>CP139506.1:116878017-117478017 GCA_021014915.2 Artemisia tridentata subsp. tridentata | reverse complement strand
ACCTCTCGAGGGATCTCAAGAGGCTTACAACCCCACCAGGCAGTGTACCTGACCGATGTAGTATAGTGTAGTGGTAAGTACGGGGGATTGATCGTTCTCCACAGGGAATAGTGTTCGTTAGGTGTGAAAGGCTACTCTAATTAGGTCTAAGGGTTGAGGAAGATTCTTTTTATGTTTTTATAGTTTTTATGAAAGCAAGTAAAATCTCGGGTTTGAAAGAGTGGGCGGAATTAGTTGCTAGTCAACTAACCCAAATTACTACGAATGCAATAAAATTAAATAACTGAAAATAAAATGTGGTGAGAAACTTATGTGTAGAGAAATGTGTTTACTTAGATTTCCTTACTCCCTAACTATCTTTTACCGGTTAATTAGTGTGTATTAGTCGCGTGGATGACGGGTGTATTCCTTAATACCATTCGTGGGTGGCGTACTTACTTCCCCAAACTCTACAAGCTCCTACTTCACTCCTATGTCGAGCCGGCTAGGAAGCTCCTAACATGGGATCACTAGAATTCGCTTGTGCATTAAATACAACCATAAAAACCTTTAGTACGCATTTGGGTCATGTTTCTTAAGACGTTCAAGCAAGTTACCGAATAGGAAGTTAGCCAGTTTTCTTAAGCCTAACATAGATAAACAATCATCCAATACAACTAACAACACACTAACAACCAATAATCAATAGCTAGGTTTCATTAGATCTACGCAAACACAAGATAAAATTAGCCTAACATGTTAAACAAAAGACAAGAATAAGATAGAATCAAACAACACATAGACATATTGAATGATTAATTGATAACTTATCTTTCAATGAAACATGGAAGATCTCAAGGCAAAAAGCCCTGAAAAAGTAGCTAAAATCGTCTTAGGGTTTTCTCCCAAAATTTCACACACTAAGCTCTCTCTAATGACAAAAAATTAGAAAACTATATATAGATTTTTGGATCTGACGGCGTCACCTTATGGAGTGTGACGCCGTCACCTCGCCGCTTTTAGGGTTCCCGGATGACCTTCTTGACGCCGTCCCTCTTTAGCTCTTCAAAAATCCATTCTGGCTTATCAAGGCTTGACGCCGTCGAACCTTGAACGTGACGCCGTCCCCTTATGATTTAAGCCGTGACGCCCTCGATCAAGTTAAAGCGTGACGCCGTCAGAATTCACATGCTATTTTCACTGGCCCGTCATGAGTAAATTTCACGTCCAACTTTTCTTGCCAAGGCATGACGCCGTCCAGTATAAATTGTGACGCCGTCAAGAGTAACTTCTAGCCGATTTTTGAGACTTTGCCGTTTTCTTCACTTTTATGCTCCAAAAACGTCCAAAATGCCTCCTTTTCCAGATTTCTCCTCAAAAGTACCTAAAATGACAAAAGGAACGATTTAGGGCAATATTTGATCAAATAAATACGATTTAAGGCTTAAATGACCCCTTAAAAGCGGTACACTTTTCGCTTCATCAAATACCCTTACACTTGAGATTTGCTTGTCCTCAAGCAAATGTGCTTTTATTCTAATTAAAATACAAGTTAGGGGTCATTTAATGCTAACATAAAAGTAATTACAACAAATAATCGTTCCACTTCAATCATAATAAGCACGGAGATTACATACTAGCACCTCACAAGTAGTGTTTAGATACTCACATCTCTCAAGTGTCATCAAAATAAATCTCATAAATGAAAACGGATAATATCTCTCACTACCTGTCATAGCAAATAGATTACCATAGGCTTGGGAAAGGATCGAAAACCTCCTCCACTAGGCGTAAGCACCAAAGATAAACTATCAAAGAGGGCTTTTAAGTGGGTTATAACGTTAGGTGTAGGGAAAAGGAAAACACGGTTTTGTTGGATAAAGGATATTTTACTGGTGGCGAGTTAAAAATCTTGATCAATTACATGTACTATACAATGTTGCTAAGCCAAGACTAGACTCGATCTTAAGCTAGAAACGAAATAACAAAATAACAAAAATATAAAACAAACATAAAATGAAACGGGATGGTAGTCCGTATGTTTTTTCTATTTTTCATTTTCTCATTTTTTTGCGTTTTTCTTGATTTTTTTTTTTTTTTTTTTTTTTTTTTTTTTTTTTTTTTTGCATACACTTTTACCCTACCATCCAAAATAATACATCATAGGGGCATTGCATTCCCCTTACACTTGAACTTTTACATAACTTTATAAATAACTATTCTAATGACTCGAATTAAGAAAATTGAAAAACTTGGAGTACTTTTTAAAATATTTAGCACATATGGGGGTAATAAATGATGTTCTTCCCCATTACTCCATTACACTAGTACTTTACCCATGAGTCCCAATCGTCCCAAAACAATATGTACAAGGATATGACTCGACTTAGCAACCATGTAATCAATTAGATAATTAACTAAGGGTTTAAACAAATGTTATCACAATAATGCACCAAAAATGAGCGCATACAAGGTAGGCTAAGGCGATTTGGGTGTACATTTTAGTGGGGTGTAACAAATTCTTCCTTTAAGTAAAATGCTTAAAGGTCGAAACGAAAAGATAGGCTCTGAGGGGTGTACTAGGGTATCGTGTACTAAAAATGAGTACAACGCAAAGGGTGTGGGAGAATTACTTGACCAATGTAGCCAATGTAATTATAACAAAAACACAGGTGTAAAACAATGGGTTAATCCTAATGCCTCTTATCATGTAGTAAATCAAACTACACGAATGTAGTCTCACTTGTGGCCTCGGAATGGTCCTAACGCAAGTTCTAGAATCTAAGTGCTACCGGTACACACATCATAGCATAAATGCTTTTCCTACCAATTCTAGGGGCGAACCTCACATATTTGGGGTGGAAAAATTTTTTAGTGGTACGGCTTTTTGTGCTAGTCATATAACTCCTATCCGTGAGACGCTCATTAAGATCAAAGTTTCACTCCTATATGTTGTAAAAAATTTTAAATTTGGCACTAAAATTACCTTAACAAGTATTTCTCTCAGTTTTATTACACATCTACTATTAAACAAACAAAAATCAAGCGCAATTGTATTTTCTAAAATCGTACTTTTACCCCCCCCCCCCCCTTACACTTAAGATGAACATTGTCCCCAATGTTCAAGTAACAAGATGTAAAAGCATAAAGTAAAAGAATGAAATCAAATACTCCCCTGATTCGCTCGGTGGATAATGAAATTACACGGTTAAATCTTCCTCCAAAGAGAATGTTGAAGCTCCAAGACTAATGCATCGCCATAAGCTTGATTCCACATACATTTCCTTGTCCAAAATAACCTGTTAAACCTGAGAAAACAAACACGAAAACCTGCATAACATCGGCGGGAAAAATCTATATATAAGGATATAATGCTTGTGGACTGATAATTTTGCAGATTCCTGGAGATTATAAGTTGGAGATTTAATAAAAACTTTTTATGAAAACAAAACTTTCAAAAATTTCTGGAAATTAAATCTGACGCCGTCAGGTTATAACCCCTGACGCCGTCAGAAATGACCTGACAAAAATTTTCATTTTAAGTTTCCGGAAAATTTCTGGAAAAACCTTTACCTTACTTCCTGGAAATCCTGCAAAACATCATTATGACTCGATACAAGCATTTGACTCAAACAAATACTAATATGTATGCTAATTTATTATTATTACGATTCATGTTAATTTGTGTTCTAATAAACCGATTTAGATTTCCCTTACACTTATCTTTTGCAAAATACCTTTACATGTAGTTAAGACGAAGTTAAAAACAACATAAAGCATTTTCACAAATTAGTTTTTAACATGAATCAATAATAATAATAATTAAACACACATACGGAAACAAATAAAATCAAACAAACAAATAAATAAACACACAAAGCAAATAAAACAAATAAAGCTTGGGTTGCCTCCCAAGAAGCGCTTTTCTTTATTAACGAGTCTTGTAGCTAGACTCAAAGTCACGTACATTACGTGACTCCATCATCGGTCACGGTTCCTAGGCCATTCTCCTTCCCGGTTTTATATTCCGGTCCTAATTTCAAACAATCCTTGTAGAAACCGAATATCCTTTCCATAACATAGTCTACTCCTTTACTTCTATCCTCATCATTCCTATAGTAGACCGCTTGCTTGAGCTCCTTCTCAACATTTGACAAGTGTTGGAATTATTCTATCTTATATGGCATTTGGTAGCTTACTTCATCGGTCTCATCCTTAAATCTAACTATCCCTAAGGAAGGTTCATAAGTCATTCTAGAGACCTCAACAAATGGTTTTCCAAAAACCACTTGAGTTAAGGATGCATCGACTATTGGGTGGATATCTTCTACAATTATAAAGTCGGTGACATAGGTGAAGTTTCCTACATAAACCGGTAATCCCTTAACTCTTCCCGTGAAGTTACTCATCCAACCCTTGTCAGGGAACATCCTATACCCAAGTTGATTCTTCATTATCAAGTTGTAGTGGGCTCTAGTCATGATGTTTATGGGTGATCTAAGGTCGATGTAAGCTTTCCACACATGTAGATGTCCGATGTTGCATGGTATGTTGAGATTAGAAGGGTCGCCTATTTCTATGATTGGTCTACCTAGGAAGTATGGTGTCTTGGGGTCATCGAATAAGTTTGTATGATATGCGCGCTCTTCCTTAGTGGGTAGCCTATTGAAGTAGTCCTCATCATCATCTACTTCTTCAATCTCACTTGTCCTAACTTCCTTATCAACCTCGACTTTCTTATCCTCATCCTTAGGTTCACTATTATCCTCATTCCTATCAATTGGTTTAATAGTGACAATGTTGACAAAGTGGACGTGTTTGGATGAAGAGGGGTCTTTTACTTGGGGTCCGCTATTTGTGTTCCAAGCGTCCTTATGTGGAGGTGATAGCACTTGGTTATTGAGGGCTTTCAACAAGTTGTCAATTTTTTTGGTCATCTCTGTTTGTTGTTGATTGAATTCGGTCTCGAATCTAGCTATCCGAGCTTCTTGAGATGCCATAAATTGGGAAATCAATCCTTCAAAGTTATTGGTACTACCATTGCCGGAAGGATTGTTGTTGAAAGTACGGTTCGAGTTGGAACCGCTTGATTGGAAACGATTAGGTGGGTTGGAAGAATTGGTTTGTTGTGAGTTTTGGTTTTGTTTCCACCTAAGGTTCGGGTGATTTTTCCATGAGGGGTTGTATGTATCACCGTAATGGTTTGGCTCGGGTTTGAAAGTGTACCACTTGTCTCCCGCTCCGTCGGTACGCGATGATGCGTAGTCCACAAAAGCTTGTTCGGGGAGTTCCATGCAATCACGAGTGTCGTGGGGACCACTACATAATTCACATGAAGAAGTGATTTTGTTCACTTGGCTTGAAGGTTTAGAAGCCTCATAAGATTTCATGAGAAACTTGACTTGGTCTTCAAGTTCTATGATCCTACGGTCGGAAGTGCTTGAATTGTTAGAAGGCAAAGATATTGCCTTGACCGTTTTATTCAAATCACGGGGATCACTCCAACTTTCGTTGTCATAAAGAGCAAGATCCTCTAGGAGAGCCCATGATTGTTCCGCACTTAGATCACGTAGCTTACCACCGGCCGATTGGTCAATGGTTTGCCTCGTGTAGAGATTGATATGGTCATAGAAGATTTGGACTTGGAGCCAAAGTTCTATGCCATGGTGGGGGACTTTTTGGAGTAAGTCCTTGAATCGAGTCCATGCCTCGTAGAGAGTTTCGCCTTGACGTTGTTGGAACATCAAGATATCATTCCTTAGCTTAGTAGTTCTTCCCGGTGGGAAAAACTGAGCAAGGAAACGAGTGATGAGATCATCCCAAGAGGTGATGGATCCTGCGGGTTGACGTTCTAGCCACTGACTAGCCTGGTCCCGCAAAGAGAATTGGAAGAGACGCAATCGGGTCGTCTCTCGAGTGGCAACATCAAGGTCTATAGAATCAACGATTTTAAGAAAGTCCTTGAGATGTTGATTAGGATCTTCAGAACGAAGTCCATGGAATGCGCATCCGCTTTGCACCAACCGGATGGTGTCGGATCGCAAGGGTGTGATATTGGCTCCTTGAGTGAGCTCAATGGTGTTTCGATAGCCATGGTGGCTAGGACGGGAATACTCTCCTAAAGTACGGGCTCTAGGAGGTGGTGGTGGTTGTTGTGGTGGTGGGTTGTTGTGGTTAAGGATATTACCATCTTCCATGATGTCGGATGGTATGGTTACGAACAAAGACACGAAGAAAATAGATAGACTAAAGAAAACCTAGAAAAATAAAATAAAAATCTCACTAGAAAGGAATCTAGTGAGTAGACCTAATAGAAATAAAAATTCAACCTAAACAATAACTATTCCCCGGCAGCGGCGCCAAAAACTTGATGCGTGGTTTTGTAACCTTACAACAGGTTTTACCTCTCGAGGGATCTCAAGAGGCTTACAACCCCACCAGGCAGTGTACCTGACCGATGTAGTATAGTGTAGTGGTAAGTACGGGGGATTGATCGTTCTCCACAGGGAATAGTGTTCGTTAGGTGTGAAAGGCTACTCTAATTAGGTCTAAGGGTTGAGGAAGATTCTTTTTATGTTTTTATAGTTTTTATGAAAGCAAGTAAAATCTCGGGTTTGAAAGAGTGGGCGGAATTAGTTGCTAGTCAACTAACCCAAATTACTACGAATGCAATAAAATTAAATAACTGAAAATAAAATGTGGTGAGAAACTTATGTGTAGAGAAATGTGTTTACTTAGATTTCCTTACTCCCTAACTATCTTTTACCGGTTAATTAGTGTGTATTAGTCGCGTGGATGACGGGTGTATTCCTTAATACCATTCGTGGGGTGGCGTACTTACTTCCCCAAACTCTACAAGCTCCTACTTCACTCCTATGTCGAGCCGGCTAGGAAGCTCCTAACATGGGATCACTAGAATTCGCTTGTGCATTAAATACAACCATAAAAACCTTTAGTACGCATTTGGGTCATGTTTCTTAAGACGTTCAAGCAAGTTACCGAATAGGAAGTTAGCCAGTTTTCTTAAGCCTAACATAGATAAACAATCATCCAATACAACTAACAACACACTAACAACCAATAATCAATAGCTAGGTTTCATTAGATCTACGCAAACACAAGATAAAATTAGCCTAACATGTTAAACAAAAGACAAGAATAAGATAGAATCAAACAACACATAGACATATTGAATGATTAATTGATAACTTATCTTTCAATGAAACATGGAAGATCTCAAGGCAAAAAGCCCTGAAAAAGTAGCTAAAATCGTCTTAGGGTTTTCTCCCAAAATTCCACACACTAAGCTCTCTCTAATGACAAAAAATTAGAAAACTATATATAGATTTTTGGATCTGACGGCGTCACCTTATGGAGTGTGACGCCGTCACCTCGCCGCTTTTAGGGTTCCCGGATGACCTTCTTGACGCCGTCCCTCTTTAGCTCTTCAAAAATCCATTCTGGCTTATCAAGGCTTGACGCCGTCGAACCTTGAACGTGACGCCGTCCCCTTATGATTTAAGCCGTGACGCCCTCGATCAAGTTAAAGCGTGACGCCGTCAGAATTCACATGCTATTTTCACTGGCCCGTCATGAGTAAATTTCACGTCCAACTTTTCTTGCCAAGGCATGACGCCGTCCAGTATAAATTGTGACGCCGTCAAGAGTAACTTCTAGCCGATTTTTGAGACTTTGCCGTTTTCTTCACTTTTATGCTCCAAAAACGTCCAAAATGCCTCCTTTTCCAGATTTCTCCTCAAAAGTACCTAAAATGACAAAAGGAACGATTTAGGGCAATATTTGATCAAATAAATACGATTTAAGGCTTAAATGACCCCTTAAAAGCGGTACACTTTTCGCTTCATCAGTAACTCTCGAAGTATTATTATATGATATATATTTAAATTACTTATGTGCATTTATAAATCTTAACAGTTTTACCAAATTTTAAATTTGCCGGTTTTACCCATTCTCCATTACTAATATATTATGTCGACTCTCTATAACAGGATGATTATTCAAGGCTTATCTCGGAAAAGCATGTGGAGAATGAAGAGAATGCCGAGAATGATGAGAGTGGGTCTAAGTCCCCTCCAGATGATTTTGATGTTTGGAAGGGTGTTGCTACATCAGATAGAGGTCACGTGCTTGGTGCCGGATCGACGAAGGATCCAGCTTTTGTGCTAACAGGTATACCGGGATCTGGGAGTATCTATGCCACACACATGTGCTCACCTTATGAGGTTTGTCTATTTTCGTTATACCTTGATTTAACTGTAGACAACTTGTCATCTTATTTGATAAAAGAATCCCCTGTTCCAGTATTTAACTTTCTGTCCCGATTTGAATTTTCCAACATTATTCTGTAATGGAACTACTGAACATATAAATAGCTTCATTAGACATTAAAACTGCTGAATTGCTGATTGGTGATTGCTTCAAGTTCATAAGAACTACTAATTGCAGGAAATGGATAAATAGTTAGGATTGATTATGTGTGGTCTGTGTTAGGGGGCATTTTAGGCGGCCTTTTAGGTGGCATTTTAGGTCTGCGTTAAGTGGCATTTTGCTTGTTCCAGTTTTGAGTGTGGTCTGTGTTAGGCGGCATTTTAGGCCTGCAGTTTGAGGTTGTCTGATCAGCTGGGTCAACTTTCTGTGTGCAGTGTCTATTTGTGTTTATGTCACTCCATGCTGCAACCAAGTTGGTTTTGATTTTGGTATCTTTTTTTATCTTGGGCCAGGCCTGCTTTTGGGTCAGTAGTAATGTGATTTTAGTGTCAAATATGTTGAAGGCTGCTGGTTAAGTTTTTGTGTTAATCTATTTTGTATGGATTTGCAACTGGTGCGGGGGTTTAAGGATGTTTGGCAGCTGATTTAAGGGTGTTTGGCACAAGTAGGACAGCAATTTGTTTGCAGGGTCTGCTCTTTTATTTTGAGTAGTAATTAACTGGGTCATCGGCTTATTTTTTGTGGGTCCATTGGTCTTGTGATAGTTGGACAAAGTATTACATTGGTGGTGGTTCATTTGGTTTATCTTTTTTTCCCCTTCCTTGGCATTTAGGTTGTTGATTGTTTTATCATAGTGTTGTTATTCTAACGAAGTAATATGTAATTGGATGTAACAGGAGATACGAATTCTGAAAAAGCAAAATGATGATTTGAAAAAAAAGATGGAAGATGAAAGGGTAGCTGCGGAGGCTCAAAGAGCAGCGAACACATTGGCTTGGCATAAAACACTCAATGATAGGTTTGAATCTTTTGCTCAAAATTATCCTCCCCGAACTGAGCGACCTACTGAATTGGATCCTGGACCTAGCTAGTTTGATTTAGCATTAGGCTTTAGTTTTTGTGTTCGAACTATTAGGTTGTAGTAGGTCGGAAACAATTTCGATGGTGCATCGTCCGATAACACGTTACTAACTTATGTCTTTTGGATTACAAATTTATGTGCATTGGGCGACACATTAATGCATTTTAGGTAATGGATTTGTTTATTTTGGTAATTTGTCAATTGCTTTTATTGTTTCAGATATTGGTTTTTCGTATTTCCAGGTTCTGAAAAATCCGAAATACCACGGAATTTAGCCACATATTTCCCACTAATTAATCACAAAATTCCCACAGAATTATTCAAGGAAATTTATTTTTCCGTGGGAAATCTGTGATAAAACCGTCGTAGGTTGTAGTGAGAAAACTATGGGAAAGAATTGTTGGAAATCTGTGGCAAAAAAACGACTAATTTATGTGAAAAATGGATGCTAAAAATGTGGGAAATCAGTGGGAAAATGTTTGTCGGAAATCTGTGGCAAAAAAACCACTGATATATATGAAAAAATGGATGCAGAAATTGTAGGAAATCAGTGGGAAAATGTTTGTGAGAAAGTTGTGGGAAACTAAAACAACGGATTATCCACAGTAATATCCGTGGGAAAAAAGTCAACGCTTGGTGGGAAAATATTTACCCACGAGGGTTTTACACACGGAATGATTCCGTGTGAAATCCGTGGAAAATGGCCCTTACCCACGGGGTTTCCCACGGATTCTACAGTGGGAAAAACCAGTTTGTGTAGTAGTATTTCTTCGCAGCAGTTTGACCTTCGGTGAAGGATTTCTTTGCAGCGGTTTGTCGTAATTTGGTAATTATTGTTAGCGGCTTGGTCTAAATCTCTGATAGCGGTTTGGATTATAACCAAATTAGGAAAAGGACAAAACGTACTGAAAAGGACGGTTTGTCCACTTGTGGTTGCGGTTTGTCAGTTCTTGTCTCTAGCGGTTTGTCGTTTAGCAGCAGCGGTTTAGATCGTAGCGGTTCAGGATTCAGTGGTTTAATCTTCAGCGGGTTGAGTCTTAGCGGTTCTGGTCTCAGCGGTTTAACTCTCAGCGGTTTAGGTCTTAGCGGTTCTAGTTTCAGCGGTTTAATCTTCAGCGGTTTAGGTCTTCGCGGTTCTGGTTTCAGCAGTTTTGATGAAGCGAAAAGTGTACCGCTTTTAAGGGGTCATTTAAGCCCTAAATCGTATTTATTTGATCAAATATTGCCCTAAATCGTTCCTTTTGTCATTTTAGGTACTTTTGAGGAGAAATCTGGAAAAGGAGGCATTTTGGACGTTTTTGGAGCATAAAAGTGAAGAAAACGACAAAGTCTAAAAATTGTGCTAGAAATTACCTTTGACGGCGTCAGGATTTGTTCTGGACGGCGTCATGGCTTGGCAAAAGTGGTGGATGTGAAAATTACTCATGATAAGCCAGAGAAATTTGCATGGAATTCTGACGGCGTCACGCTTTAATGTGATCAAGGTCGTCACGGCTTAATTTAAAGTGGGACGGCGTCACCCCTAATTCTGACGGCGTCAAGCCTTGATAAGCCAGAACGGATTTTGGAGAGCTAAAGAGGGACGGCGTCAAGAAGGCCATCCGGGAACCCTAAAAGCGGCGAGGTGACGGCGTCACACTCCATAACGTGACGCCGTCAGATCTGAAAGTCTATATATAGTTTTGCAATTTTTTGTCATTAGTGTGGAACTTATTGGGGAACTTTGTGTGTGAAAACCCTAAGACGATTTTAGCAGCTTTTTCAAGGCTTTTTGCCTTGAGATCTTCCATGTTACATTGAAGATAAGTTATCAATTAATCATTCAATATGTCTATGTGTTGTTTGATTCTATCTTGTTCTTGTCTTTTGTTTAACATGCTAGGCTAGATTTATCTTGTGTTTGCTTAGATCTAATGAAACCTAGCTATTGATTATTGGTTATTAGTGTGTTATTAGTTGTATTGGATGATTGTTCATCTATGTTAGGCTTAAGAAAACTGGCTAACTTCCTATTCGGTAACTTGCTTGAACGTCTTAAGAAACATGAACCAATGCGTACTAAAGGTTTTTATGGTTGTATTTAATGCACAAGCGAATTCTAGTGATCCCATGTTAGGAGCTTCCTAGCCGGCTCGACATAGGAGTGAAGTAGGAGCTTGTAGAGTTGGGGAAGTACGTACGCCACCCCACGATTGGTATTAAGGAATACACCCGTCATCCACGCAATTAATACACACTAATCAACCGGTAAAAGATAGTTAGGGAGTAAGGAAATCTAAGTAAACACATTTCTCTCCACATAAGTTTTACCACCTTTTCATTTTCTGTTATTTTATTTTATTTGCATTCGTAGTAACTTGGGTTAGTTGACTAGCAACTAATTCCGCCCACTCTTTTAAACCCGAGATTTTACTTGCTTTCATAAAAAATTATAAAAACATAAAAAAGAATCTTCTCTCACCCTTAGACCTATTAGAGTAGTTTTTCATACCTAACGAACACTATTCGCTGTGGAGAACGATCAATCCCCCGTACTTACCACTACACTATACTACATCGGTCAGGTACACTGCCTGGTGGGGTTGTAAGCCTCTTGAGATCCCTCGAGAGGTAAAACCTGTTGTAAGGTTGCAAAACCACGCATCAAGTTTGATCATAGCGGTTGGGTTAATTACTGCGGTTTGAGAATAGCGGTTTGGTATTCAGGACTTGCGGTTTGACTTAGCGGTTTGTTGTGTGTGTCAGCGGTTTAGATATAGCGGTTTGGTCTTCAGGTTTAGCGGTTAGATATTAGCGGTTTGCCTAGGGTTTTAGCGGTTTGATACTTACTGTTTGAATAGCACTTCAGCGGTTTTGGAATTGCGGTTTGTTCTTGAATTTTGTAAAATCCCGCGAAAGAACTCATTTCTCGGTTTAAATCTCAAGAATTGTAAAATCCCGTATACAGTATGGCAACCATACCAAGCACTGCATCTGATGACATTCAAGCAGCTGGGTCCGATACCCGTCCTCCTATGCTTGATAGGACGGACTATGAGTCGTGGGCACAACGAATACGGCTTTACTGCTTGGGCAAAGAAATGGATTTAATATTCTCAAATCCATTGATGAAGGACCATTTCAGATGGGCACCACCAGAGATGTTGTTACTACTGGTGATGACGGAACTGTCACTTTGGGAATCGACAGGCCTCGAACTTACAATGATCTCAATGAGGAAGAAAAGAAGAGGTATGATGCAGATATTAGAGCCTCAAACATTGTCATTCAAGGTCTGCCCAAAGATGTTTACAAACTCATCAACTTCAACACTGAAGCAAAAGCAGTATGGGACAATGTAAAAATGCTGCTGGTTGGATCAGAACTCACAAAGGAAGATCGTGAGTCACAACTGTATGATGAGTTTGAGCATTTTAAGATGGAACCTGGTGAGAACATTACAGACTACTATGTGAGATTTCATAAGTTGGTAAATGACATGAGGATCGTCAGAATGACTATGCCCAACATCCAACTTAACTCAAAGTTTGTAAACAACATGACTCCAGAATGGGACAGATTTGTTACTACAGTGAAACTCAACAAAGGTCTGAGAGAAACAAACTATGAACAGTTGTATGCCTATCTACAACAACATGAGAAACATGTTGCTTATGATCGTCTGTTGAGAGAAAAACTCAATCCAACTGCATCAAATGATCCACTGGCATTTGTTGCAAGTGTTCAGCCAATCAACCAATTGTCATCTGACCAAGCTTATCACCATCCCTATTCATCACCATCTGCTATGAGTCCACAACTGGATTCAGGTTACACTCACACCAACAAAATGATTGATAACCTTACCAACCAAGTGTCCTTACTTGTTCAACAATTTAAAGCAACACTCCCTCAGACTAACAATCAACTCAGAACCTCATCAAACCCATGCAATCTGGCAACGGTAGAGGATGGAAGAATTGTAGTTCAAAATGTTCAGGGGAGGCAAAACTTGAATCAAAGGAACATGGGTCGAGGTTATGTGCAGATCAGAGTAGGGAATGCAAATCAGGGGCAGGGGAAACAGCCTAAGTGTTATAACTGTGGTGGACTTGGACACATTACCAGAAACTGCAATCAACCAAAACGTCCTCAGAACTCAGACTATTTCAAGGACAAGATGTTGTTGATGCAGGCTCAAGAGAATGGAGTTGTGTTGGACGAAGAAGAAATGTTGTTTCTTGCTGGCGATGGGGGAAATACTTTTGATGCCGATGTGGACGAACAGCCAGTTCAGGACCTTGCACTTAATGATCCCAACATTTTCAAAGCTGATGATTGTGATGCTTTTGACTCTGATGTGGATGATGAACCAACAGCTCAAACAATCTTCATGGCTAATCTGTCCTCTGTTGTCTCATCACCTCAACAAGCTGGTTCCTCCAATGCATCTGTGATTTCTGAGGTACTAAAGCTTTATGACACATATGACGTGGTTGATAAACAAAAGATTCCCAACGAAGTACAACAGACAGATGGGGTTGATTCAGATACTGTTGACATGGGAAATAGTAATATTATTCCATATGAACAATATGTGAATCACAACAACGTGTCTGATGTACAAGGTGGTGCATCTTTTGTTGAAAATATTGCTTGTGTTGTAGATAATGCCTGTGTGGTAGATAATGCTTGTGAGTGGCATGAAAACACTGAGTTTGTCCCTGATGACCCCTTGACCACTAGACTAAACATATATAAAGATCAGGTGGCAATTTATGAACAACGTGCTAAATTTGAACTAACTGAACGTGAGCAGAAAATGGATAGTCAAATGCGTACACTTATAACTGAGCGTAACTTAAGGGAGGAAACATTAAAACAAGAGTTGAATTCTTTACAAAAACAGCTGGATCAGACTGTTAAACAAAAACAGGAGGCCCTAGAGCATGTAAATACACTAAAACAAGATTTCAAGGAAAAAGAAACACAACTCTTAAATGATTTCTCAAGACTTAAAAACTTAAAGAATAAGCTTGAAAATAAGTTGTACACGCAAGACCAATCTAGACAAACGGTTCAAATGCTTCAAAAGCACAAAAAGTTGTGTGATAAGCACAGTGTAAGTAATGTAGGTGAACCTAAATTAGCTCTCCTTAGGAAAGCTAAAGTGACCCAACCTGCCTTATATGATGCCAATGTGATGATTATGCCTGGTCATGCCCCACCTGATGTTTCATCTTTAGAGAAGAGATGATGTAGAAATGAGAAGAATGTGAGAAATGAAGGAGAAAGCAAGAATGAGAATAATAAGACCCAATGCATGCCAATCAATATCAAAATTATTATGAGGAGAATCGATTGACTGTGTTTGCACCTCAAAAGAAGTTAACGCCTGAACAAATATTTTGGTCTATAGATATGGAAAAGAGAAAGGCCGATGAGCTTGAAGCCAAAACTCCATCCCTTAGGAAAATTGCAGCTGCGACGGTGTATCCTCCCAATACACCTAGGCATTTGGTTCCTTTGACTCTTCCTACTAAATGTAAAACCTTAATTAGCATATATGTACTTTGTCAACTATTTGCTGATTTTGATAAAACATGTAAGAAGAGAATTACACCAACCGGAATTACTGAGGGGGAAAGGGGTTTTGAACAGACAAAAAGGTGTTACTTAACTGAGGTCATTCCATTCTTTAAATTACTCAAGGAATAGTTTGAGGGATTGCAAAACGCTCTTGAAACTGAAGTAAATGAAATGAAAGTAATGTTTAAAGATATGGAAAATGAGGTAGCTCAAAATGCGATAGAACTTAAGAGCCGTGAGATCGAGAGAAAGAACATTCTCATCACCAATGAGAATTTGATTGCTAGATGTATTGCACAGGATATATTTTATACTGCCACTGATTCTGCTTTAACTGCCTGTCAATTTCATGAGTATTCTATTGCATTGAATGTTACCCAGAATCGTGTTGTTGAGCTTGAGGGGGAGAATTTGAAACTGCAAGAGAAAATTCAAAATGATGACCATGATAACATGGTCAAGCGTTTTTCAAAACTAGAAGTTGATTATCTTAATTTACAATTAAAATATCAACACTTAGAAGAAAAATGTAAAATATCAAATGCCAAGACATCTCTGGATGCTCCTGAATTTGATACATATTTTGAATTGAGTAAACGTGATGAAAAAATTCAAGCTCACACTAACACAATTTGACAGTTGAGGGCTCAAATTGCCCAATTAAATTCAAATAAGAGTGAAGCAATTGGCACCAATAAACCATCGTCTTTGGATTCTCAGAATTTTCACTATCGGGACACTATCAATAAGTTACATGGTGAAAATGAGTGTTTTCGAGCTGAAAATTCAAAAATCAAACAACATTACAAAGAGTTATATGACTCAATTAAAGTCACACGAAACAGTCATAATGAAAAAATAACTTCTTTGTTAAATGAAATTGAGAATCTTAAGACTCAGGTGAAAGGAAAAATGCCAATTGACACTTGTGATAAGGTTGCTCCAAAGGCTTCTGTTGTTAGAAAGTATGATGTTGATGTTGTGCCTATTCTAATTCCCCTTAGGAACAATAGGTATGCCCATCAAATTTATCTTAATCACATTAAGGATTGCCTGGATATACTTCGTGAGATTGTGGAGGAGGATAGGATAGAAAAACCACTTGATAAAGCAGTTGTGGATGCCTGCTTCCTCACTAAAAGGTCTCAGGAATTTTTAGAGTACGTCATTGGCACTGGCCCTAAGATTGATAACAAAAGAGATAGATTTGTTGCATCATCATCTACGACTAAAAACAAGCAGGTAACCTTTGATCTACCACTGAGAACATCAGAACCCAGCATATCAAAGTCAGGAAAGCAAATGACAGTAAAACAAACTAATGTTCCCATCATTACTTCTACAGGAGTAAAATGTGACACCAAAACTAGCGGGTCAAAGCCTAGAGGCAATGCAAGGAAAGATAGGACTGCACCGGCTAAGAGTGGTCACGATAAGAAAGTAGAAGCCCAACTTAGGAACAATAAGTTTGCAATGAGTAGAATGAATCGTGTTGATTCTAGTATCAAAAGTACTGTAATTAATTCGAATTCTAATGTTGTCTGTAAAACATGTGACGAATGTTTAATTTCTGCTAATCATGATG
The DNA here is from genome assembly GCA_021014915.2 of Artemisia tridentata subsp. tridentata. Lineage (NCBI taxonomy): Eukaryota > Viridiplantae > Streptophyta > Magnoliopsida > Asterales > Asteraceae > Artemisia > Artemisia tridentata. The sequence continues at coordinate 117,461,575 of CP139506.1, read as the reverse complement.
ATTGTGTTGTGTCATTTTTGATGTCTCCTGTACAACCCCATGTTAAGAATGTTAGGAAAACTGAAACAAGTAAGAAAGTTTGGAAGGCAACAGGAAAAACGTTTGCAAATGTCGGGTATCAATGGAGACCCACTGGAAGGAAGCTCACTTTAGGAGATCAGTGCCCCTTAACTAAATTGAATAACCATAAAGTAGTGAAGGTTAAGGAATGGAGACCAACTGGTCGAATGTTGCCTTTAGTGACACAATGCCCTACTACTAGGTCAATTGCTTCCTCTAGTGTAATTTCCATTGTAAATACAGTTGCATCTATGAAACCTGTAGTTCCAGAATTTGTGTGTGCTAACCAAACGGACCCCAGCTGTACGTGGGGATCCACATTTTTCAGTTATCCATCGTTGTCTGTTTTCAAATGCAGGTCGTACAAATCGTCCTTTGGTATTTGGACTCAGGCTGCTCAAAACATATGACTGGGGATCGCTCACGGCTCAAGAATTTCGTGAAAAGGTTTATCGGGACAGTTAGATTTGGGAACGACCATTTTGGGGCAATTATGGGTTACGGAGATTATGTGTTTGGTGACAGTGTAATTTCCCGAGTATACTATGTGGAAGGACTAGGACATAACTTGTTTTCTGTTGGTCAATTTTGTGACTCCGATCTTGAAGTTGCTTTCAGAAAACACACTTGTTTCGTCAGAGAGTTGGATGGTGTTGATCTTCTTAAAGGCAGTCGTGGTACCAATTTATACACCATCTTAATTGAAGAAATGATGAGGTCCTCTCCTATATGCTTGCTTTCAAAGGCCTCGAAGACTAAATCATTGGTTTGGCACCGTCATTTGAATCACTTGAACTTCGGCACCATAAATGACTTGTCTCACAAGGATCTTGTACGAGGCATGCCCAGACTGAAATTTGAGAAAGATCATCTTTGTTCTGCATGTCAATTGGGCAAAAGCAAGAAACATACTCACAAACCCAAAACTATCAATACCATCATGGAAGTTCTTCACACCCTTCACATGGACCTGTGCGGACCAATGAGAGTGCATAGTATCAATGGAAAGAAGTATGTTCTGGTGGTGGTCGACGACTACTCTCGGTTTACATGGGTAAAGTTTTTGAGAACCAAGGATGAAACTCCAGAGGTTATCATTAAACTAATCAAGCAGTTACAAGTAAGGCTGAACAAAACTGTCAGAATCATCCGGACGGACAATGGAACTGAGTTTGTTAACCAACAACTCAGTCAATTTTATGAAGATATTGGCATAACTCATCAGAAAAGTGTTGCACGCACTCCTCAGCAAAACGGTGTTGTTGAAAGACGAAATCGTACTCTAGTGGAAGCTGCAAGAACTATGCTAATATATTCTAAGGCTCCGATGTTTCTTTGGGCAGAAGCAATTGCTACTGCGTGTTACACCCAAAATCGTTCCTTGATACACACTCTTCACAACAAAACTCCTTACGAGCTGTTACATGGGAAGAAACTAGATCTTTCCTTTCTTCGAGTGTTCGGTGCTTTGTGCTCTCCGACAAATGATGGTCAAGATTTGGGAAAACTAAAAGCTAAAGCAGACGTAGGTTTCTTCGTTGGGTATGCACCAGATCGCAAGGGGTATAAAATCTACAACAAGAGAACCCGACAAATCATGGAAACTATTCATGTTACATTCGATGAGCTGACTGAGCAAACGACTCCTGGAAAAACCAGTTCTGGACCCACACCTAATCTATTGACACCTGGACCAATTAGTTCAGGTCTTGTACAGAATCCCACGCCTACAGTTCCTTATGTACCTCCCACCAGTGAAGAGTTGAAGAAGTTATTTGATTCGATGTTTGACGAATATTTTGAGCCACCAACAGTAAATACCACAACGGAAGTTCCACCTGTACCTCCTGTTGTTGATGCTCAAATTCCACAGAACTCAGAAGGTCCATATGTATCTGTATCAATCAGTCAAGATGCTCCACCTGCCAGTCAATCGCCCTCATCATCAAATATTAAGTCTTCTTTGGTACAGCAAGGTTCTACAGAAAACAATTCTTTTGAAGTTAATCCTTTTGCTCCTGTTGATGATGTTCCGTTTGAGAACATATTTGCTCCTGAGTCTTCAACTGATACATCTTCTTCAGGAGATCACAACACGGCAACATCAGTTCAAAACCCTTAACCCCACGATCATCTCAGAAAATGGACCAATGATCATCCAATTGACAACATCATTGGTAATCCTTCGCGTCCGGTATCTACACGAAAACAACTTGCCACCGATGCACTGTGGTGTTTCTTCAATTCCGTACTATCCAAAGTCGAGCCAAAAAATGTTAAAGAAGCAATGTCCAAAGACTACTGGTTCAACGCTATGCAAGATGAAATTCATGAATTTGATCGGCTTGAAGTATGGGAATTATTGCCTCCTCCAGAGTGTGCAATGATCATTGCTCTAAAGTGGATCTTCAAGGTGAAACTCGATGAGCATGGTGATGTTCTGAAGAACAAGGCACGGCTAGTTGCAAAAGGGTATCGACAAGAAGAGGGCATAGACTTTGAAGAATCTTTTGCTCCGGTTGCACGAATTGAAGCCATTAGAATCTTTCTCGCAAATGCTGCTAGTCAAAATATGATAGTCTACCAGATGGATGTTAAGACAGCTTTCTTGAATGGTGACTTAAAGGAGGAAGTCTATGTGAGTCAACCAGAAGGATTTGTGGACGCTGATCATCCCACTCATGTCTATCGCTTGAAGAAGGCCCTCTATGGCTTGAAGCAGGCACCTAGGGCGTGGTATGACACGCTGTCCAAGTTCCTTCTTGCAAACAGATTTTCCAAGGGTGTTGTTGATCCCACGCTATTCACCAGGAAGGCGGGCAAACATCTACTTCATGTTCAGATATATGTAGATGACATTATTTTTGCCTCTTATGATCCTAGTGAATGTGATCGGTTTTCAAAGGAGATGAGTTCTAAGTTCCAGATGTCGATGATGGGACAAATTTCATTTTTCTTAGGTCTGCAAATCTCTCAAAGTCCCGGGGGCATCTTCATTAATCAATCCAAATATGCATACGAAATTTTGAAAAAGTTTTGATTTGATTCTAGTGATTCTGTTGAGACTCCCATGGTTGAAAGATCAAAGCTGGATGCAGACCTCTTTGGGATCCCGGTTGATCAAACAAAGTATAGAAGTATGATTGGATCCTTGATGTATCTCACTGCTAGTAGACCTGATCTTCTGTTCGCAGTATGTATGTGCGCTCGGTACCAATCCAAGCCTACCAAAAAGCATCTGGAAGCAGTGAAAAGAGTCTTCAGATATCTTCAAGGCACTATTCATATGGGTCTCTGGTATCCTAAGGACACTGCAATGGAACTCACGGCTTATGCTGATGCTGATCATGCTAGGTGTCAAGATACTCGTCGAAGTACTTCGGGGGGAGCTCAGTTTTTGGGGGAAAAGTTGGTTAGTTGGTCTTCTAAAAAGCAGATGAGCACTTCTATATCTTCTACAGAGGCCGATTACATTGCTATGTCTGCTTGCTGTGCTCAAATCCTATGGATGAGATCACAACTTTCGGACTATGGCTTTGCATAAAACAAGATTCCTCTATATTGTGACAACAAAAGCGCTATTGCTCTTTATTGTAACAATGTCCAACACTCCCGGTCGAAGCACATCGATATCAGGCATCACTTCATAAGGGAACAGGTTGAAAAAGGGATTGTTGAACTATACTTCGTGAGGATGGAGTTTCAGTTGGCTGACATCTTCACCAAGGCACTTCCGAGAGAACGGTTTCAGTTTATTCTCCCTTATCTTGGTATGAAGAGCTTGACACCGGAAACACTCAAATGTCTTCAAGAAGAAAAGGAGGAGTAAAGGATTGGCTTCACATATCCTTGTATATACGTGTATATATCTTAAACCAAAAAAAAAAAAAAAAAAAAAAAAAAAAAATAGAAAAATATAAAACCTATAAAAGCCCTAAAAATCAGAAAAACAGAAAATACCAAAAATAGTTCTTCTAGGCATGTTTTCTGTTTATCGATAACATTTACGGACCTAGAAATGTCATTCAATAATGACACGGGTCTTTAAATGAAGCTCGAGCAGAAGTTATACTAACCGGTTAAAACATGTCTAAATGGCTTGCAGTTACTTCATACTGCAACCCGCGCTTTATAATGGGGATAGCATGTCGCCAAAAAGACGGTTGTTCCTTCAACTGGATGATGTTCACCTGGGCATGGATTACTTTATATCCATGTTTCTTCGAACTTATGTACGTTTCAGTGCATCATTTCTTGTATAAGAAGAGAAGTCTTCTTTACACCACAAACTCCTTCTGTTCTATGATTCTTCAGGAGAGTTTTGGTGTTTAGCTAGAACGAGTGTGCACTTCGCACCTCCTAACTTCACTGTAAGCTAAACCTGATTAAGCCTTTGATCTCAAGTAAATCACAATTATATAAAATATAAATGATGACACTAAAATCACCGACAAAAATATTCCACATGCTTTTAGGAGCATAATTAGAGATGAAACTTAAACTAACCCTCAGCAACCACCATTCAAAACCAACCCCCGCCACCTTGTTCTAACCCCCATATTTGTCCACATATATAACCATGCACATCAAACCTATGTCCATTGTCAATTTAATCAATGGCTTCCAATCCCATTGTCACTACAATTCTTGAACACTCTCGAATATCCTCACCACCAGGCACCATTGGTGAACGTTCATTGCCACTTACTTTTTTCGACATTACATGGCTAGCTTTCCCTCCGGTCCATCATGTTTTCTTCTACCGCTTCCCGCACTCTAAATCACATTTCTTAGAAACCGTTGTTCCGAATCTTAAACACTCTTTATCACTCACACTACAACATTTTTTTCCATTCGCTAGCAATTTGTTTGTGTTTCCTAATGTTGATGATTTTGGTGTCATTAGAAAACCGGAAATTAGACATGTGGAAGGTGATTATGTTGCACTTACTTTTGCAGAATGTTCTCTTAATTTTAATGATTTGACAGGAAATCATCCTCGAGAATGTGAACATTTTCACCCACTTGTACCTCCATTGGGTGATCTTGTTAAAATGTCTGATTACGTCACGATCCCAGTTTTTTCGGTCCAAGTTACGTACTTTAAGGACTCGGGTATCTCTATTGGTATGACAAATCATCATACCGTAGCGGACGCTAGCACACGCCTTTGTTTTTTGAAGGCGTGGACTTCAATTGCTAAATCGGGGGGAGATCAATCATTTGTAATGAATGGATCACCCCCGGTTTTAGATAGATTGATTGACATTCCAAAACTAGATGAATATAGATTGAGGCACACAAGCCTTGAAATTCTTTATCAGCCTCGGAGCCTTGTTGGGCCTACTAAGAAAGTTCGGGCAACATTTATATTGAGTCGAACCAATATCAATCAGTTAAAGAAAAGGGTCCTAACCCAAATCCCAACATTGGAATACATATCATCTTTTGTGGTAACTTGTGGTTATATATGGAGTTGCATTGCGAAATCACAAGTGAAAATGGGAGAAAAAAAGGGCGAGGACGAGTTAGAACAATTCATTATCTCGGTTGATTGTCGCTCTCGTATGAATCCACCGATTCCATCAACCTACTTGGGAAATTGTGGTGCACCATGTGTCACAACCATAAAAAATGTTGTTTTGTCGAGTGAAAATGGATTTGTATTCGCTGCTAAACTAATTAGCGAGGCTATAAATACAATGGTTAAGAATAAGGAAGGAATCTTGAAAGATGCCGAGAGATGGCATGAGGATTTCAAGATTCCAGCAAGGAAGATTGGTGTTGCGGGTACACCAAAGCTCAACTTCTATGATATCGATTTTGGGTGGGGGAAGCCTCAAAAGTACGAAGCCATTTCGATTGATTATAAGGGTTCGATTGCTATAAATGCAAGCAAAGAATCAACACAAGATTTTGAAATTGGATTGTGTTTTCCAAATATGCAAATGAAGGCGTTTGCTGATATCTTTAATCACGGATTAGAGAGTGAAATATAATTTCATCGTACATTATCTTGCTCTTCTTGTGTATCCTTTTTTTTCAATGGGCGTGTTGTTGTGGTCTTGACTGCTCCTCCTTTATACTTATGTTTCCACGGCTTGTAGTTTGTTAGTATAGGGTAGGAGGAGTTTTGTTTTTGTTGGCTGCATTGTTGTTGCTGCTTGTTTCTTCATGTTTGCTTTCTACATAAAATTGTTGCCTTACTAAAAAAAGTTTGTCAAAAGCTATCAAATAAAATATTGAACCGGGTTTTAAGGCTTCGAGTATTGGTATTATCTAAGTTGTAATTCAGATGAATTTTGATATCAAAGTTTCCATTTTTCCTTCTTTGAAATCAATTCCATTCTAACAGAATATTATAGCTAAGTAGAGTTGTTACTCTATCACGATTAACCTACATAATTATAAGAAGAAACTTAATGGTGAACTACAACTTCTTCTTCTTCTCTCTCTTTTTCTTTTTCTTTATTTATTATTATTATTATTATTATTATTATTATTATTATTTTAATGAAAGTAGGAACAGAGAAATCGGTGTAAGTTCGAGAGCAATGGACTCAAATCTCTGTAGACTGTGTGACTTCAGTTAAATTGCATTTTCCTCTATTTGGCTTTCATTGGTATGCCTTGGTAATGCAGGAAGAAGGTAAAAAGTATGTCAAGATGGGTGAAAACATTATTTAGTACCAAAGCTATAGCATATTTGCTTCCTAGTATACGTACAAGTTATCACTATTTTATATAAACCCACTAGACCCGTTTGGGTTTAGATTGACAGGTTTACATACCAGAGTGTGCAAGATATGTTTGTCTAATAGGAGTATCTGACGTAGATGCAGATGTGATTATAACGTAAAATTAGCGTGAGAATAAAAAAAACACTAAAAAATAGTTTTTAAAAAAATCTGTGAACGCTAACCATTTCATCGTAATCATGGATCAAGATAAGAAATGATGATTGCCAATAAATGGATTTTTGCAAGTGGGTGAAAATCTTGTAAAGAGATGAAATACAGATAAAGAGACATTGTCAAATCACACGTATGCAGGAATCTGTATCTTTGATTAATAAAAATCTCCATACTTTATAAATCAAGTTTTCAGAAAAATTCTGAAGTGCAAGTTTATGCGTTTAATCAGCAAGTATATCTCAAAACTGCCAAATCATATATAAATGAGTTGGGAGTGGTCACCCTAACAATTTGGAAAACCATGATTTATGCACCAAAAAAACATACAACAAGGATGGTAGTTCTAATGTGTGCCATTTCATAAAAAGATTCATCTAAAGGCATAATCATTCCCAGTTGATACAAAGACGAGTTCAAAATCACCCGTCACAAACAAAGATTACATGAACATCCATTAATAATAAGATTAACACGTCTACAGAAGTAAATAACACAAGGTCTTTTCTTGTTATCCCAACACATGGATTTTACTTGTAGAAATCAAAATCAGTGTCGGGCTTCTTTACGTTGGTTCTGTATCCCTTCTCGAAATCCTTGGGGAGAATAACATATCTGTTCTTGCGCACTGCGTGCATCCCTGCTTCTTGACAGATGGCTGTGATCTGAATGCAACAACCATCAAAGTTAATTTAGTTATGCAAGCATGGCATATGTTTGCTTTACAGCAGGCTAGACGATGAAGGGTAGAGGTGAAAATTCCATACCGTTCGTTAAAGAAAGTGTAATTTGGGCTATTTTTTGTTGCAAAACAGGTCACATGGGTCAACAATAAACCAGATTAAAGGGAACCAGTCAATGTGTTGGGCGGGTCAAGCCAGGTAAAAGTTGCCCAAGGGCCCATATTTAGTGCAAACGTTGAAAGATGTTTAATTTGAAAACTGAGACCGATGATGTAGGTCACTGTTTCATTATAAAAATTAACCCATTACTAACTTAATTTTGTACAAGAAAGGGTGAGTCAACCAAATGCCCCATCCATTTCGAGCCAAACTAAAACAGCCCATTTCCACCAAATCCCTTCACACTAGGCCAAATGAGCTGCATGCTGTATAAAAACAACTTTACCTCAGCAGCACTGATCTTGTCAGGTCGAGAGACGTAATCTTCCAAGTCAACTTCGTCACTTAAGTTCATTTTAGCAGTGCAAACCTGCAAAATAGAAGTGATAGTAAAATTAAATCATGAACAAAGTCAGTAATCATATGATCATACCTATGTCTTAAGCTATGACACTAGAAAAGTATTCAATCCTGTAGGAATCCAACAATCTATAATAAACTTAAATTGGGGTGGGGTGGGTGGGTGGGGGGTGTGTGTGGTGTGGGGGGGGGGGGGGGGGGGGGGGGGGGGGGGGGGTCTTAGTTTAATTTCACAAATCATCTCTAGTTCTTTTTCCCAGAAATATCATTTTATTAATTTCTTAAAAAATTATAATTTGCCAACCATCAAACATCTGATTATCTTTAGGCGCTACCAAACACTAGTTTCCACCGCCCGTTCTATCACAGTTGATAATCTGATCCTAATTTTCATCCTCACAATAGCTTATAAAACGTAAATCCAAACAGCCCTTTCTAGTGCTCTGAAAGGGCGGTTGGAGCAAAAAGTACTGTAAGAAAGACAAACTCGACGAAATAGAAGTTTGTGAAGAATGACTGGCACAATTGCTGGGGATAACAATCATCATCAGTGATTGCTACGGAACAATGCACAAGTTGCAACAAACATTATAAAACCAAGATATGGAAACCAAAAAATACCTGAAACACAAGCCTTTTTTGTCGTCTATCAGGCAAAGGAAACTCAATCTTGCGGTCAAGCCTACCAGGACGAAGAAGTGCAGGGTCCAAAGTATCAGCACGGTTGGTTGCCATGATGACCTTAACATTCACTGTCTGGTCAAACCCATCCATCTACAAACAAACAAAGTTCATGATTTTGTAAGTCCCAAGTAAAAAAATAATAATAATAATAATAAAAAAAAAAAAACAGAATGACTCATTGACAATTTGATGAGCTATTCAATTAACCTGATTTAACAGTTCCATGAGAATACGCTGCACTTCTCTATCAGCTCCAGTCTGAGCATCAAACCTGGCAGTAGCAATTGCATCGACTTCATCAATGAATATAATTGCAGGCGCATTTTCTTTGGCAAGACGAAAGACATCACGAACCATTCTGGGGCCCTGCATAAAGCATAAGCGGAATGAGATGCTTATAGCAGTCATTATACCATGTCTTAAAACATGATACATTATAACAAACTAGTGTAAACAAATATAATGTGGGCATATATACAGTTCCATTTTTAGAACCAACTATGACTCTGAGGTATATTCTAGTGCTAGAGTGTGTAATCCACAGATACCAATCAATTTAGTTTTATGTTTAGAAAAGGAATATCAATGACAAACCTCTCCCAAATACTTCTGAACAAATTCTGAGCCAACAACCCTGATAAAAGCTGCAGTAGTATGATTCGCAACAGCTTTGGCAAGCATGGTTTTACCTGTTCCAGGGGGGCCATAGAGCAAAACACCACGAGGTGGGTCAATACCAATCTGTTTATATAATTCGTGATGAGTCAAAGGTAGTTCAACAGCTTCACGAATTTCCTGCTTTTGGATGTCACATCCTCCAATATCCTATTAGATCACATTCAAAAGAAACAACATTGTTAACTATAAAGAAAATCACATAGATCTTAAAGACTCGTAACAATTCGACGAGAGCAAATACTTCAGATCGAACCATGAAAACTAGTAACAAAAGATAAACAAGAAACAGTAGGATCATGTAGTAACATTTCTCAACTCGAGATTTCTAAAGTCTAGTTTTGCTCTAACACTTGCTTACTTCTGTCAAATCCATAGTTCCATACATCTATCAAGAATAAGGATCAGACAATGTGACAAATGGCCATGCTTCCCCATTCAGCCAGCTAAACTCGCTAGAACATGGAAATGAAACAAGTACGAGAACTTTCTAATGTCAATATCAACATCTATAAATAAACCAACAAGCCTATTTCCATTGTTGTTGTTCTATCATAAACAAATTACATTCAGTCTTTTGCATTTCATATGCCACCCTGCTTGTGATAACCCATCTGCTTTTCTTTCTTCTACTAATTAAAAACCTTGTTGAAAACTGTTCTCATATAAAACATAGCAAAGATGAAGAAATAGTAGTTGCCATAAATGTGTATCTTTGCCTCGATTATCAACTGCAGGTATGCGAATGAAGAAAGATTCGACTCAGCTGTAGGTAGGTGTAACAACTCATATAATGTTAAGCTCACAAAAAAGCAAGATTTGAATAGCTCGTAGGATAGCCTAAAGCCCTAAACCTTGGCTTTCAAGAGGATGCCGCTATATACTAATCACCATGATTTATGGACACGAGAAAATCTAAGGTATTGATAACGATTCAGTTTAAGACTCCAACTATAGAAATGTCAAAGCATACATTCAATAAAGTAAAGATCTGCTAATTGGGGTAGCAGCCCAAGAACTCAATATTAACAGTAGAGAAAAAGTGCAACCGATCTGGTCCATTTGGCAAACTTTTCGTCTTTGTTATATCTTGAGCAAGCATTGATGTGAGCAATAGTACATAAATATGATATATTAAATATCTTATAGGCATCTACACTACTTAACAGCATACAGACTAGCTCACCACAAATCTCCATAAAAAAACTAAAACAATGATGGCATATCTCTAATATAGAACTCAAAAGGCTAGAAATAATCAAGTGCAAACCATTCTCCAAGAGATCAAACTTCATACACAAATTATAGACATAAAGATAAGAAGCAGAGCTTAGATCCTAGTATGAAGCCCATTCTAATTGGCGTTTGACATATTAACACAGGTTTGTAGAGTGTGGACATCAGAAATAGGAACGAGAATCCCTGAGTACACCAGAAACTAAAACACACAAGCTCTAATATTGAAGATCAGTCTCTAGAAGGCAACAAACATACATAAAGCAATGTAGTGAGTATACCCACATTCTGATAATCTTGGTGATTTCAAACTAGTGCACTTAGCTTTCCATCCTACCCAAAACCGTTTATTTCTCCCTTAAATAAACAAATACCCGTGATTCTAAAAAAAGACAATAAACAGTTTAAATAAGCAATCACAACACCCCCTAAAACAAAACCTTGAGAACTCAAGCTAAGAGAAACCATACAATAACAAAAAACACCCTAATTAAAACACTGCAAATAATTCCTAAAATACATTTACTCTTGATGTAAGTAATCACAACCCATATCGAAATTCAAATTTTACCAAAAACAATTACAAAAATTAACTCAAAACAATGCATATTACTCAGCACTGTAAGCAATCTAATGGGGTGTTTGTCTTAGCTTGTAAGTTGGCTATATGAGCTTATGTGAGATTAATAAACCAGTAAGCGCGTTTTCTAGGCTTTATGAGTTATGAGATTATCAACTTGAGCTTATAATTTAAGTTCATAAGCTCAAGTTAATTAGCCGATAAGCCATAAAAATGTGCTTGGTGATTTTTCCACATTGTACACAAGCTCGTAAGCCCAGTCTACAAGCTAAAACAAACACCTACTTAAGCCGCTTCTTATAAGGGCATTTTTATGGCTTACGGGCTAATTAACTTGAGCTTATGAACTTATAAGCGCATTTATAAGCCAGCTTATTTCACCATTAGATAAATGGATGAGCATGCCTTAAATTTCACAAGAAGCCGCTTAAGTACAAACAAGCACAAACACCCCCTACATAAAAACCCTAACAAAACTCTAATTAACCGAAAATCAACACGTATTAAGTACGTCAAATTTAACAATCACTTAACCAAAACACATTACTCAACTATAAGTAGCACCAGGTTTCTCAAAAACTGGCCAATATCTAACATAACTAATTGTCTAGTTGCATCCATTTAAACTAACATAATTCATGTTATAACCAAAAGCCGACTCACACCGTAAGTAACATCAGGTTTTTCGGACCAACTCAAGAGCTCCGTATTGATAGTACTCAATATCCTCACATAATAAACTACCGGTAGTGCACCACAAAAATCCGTTATTATAATCAACCATCTCCATAAACTAACCAATAACTAAGAATACTAATCCATTTAACCTAACATAAGTTATACACTTATACGGTAAACCTATTCACAAAGCAAATAATTCATACACAGGCAATCACAAACCGTAACAGAGCTAAAAATAAACCAAATAAAGCGATACCTAAAAAAGCCAAAAACTCGCACTATAAGTAATATCAGGTAGGTTTCTCAGACTGACACAAAAGTGAAATACTCAAGTCCGCTTCCGAAGGCAACACGTCAACAAGCGCATTACTATCCCTATGTAACGCAACACAAAAGCTCCCTATTAATAGTACTCTAATCAATCATCTCCATAAACTAACCAATAACTAACAAAAACTAATCGCATCTAATTAACCTATCATTATTCAAGTTATACCGTAAACCTAGTCACAAAGCACATAGTTCATATAGACAATTACAACAAAACAGAATAAAACAAAACGATAACTTAAATTAAAAATAAAAAAAACCGAAAGGCGACTCACACTATAAGTAACATCAGGCTTCTCAGACTGACTCAAAAGCGAAATACTCGAATCGGCCTCCGGCGGCAACACATCAACAAGCGCATTACTATGCCTATGAAGAGCCACACTAGCAGAAGGCTTCAACAACTCCCTATTAATCGTACTCAATATCCTCACATAATAATTACTCCCAGTAGTGGACCCCACAATACCGTTATTCTGATCAATCATTTCCATAAACTGACCAATAACCAACGGCACCGATTGGATTCGCTTCACTTCTTCCTGAGACCGTAAAAGCTCCCGTTTGAGATTCTTTTGCTCGTCTTTGACGTATTCTTCTTGGATCTCGATGAATTCGATTTGGCGTGATAGGGTTTTGAGACGTGTGTAGAGGTCGTCGTCGGATTCTGTTAGGGTTAGGGTTGGGTCGGGGTTTTGGGATGGGAGGGTGGAGGGGGGTTGTTTGGGATCGAGTACCATGGTGGATGCCATTGTTTATGGTGAGTTTTTGCGGTGGTTGGAGATGATTTGGGTTAAAGTATAGAAGATGTCTTGGGGAACAATTTAAGTGATTGATTGAAGTTTTTTTGTGTTTACAGATTGGACCTTTGAGTTTTGAGATTATTATAAGGCGGTTGTGTTTGTGTATATTTTGTTGGGCCGGTGTTGTGGTGGCCATGAACATAGGGCCCAATAGGTTAGTCTTTAAGATATATTTGAAGAACAAGTATGGCGGTGGCAGGCCGCCTGGCTGGTTTTTTTTTTGTTGTATTTGGTTTATAATGTTGTTTATCAAAGGTATGCGGCGGGCGGTTTTTTTACTAAAAGGGGATGTTTGGAAATGCATTCAAATTGGTCATTTCGGTTTATACTATGAGAAATGCCATAAAATAATTGGTTGCACTTTTATTGTAGGGTTTTTTTTTTTTTTTTAAAGATGCAACTAAACATAAGACATGTATGCGATCAAATAAAAAGGAATGAAATTTTAGAAAGTCTAAAAAGTAATCTTGAGCGTCAAAAATATGATCTACGGATGAAAGTTTGCGATGGCAGTATTGTAATATACCACAAGTCCACAAAAATATCTGAAGAAGGTACAGGGGCACGTACGTAATTTCTCTTCATTATCTTCATCTTCACTTTTATCTCTCCTCTTTCCACACCAAAATTCCAATACCCATATCTCGAAATTTTTTCATTTTCTTTCTTATAATTCAACTCCTTTAAATTTGATAAAGATTTGGTATAATTTTAATCTTTGTTCTTGGAGTTGTCGTGGATATTAAACCAGAAAACTTTATTGTGGACATTAGAGGACCTGCGTTGGCACATCTACTTGTTCTATCATTCGAAGGAGGAACTAGCAGGAACATACCAAGTTTGAGGTTGGCACTTTGTGTGTGGTTAGTGCAAATACAGGCACATTTGATGATGAGTTTCAGCTTATAAAACATTTTATGATGAACTTCAATTTATAAAAGATTTTTTGATGTGCATATTGTTTAACTTATGATGAACAAAAATCTCTTCAAATGATGAACAATGTTTCCTGTATTATGATGAACATCACCTTAATTCAGTTTTCTTTTCGATGAACTCTATTGGTTAATTCATAATTTTGGTGGTACGAGGATTGTCAGTTTACATGTATGAGAATTGGGTAGTAAGTGATGGAAGGAAGAGGTTTGAAAAAGTAGAGTATAATTTAACTATGTTGAGTTACTTGGTAAGGAGAACAGTACACAAAGATAGGGAACTGGTAATAAGTTTGTTTTTGGAAATCGAAAATTACATGCAATGATATTAAATGACTTTTTTGTTGTTGTGGAAAATAAATGATAAGTTTTAGTGTTTTGCCTTTTTTGTTAGTTGAAAAAAGATTTTTTTTTTTTTTTTTTATTTTTTTTTTTTTTTTTTTTACCGTAGTTGTTGTTCAACGATAAAGAAATTTGTTTAAAATTATGTGATTGTTACAAACGTTGATTATCAATAGAAAGACTTACTTATAAAATTGGTTGTTCACTAACAAAAATAGTTGTTAATCAATAAAAAAAGTTGTCAAATTCATAATATGCGTTATTCTTCAAGAGAAAAAGTTAATCAATTCATCATATGCATTATTCATAAATAAAAAGAGTAGTTCGTTAATAAAAAAAAATATTCAATTCATCAATATGCGTTGTTCATTAATAAAGAGATTTGTTTATCAATAAAAAAAAGTTGTTCAATTCATCATAGACGTTGTCCATCAATAAAAATAAATTTTCATCGATAAAGAGAGTTGTTCAACTAATCATTTGTATTGTTCATCAATAAGGAAAGTTGTTCAATAATAAAAAGACTCGTCCATCAATTAAAATAGTTGTTCAATTAATCACATGCGTTGTTCATTGATAAAGAGAGTTGTTTATCGATAAAGAGAGTTGTTCATCAATAAAGAGATTCGTTCATCAATTAAAATAGTTGTTCATCAATAAAAAGATTCGTTCATCAATTAAAATAGTTGTTCATCAATAAAGAGAGTTGTTCATCAATAAAAAGACTCGTTCATCAATTAAAAACCTTGTTCATCAATAAAAAGACTCGTTCATCAGTTAAAATAGTTATTCATCAATAATAATTAAAAAAAGTTGTTCAATTCATCATAGACGTTGTTCATCAATAAAAAGAATTGTTCATCGATAAAGAGAGTTGTTCAATTCATCATATGCGTTGTTCATCAATAAGGAGAGTTGTTCCAAATGAAAAGACTCGTTCATCAATTAAAATAATTGTTCATCAATAAAGAGATTCGTTCATCAATTAAAATAGTTGTTCATGAATAAAAAGATTCGTTCATCAATTAAAATAGTTGTTCGTCAATAAAGAGAGTTGTTCATCAATGAAAAGACTCGTTCATCAATTAAAAAACTTGTTCATCAATAAAAAGACTCGTTCATCAGTTAAAATAGTTGTTCATCAATATAAAAAAGTTGTTCAATTCATCATAAACGTTGTTCATCAATAATAATAAAAAAATTTCATCGATAAAGAGAGTTGTTAATTCATCATATGCGTTGTTCATAAATAAGGAGAGTTGTTCTCAATAAAAAGACTCGTTCATCAATAACAAGAGTTATTCAATTCATCATAGACGTTGTTGATTAATAAAAAAAGTTATTCATCGATAAAGAGAGTTGTTTATTAATAAAAATAGTAGTGCATGAATAAAAAGAGTTGTTAATCAATAAAAATAAGTTATTCATCAATAAAAGTAGTTGTGCATCAATAAAAAAGTTATTTAATTCATCATAGGCGTTGTTTATCAATAAAGAGAATTGGTTATCAATAAAAATAATATGCATGAATAAAAATATTTGTTTATCAAAAAATTAAAATTTGTTCATCATTATTTGCTCGTCATAGGCGTTGTTTATAATGAAAAATAGTTGTTCATTAAGAAAAAAAAGTTATTCAATTCATCGTAATCGTTGTTCATCAATAAAAGTGGTTGTTCGTTAATAAAAAATTAGTCGTCAATAAAAATTTTGTTAACACTCATCAATGAAAAAAGTTTTTCAATTATTGTCGTTGATTATCAAATATAAATTGCGTTTATCATACATTTGGAAATGTCAAATAAAAAATTAAATTTTTATTTTTAAGAAAAGAAATTTGTATATTAAAGTTTAAATTTGATGAAAAAAAATTATATATCAAAATGCAAAGAGATAATGGTAGGTAAAGGAAAAAAAAGGTTTAGAGTGGAAATAGAAAAAAATTGGTTGACAAAAGTAGAAGGGAAAGTTGGTTAGCAAAATAACGTGAGGAGGTTGGAAAAAGCAAAGTAGAAAAGGACGGGACTACCCATCCACGTATCAATCTCTCGTTCTTTTTTAGGCTTTTTAGAAAGAGAAAATTACCAAAATAGTACAAAAATCCAACATTGATCCACTAAATAGTCATTTTTATCATCATTTTCCTATTTTGGTCATGCTCAATTGATCAACTGCTCGACTCCAGTTCTTTTGTGATACGTGTCCTTTGCAAGTACATAAGTGTCCTTTGCAAATACATAAGATTTGATATTTTGTCTTATTATTAATAGGGTTAAAAGTCTTAAATACCCTTATCTTTTATATTCCCTCTCTTTTAATTCACCCACCTCCTCTCCCATGTGACTGGCTCCACCACCACTCACTGCTGCTCGACCACCAATGATCAACTACTCAACCACCACTGCTCAACTATTTAACAACCACTGCTCAACTGATCAACCACTATTTACAAAATATTTACATAAAGTTTATGTTGGTAATTAAATATTCAAAAAGATTAATATCGTGTTCTGCTCAAGAAATACTTTTAAGTATCATTCTACTGCTAGAGCATTTGATTCTGCTGCTAGCGTTAAACATTCTACTGCTGAATGATTCTGCTGCTGGTGAAGAAGTTTCTACTGCTAAGAGGATAACTATCAAAGTATTATGCTGCTGAGTAGATAAGTATACAAAGATATTATGTGTATTAAAGTCAACAATACACGGTAGATAATATCTTTAGACAAAGTGTTCAGTAACAAGTTGTAAACACAGATACATGTTGTATCTTAATGACTGACACTCTCAAGCATGTGTTCGATTAGACTTGACAATATTGTAAAGATCTCTCTTGGACTATAAAAGAGAAATCTTAGACTAGATATTGTATGCATGAATTAGATCATAACTGTTAAGAACATAGAACAAACATAACAATATCATAAGTCATAAAAACATAAGATTCAAGGTTTTGTAACCCTAGTGATAGTGAAAATCACTCGTATTATCTTGAATAATATTGAATCGTTTGGTGTTAACATTGCATGTTCATTGTTCGTTACCAAAGCATTACTTTCCATTTCCAATAACCAAAATAACCTTCTAAGTGTGGTTAAGTAAATTCCGCATACTTAATCATATTAACTCAATATATCACATACACAAAGCAACTAAGGTTTAACCACCTTATAGTGTATCGAATCCCCTCAGTTTATGGCAGCAAAGTACAAATTTATATAAACTTTATAATTAAACTTACATAATATTTAGACAACAACAACAACAAATGATGAATCTTCTTCTGGTCAAGCTAAAGAAGATGTTGAAAATGAACACAAGGAAGATGGAACAAAGGAACAAACAAAATGTTTCTGCTGATGATAGTACTGCTGAGATAGAGCATTCTACTGATAGGCTTAATTTTTCTGCTGCTAGGCCAAATGTTTCTACTGCTGGCCCTTCAGACTCAAATGAAGCAGATTTCTCAGATAATGAGGTGGATTTGAGCAATATCTCACCTAACTATCAAGTTCCTTCAACCCCACACACCAGGATTCACAAAGTCCACTCCCTAGAAAATGTGATTGGAGATGTACAATCAGGTGTGAAGACAAGACAACTACTGATGTCTTCAGACCAACAAGGGCTTCTTGATGCCCTTTATGCTTCAAAACAGCATGAGTTTTCAAACTCTTGCTTGTTTGTATGTTTTCTCTCACAAGATGAACCAAAGAACATTCTGAAAGCCCTAGATGATTCAAGCTGGGTGGAAGCTATGCAAGAGGAGCTTCTTCAGTTCAAGATTCAGAAGGTATGGGTGCTAGTTGATTTACCTAAGGATGAAAAGGTAATTGGCACTAGATGGGTTTTCAAGAATAAAAGGGATGAAAGGGGAATAGTGATTAGGAATAAGGCTAGATTAGTAGCCCAAGGGTACACACAACAAGAAGGGATAGACTATGATGAGGTTTTTGCTCCAGTAGCAAGACTTGAGGCAATTAGGCTTTTCTTAGCTTATGCTTCATTTATAGGCTTCACAGTTTATCAAATGGATGTCAAGAGTGCATTTTTATATGGAACTATTGATGAGGAGGTATATGTTTCACAACCTCCTGGTTTCATTGATCCAGAACATCCAGACAAAGTGTACAGAGTAGTTAAAGCTCTATATGGCCTTCATCAGGCACCAAGAGCTTGGTATGAAACACTAGCTTCCTACTTAATAGATAATGGATTTCAAAGAGGGAAGATTGATCAGACACTATTCATCAAACAACACAAGAAGGATCTTCTGTTAGTGCAGGTATATGTGGATGACATTATCTTTGGGTCTACAAGGAAGGAGATGTGTTTAGAGTTTGAGAAACTTATGCATGATAAGTTTCAGATGAGTTCCATAGGGGAACTTACATTCTTTTTGGGTTTGAAAGTTAAACAATCATGTAAAGGCATATTTATTAGTCAAGATAAATATGTTGCTAAGATACTAAGGAAGTTCAACTTTGCTGATTAAAAAATGGCAAGCACACCAATGGACTCTGAGAAGCCACTTCTTAAAGATTTAGATGGAGACAATGTAGATGTACACACTTACAGATCTATGATAGGTTCTTTGATGTATCTCACATCATCAAGACCTGACATCATGTTCTCTGTTTGTGCTTGTGCAAGATTTCAAGTAACTCCAAAGGTTTCTCATTTAACAGCAGTTAAGAGGATTTTTAGATATCTCAAGGGTCAACCTAGGTTGGGACTATGGTATTCTAGAGAGTCACCTTTTGACTTGGTAGCATTTTCGGATAGTGATTATGCTGGTGTTAGCTTGGACAGAAAGTCAACAACTAGAGGATGTCAATTCCTTGGGTGTAGACTTATCTCATGGCAGTGTAAGAAGCAAACAATTGTAGCTACTTCAACAACTGAAGCTGAATATGTAGCTGCTGCAAGTTGCTGTGCTCAAGTCCTATGGCTTCAAAACCAACTTCTTGACTATGGGTACAATTTTATAAACACTGTTATTCATATTGATAATAGTAGTACAATTTGCATTATTAAAAATCTAGTACAACATTCTAAAACAAAACACATTGAAATTAGACATCACTTTATAAGATACTGCAATGAGAAAAGATTAATTCAAGTTCTTAAAATTGCTTCAGAACACAACTTTGCAGATCTGCTAACAAAAGCTTTTGATGTTGGAAGGTTTCAGTACTTGGTAGCAAGTATTGGAATGCTTAATCCTTAATGATTTGAAACTATGTGTTTTTGTATATATGAAATGGATTTCTACTGCTAGTATTATCAATTAGTAAAAATTTGAATTGTGTTATTCATACAGTTAGTCATATGTTTATTCTAATATAAGACAAGTACTTTGTACTTTGTTCTTTTGGTTTTAGACTAACAATTTCAGGTATGAACATGTGAACACAAAGGATGTTTCAAGTGAAATATGTGAGCAGCAGAATGATAATACAGCTGCTGACATAATAAGTTCATGATAGAAAGAGTTTGGGAATTTACACCTCCTTAAAACTTCTTTCTTGAAACCTGATTATGAAATTTCACATTGAATTGATGACTTAGTTGATCAGAAAGTAACTGATACAACTCACTTTCTATCATTTTATACTTTTAAGTATAATGAGCAAGTCTAAGGACATCTGATAGAAAGAACAGCTAGTAAAAGTGAATCTAACACTTGTGTTAGAGGTAACAATTGCTATGAGCTGGAAACCCTGTCAAGAAAGCCTTTTGAATAGGTTTATCTTTACACAGGCAGTTATTTATAACTGAAAAACATTGGTTCTCACACAACCAGAGGTTGCTTTAAACCGAAATTTTGATTAAGTGTCTGTTATACACTTAATCCCTTCAAAATGGTTGAGAGTAGTATGATTTTTCAATAATAAAATCATGAACATACTGCTAAGTCAAAAGTTTCTTAAAAAGGATTTTAAAAGGGACTCAGTAAAACCATCCATTGATGGATAATGAGTCAATGCCCCATGAATCACCTCTCATAGGAGTTAACACACCTAGAAGTGATGAGGGCAGCACATAAACTCTTAAGGAATTGATGGCTTCATGTACAACATTGTCTGAAAACAAGTTCACATTGGTAGATCAGATAATGATGGGATGATGGTGAGAGATCTTCCAAACAGGGGAGGAAATGTTATTTGCAATCCAGGGGAGGAAATAAACCCAAAGAAGGAAGATTAACCAAATGTAAGGGAGGAAAAGACAAGAGCATACAAGATGATGACATAGAGGTTGAAAATGACAAGAATAGAGCTGATAATCTCTTCTTCATGAACAAGATTCTGGAGTATTATGTATATTCAGAAGGGATGAAGCATTCAAAAGGAGAAAGTTCTATCTAGGTCAAATGGAGAAAAGTTTCAATTTCAGTTCACTACGTTTGTTCATCACTTACAAAGGCATGCTGATAGATGATTTCACTTGTTGAAACAAGCATCCAAGATACACATCATCATTACCTCTTATAATTCCTCCATCCAAGGAATTGCACCATCTTTTAGGCTTTGTTTGAAGCTTGAAGATAGGTACTAATATTGTCAAAGTCAAAAGAAAATGGCAGATGAGTTACTGAGAAAGATATTTAATCTTGAAGAACAGAAGATAGCTCAGATCAAGAATCTGACTTCAGAAGTGTTTGAAAGATCTTCAAAATCCATAATTTAATTCAGAAACATGTTGAAAAGGATTCACATGTTTAGGGGAGGATTGTTGGGAATTAAATATTCAAGAAGATTAATATCGTGTTCTGCTCAAGAAATACTCTTAAGTATCATTCTACTGCTAGAGCATTTGATTCTGCTGCTAGCGTTAAACATTCTACTGCTGAATGATTTTGCTGCTGGTGAAGAACTTTCTACTGCTAAGTGGATAACTATCAAATGATTATGCTGCTGAGTAGATAAGTATACAAAGATATTATGTGTATTAAAGTCAACAATACACGGTAGATAATATCTTTAGACAAAGTGTTCAGTAACAAGTTGTAAATACAGATACATGTTGTATCTTAATGACTGACACTCTCAAGCATGTGTTCGATTAGACTTGACAATATTGTAAAGATCACTCTTGGACTATAAAAGAGAAATCTTAGACTAGATATTGTATGCATGAATTAGATCATAACTGTTAAGAACATAGAACAAACACAACAATATCATAAGTCATAAAAACATAAGATTCAAGGTTTTGTAACCCTAGTGATAGTGAAGATCACTCGTATTATCTTGAATAATATTGAATCGTTTGGTGTTAACATTGCATGTTCATTGTTCGTTACTAAAGCATTACTTTCCATTTCCAATAACCAAAATAACCTTCTAAGTGTGGTTAAGTAGATTCCGCATACTTAATCATATTAACTCAATATATCACATACACAAAGCAACTAAGGTTTAACCACCTTATAGTGTATCGAATCCCCTCAGTTTATGGCAGCAAAGTACAAATTTATATAAACTTTATAATTAAACTTACATAATATTTAGACAACAACATAAAATGGCCGAAATTCCAAAACTCACTTGTTGAGAGTCATTAACAACACAACATAAATATAAAACCAAAAGTCATTAATAACTCCTGTTGTGTTCTTAAAGCTCATCACTGCTCATTCGAAAACCAAAAAACAAAAAGTCTAAAAAAAAATTAAAAAAAAATAAAGAAAAAGAAAAAAAAAAAAGTCAATAGGAGATCTATTGACTTGGTCTGAAACAACACAACATTTACCAACTCCGGCGAAGATGACTATGGCTTTGGCGAAGATTACTCCGGCGACGAAGATGACTCCGGCAAAGATTACTCTGGCGAAGAAGATGACTCTGGATCAGATCTGGTGGCCGGATCTGCTCTGGTGGCTGGATCTTTAAAGATATTTGACGATCGGTGTTGGCCGAATCTGGTGGTGTCTTTACAATGGTCTTGGCCGGATATGGTGGTGTCTTTTTACAATGGTCTTGGCCGGATCTGGTGCATAAAGATAGCCAAAGATCTTCAAATGGTGCATCTTATAACTTGTTCAATGTCATAACGACGGTGGCGACTGAAAGGTGATTTCGTGGATGGAGGCTGGGAGGTGTGGTGGTGATGGATGATATGAGAGAAGAAGAAATGAAGTAGGTGGGAAAGTGGTGGTGGAGATAAGAGTAGGTGAGAGAGTGGTGGTGGAAATAAGGGTGTGTGATGTACAAATATTAATGTATAAAGTATCTCTAATATAACATCAGGTATAAACTAATTAAAAATGTACTATTATTAAAGCATGAGGTGTATAAGTAATTTTATCATAAAACAAAAAATATCTCCACCTAACACTTGTACTTGCAAAAGACACGTGTCATAAAATAGGTGAAGTCGAGCAGTTGAGCATGACCAAAATGAGAAAATGATGCTAAAAGTGACTATATAGTGGATCAATGTTGGATTTTTGTACTACTTTGGTAATTTTCTCTTTTAGAAAATACATACTTTTCAAAGGATCCTAGCTCACATAAGACAACATAGTCATTAAGAAAATTTATGGTGCCAACCAAAACTTGCACACAATAAAAAGCAACAATCATAAAAACAATCTGCAACAATATCACAATTTAATATCCAAGATAGATCGTATAACAGGGCATCAAAAAGGTTTGTTAGCAGCAGAGCTAATTAAGCTAATTAGAAACATTGTAACATATATAAACAAAATATATTAACTCATATGACCTGGAACAAACGTTGATTATGTTGTATCAGTCCATTACGTTGTACTATACATTAGAAATACATAGATAAACTGTATCAGTTCATATAAAATTTCAGTGAGCGTCTTAAACAAACGTCGAGTACACTGTACTAAAATTGCACTACTTGTGTTATGAAATGCCACATGAGACCTCCAATAAGTCTTTGAAATCTCCAATCCACGTTAATGACAACATCTTATATTGTAGATGCCATCCGTAAAAAGTAAAAAGTGAACCTGAAAAAAAGACGCAAAAGACTTAATTTCACAGAAAAGAAAAAATAAGCATGACAGTGAAACGTGAATCGGTAAATACATCATTTATGTCAATGCAATGGTCTCTGATTGCAGATTACCCCCATGTTAGTGAGGCGGCTGCATTGTTCATGGCTAGGCATCCGGATTGGAACCCGGTTGCTATAAAGTCCGCATTGATGACAACATCTTATATTGTAGATGCCAGCTTCATCGAAAGGATATCTGAAACATTTTGGAGCGAAGCTGCTGTTTTCACTGTCGTTGTAGCGTCTGTCGCTGGGAGGCATTTGTGAGAATCAGGGTTACCTAAAGCGACAATAACATAAAATGTTTAATAAGGCGGCGAACGAGAATATATCAAAGTTTTAAAACGTAAGTATGTTAATATTAGTAGCAACCTGTCAACGGTTGGTTACATATGCTCTTGCAAACAGCTGATGTGTTATGCTCATTTGCTGTTATTTGAACAATGTCAGTAGTATGTAGTTATAGTTACACAGGCGAATGAACAGAGAGCCAAAACGGTAGTTCACAACAAAAGGAGACGTACCCGAAAGTAAAGTAGAGGCTGCCCGTATATACGTACGCGGGGTTGGGAGGCTGTTCCCGTGCATTGTGTCTGTAGTGAACAAACATTATTATAAATCACCATAAACCCATATTATATATATATATATATATATATATATATATATATATATATATATATATATATATATATATATATATATACACTAAAAAGCAAGGAACAGGGCCCCCAAAACACTGTAGCAAACAGTAGTCCCGCAATTTTTAGTTTAGACCCTGATGTTATTGATCCATTGCAAAGTTAGTCCTTAATGGCCGTTACTTAATAGTCGTGACTTAAATTTGCAAAGGACCAACAACTTCAGGGGCTGTTTCTGTGCAAATATTGTACAGAAAAAGCCCCTTAGGTTAACTTTTAATTTCAAAGTTAGTCCCTAAGGACTAACTTTGCAACATACCGACACTCTCAGGGACTAAAAATGAAAATATCAGCTCTACAGTGCAAAACAGTACCCATGAATAGTGCAGAACAATGTTTACTATTCATCGCAAATTACGCAAATAGTCCCTCATATTATCTATAAATTTCAAAGTTAGTCCCTAAGGACTAACTTTGCAAAATGCCGATAACTTTAGGGACTTTTTCTGTAAAAAATCATACTAATTTCAGAAATACTTTACGAAAATAGTGCTTGCGGTAACCGATCTTTTGCATATTTAGTCCTTAATAACAAAAATATTTTTTTGACAACCGTTTTATTTCGAGTTTAGATTAAACAAAACAATCCCGCAGCAACGCGCGGGTACCCCACTCATACAAAATCTATAAATAAACCCTAATTAATACACAACAAATTAGCATTAACTTAATATGATTTACTGGACTGAGTAAATGAACCTGCAAAACAACGCGCGTTGATGTGAGAAGCGGGTCTTGACCCGATACAACAAACAGCTCAATTCCATTTTCCTCTAGTAACCTATGAAAATTAACCCCGTTTAACAAACTGAAGCAAAATGGAAGGAAAAAAGTTACCTGAATCATATATATACTAATCACTAATTAAATCTCTCCCACAAAAATCTGCAGTTTCATATTGAGTACCAATAAGCAGTTATATGCAAACAGACCATGTAAAAATTCAAACATAAGCAAATAAGGTGCCGTTATAATAAATTATCACAGATTACACTAAAATTTACCTTTCACATATCTCGACAATCTTACTGCTCTCAGTATCCTTCTGCTGCATTGTTCGCAACTCAGAATATATTAAGCCCAATTGATCGCACGCCGTATGCAGGACATCACTCGCCTAAAGGTAACCATCCTTTTCACTTCTGCATCCGTCCTTAAGTCCATTAATATCTGCAAATTCAATAATGTTTAACATGAATAATAGAATTACAATTCATCGTACATGAATTCAAGAGTTATTTGTAACCACCGGTAAATTTCCACTATAATTAACAACAATTAATTATATATAAATCTTCGTCACTATTTTTAATTATCATTTTTACGGAAAAATTTAAATTTTTCTTTATTATACTATACTCACGACCAACACAAGATTAGGATAAGTCTCCATGCTTTATATGAACTATTGTCACTTTGTTATTTTTATATTATACTCTTTACGTAATACGAATACTCAAACCTATTAGATTTTATTAACGTATAAGCTCTCCGTTAAATTTATCACACGTCAAATATAATTAATTGGAGTATATTGATGAACTTTGACATTTTCATAAATATTATATTTTTACGTTACTCGGTCTTAAGTTTCTTAACATAAGAATTTAACGTTAGTAAATACTGGGATCAAACTATACCTCAAATTATTAACATGTGTGTGGGAAACTAGAAGGGGGGTTGAATAGTTTACCGGTTTAAAATTCTTTTAAAAATCTTGTTTTAAAAGTTGGCTATTGGAAACTTTAATTCGAACTCTATGTGTAATCAATCAACACCAATATGAACTACACACTAAACTAACAAATACAAAATAATGAAAGTAAAGAGCAGAGTTGGAAAGATCAAACCGAGACAAAGGATTTATAGTGGTTCGGCTACGAAGCTCTTCTTCGCCCTACTCCACTCCCCGAGTACCACACTCGAGAGTTTTAATGAGTGTGTAAATACTCATCATTTTACACCCATTTAAGACACAAAAATAACCAAAAACACCCGATTTATATTGCAGATATCCTTGGTTTGTGTTTTTATGTGTTTCAGGTACAAAGGATTGAAAACGGAGCGAAAACGGGCATTTTTGGAGCAATTCGACAACGATTGTGCATTTGGTCAAGAAAAGTCAAAAACGGAGTCAAATTCAACCTCGGGACACGGCATTGGAATCAGCTTGGAAAACCGAACCCAAAACCAAAAACCAAAAAAATCATAAAACACCTAATCCTAATTACCCTAACCCTAAACCTAATCACTATTAAACCTTAACCAAAAATAAAACCCATCCTAATCCCTAAACCCAGCCCACCAATTTAATAAACCCATTTCCAACCTAAACTATCCTAAGCCCAACTCCACAAAAAACCCAAACCCGGCCTTTCTTCCTTTTGAGTTAACCAAACCTAGTTGACCCGGTCAACTTCTTCTTTTCCATTTCCCGCCCAACAAAAAGCACTCCCAACACCATCATCACTCCTATCTCTGCCATTACCACTGCCATACTCAACCTCCCCCCTCCTAGACACTCCACCCCACTCCAAGCCAAAGAAACTTCACATGTGACCATGCCATGTTGGCAATCCGCAATTATTTTGGGCGCCAAAGTGATATTAAGGGTTGAGATCATTTCTACTTTAATCCTACGGCTGGGATTTGTTCAAAGAAGCACAAGAGTTGTTTTGTTGATGTTTTATCTCACAGAAAAAGCACGAGGCTGAAGACGCTTAGTTTTCTCATTCTTAGTATAAATATGTCATATGTAAGCCTTAGATAGGCAGGATTAATTTAGCTAAAATTTAGTTTAAGGTATTGTAATTCTCTTTCAATATTGTAATTCTTAATTTCAGTTAATGAAAATTTAGTTTTTCTAACTTGGTCAACGAAAAGTCAAAGTACTATGTATGTGCTTATTTAGTGCTTATTCTGTTCATTTTTTGCTTAATTGTGCTTGTGAATGCTATTTCAAGTTCATATGTTAGAATAAACTCACTTGCTCCAGTTTTCATTTAAAAAAGTAAAAAATAGCCAAAAAAGCTCATAGCTTACTAAGTGCTTATTTGCAATTAAAAGTTGCTTATTGGGTGATAAAAGAGCTAGGTAATCAGCATTTACTAGTTTCCATAGCTTACTTTGGTGAATGTGCTATGAAATTGCAAATTTCATCTTTGATTAGTGGTGTTTGGGATTAGAACTGTTTAGGCCAAAAATAGCTTGTCACTGTTCATTTGTCATAAGCTGAGGTTTGAAAGAGCTTACTAGAGGCTAGTTAAGCTGTGTTAATTAGATTTTAAGCTAATATGAAAGTTTTGGAGGTCTTGTGCTTATAGGATAAATATTAGAATAAAAACTGCCCTCTAAAGCTCCATGTAAGCGGAAGCTTAATTGGACCATTTTTTTTGGCAAAGTTAGGTTTAATATAGTGTGTTAAGTGAATTACCAAGAGCTGATATCATTACATTCAGATTTGAATGAGTTAGGTTCTCATTTGGCCAACAGCTGCAACAGACCTATATGTGCAGACCTGCACATATGGTGCTTCTTCTCAGCTTTTCCATTTGATTATGTCCAAACTGCTTATCAGTGTTTAGTAAAGTTCTAATTTCATTTTTCCTAGCTTCTAATTATCATTTTAGATTTTTCTGAAAAGTTTCACATTTTTCCTAAATCATTTGCTATTTTTAATCAATTAAATAGTTTAGATTAGTTTTTAATTCATAATAATTAATTAAAAAGTCAAAAAAATATAATTCTTTTTTCTAAAATTTTCTTTTATAATTTAGAACGTAGGAAAATTAATTTGGAATTCATAGGATTAATATTTTTAGATTTCACGTTTTAGTCTCGCGTTTTCCCGTTTTTAATTTCGTCATTTGTTACGTTTTGCTAATTTATGCTTTGTAGACTTGTATCTTATGTTTTTTAAGTTTCCCTTAGCCTATTTATGCTTCCCGTAGTTGTAAATTTAATCAAAATCCAAAATCTCTCCATTTTCATATTTCAAACACGATTCACAAACCCGATTTCACAAATTCCATTCATCCTTCATCGGGGATAACGAACCGGGTTACACATACTTCACTTGTGTTTCCTTGGAAAAATAACGTATTGATTTCAATCGATCAATTTTTGGCGCCGCTGCCGGGGAAGGTTGTAGCGAATTTTTAATCTCGTTTGTCGATTCGTGTTTTATAAACCAATCTTTGTGAAAGTTTATAGAATTTTTGTGAATATTTTCTAAAAAAAAAATCACTTTGTCTAAGGTGTTTTCAAAAAAAAAAAAAAAAAAAAAAAAAAAAAAAAAAAAAAAAAAAAACACACCACTAACACTTTTCCTAAAGTGTTTACAATACCAAAATAATATCCAACAAAACAAATCGTAAGTTAATCGTTTTCGGATTATCTTGAAATTACAACCTATACAAGTGGTTTAAGGATGGTTTGACATTAAATTGACAAACCGAAAGAGGCGGGTTTTTAATCAGCTTTCGAGCGGTGTTGATCCCAGTTGAGCTTAACGATCTTGTTAATTACTTTAGATATAAACCTAAAGCAATAGGTATAGAAACTGCTTATGAACGATCTATTAATTACTATGCGGAAGTTAGTAATTAATCTTAAGAAGAATAACAATAACACACAATAATTTCTCTCAACCTTCACCTCAATATATTAATATACGGCTACTCAAAAGTAACAGGGTTACAACGAACCTTGAAGTGATTACAAGACAATACGTATGCTAGGACAATCAACTTCTAACCCTAACCCTAGATCCTCCTTTTATACACATAAGGAGTCCTAGTCGGTTACAAAACTTTCTATACAAGAATAATATCTAATCGTATTTTTACCATAAACAAATTATACATATCTAATAAGCAGCAGAATCAAACTCTAGCAGCAGGATCATCTTGGGCTAGCAGCAGTTTGACACTTAGCTTATTTCATCATACTTCGAATATCATCAGCAGCAGAATGAATATACCTAGCAGCAGAATGATTATGCCCAGCAGCAGAATCATACTTGGTATATTTCCATTTGAACCATGAGCAGCAGAATTAAAACACTTAACAGCAGAATCTTCAAAGTAGCAGCAGTGTCATTTAAACCCAACAATCCTCCCCTAAACTTGATATTTTCACACAAAATATACAAGTTTCTTCCAAAGCACAAACAAACACAAAAAGGATGCTTCCAAACACTTACTACTTTGAAGTCTTTGATTTCAGAATCTTTTGATACTTATCTACCAACTCATATGCTTGATGATCTGACAAAAATGGTCTTTGTACCTCAATTTTCCATATTGTAGCATCTCAGTGATAACAGCAGTATTGTTATTCAAGGGATAATCTTTCTCTACCAACATATACACACCTACACCTTTACCAATCAACTCATGTACTCCACATGATTGATATAGGTACCATTTATGAACCTTAGTTGAGTGTAACAGATCAATCCATTCCATATCCCTTGGATCAGGCTCAAACATGTTCTTAGTAGTATATGTAATCTTCAAAATACATCTGGTCTTCTATCCCCATACTTCTCCTTATATAACCTCCAGAGTGACCAATATCATCCTATATCCATTAATCACTTTGTAGAATCAACAATTCTTTATACATATCAATCTTTCATACCTGCTTCATACCCTATTCTTTATAGTAATATTGATTTTAGAGTCATGGACTCATTTATTATTCTGTTCTTCTTGAGGTTTATGAATTTGTAAAATCTAACCCTTTTTCATATCATCTCATTCCCTCTTCATTATGCTCACACTTCTTGCTTCCTACACCATTATCACTGTATAGATTCTGTTTCTAGATAAACTGTTTTATCTTCTCTCATATCTCTTTCATACCTCATAGCGTTTTAGCTTTTCTTTCCTTCATCTTCATTTCTTCTCTTTCTCAACTCTTTTTTTCTCATTTCAACAATAACTCTTTTTCTTTCTTCACTCTACACTTTGGGCATTTTTAACAAGTTGACTCAGGATTCATATAAGCATTTGATGCCACTTTGATTCTTGTCAACTCTTTGATCTCAGCGTCAGTTAAAGGTTTAAATTTCCTCTCCATCTCTTTCTTAGCAGCCTCAAACTTCTGCTTAACTTCTTCATTAGAGTATGGCTTCAATTCCTTCAATTTCCATCCTTTCATGTTTCTCAGATATTGCTCATGAAGAGTTCTCTGTTGCCTTGCAGTTGGTGGTCTATTCACCTTCTTATTCCTCCTTGCAACCAGAAACCTTTTCTTATTCTCCACAATGGCTTGATGAATCCAGTCATTAATACCTTCATTTGTAAAAACATCTTCCATCTCTACTTTCACTTTCTCCCATGCCATAGCAGCTTTACATCTTGCCTGCTCATTTTCCCATGCAGCCACTTTTGCTTCAACTTCAGATTGTTTCTCAGATTGTTGCTTTTGTTTTGCCATTGCTTTATCATACTCAGCTTTTTCTTCATCTGCAATTCTCTGAGCTTCTTCTGCATCCCACCTTTCTTGCAAATGTCTAGGCCATTCCTCAATTGGAAATTCATTAGGATCAGGATAAGGTTCAAGTTCTTCTACCATTTTCTCCTTACCCTTTGATGTGCTGCGTGATGTGTCGTTGCGGTTTAGCAGTTTTAATGCCTACTCAAGTTTTAAATTTATATTTAGCCGACTTATCAATAACACACACACTTAACGAGCAGTGTACCCGGTCAGTATGAATATAATGGTAAGTAGAGTGTCGATCACTAAGAGTGGAACGTATTATCTCGTTATTCTAATCAGTATTTTAATATCCTAACGCAAGGGGGTTTCAGCCTGAGAGACTGGCACGATTTGTTTGCAATTAAATAATAAAATAAACCAATAGGCACGAATCAGCAAGTAGCACACACGTACACAGATAAATACTCGAGACAATAAGAGGGCTGTCCTTATGATTAAGTAGATTGTCACTTGTTTTATTGATAGCTTTATATGAAGTGTATGTAGTTAACCCTTTCTCGTTGGTCCTATTCTTATCGGCGAGTAAACCCTTAATGATTACTTATGTCTAAAAGTTATTCCTAAGTGATCAATTTAGTAATAACCGTGGGAGCCACATTATTTTCCGCAGTCAAATGCCCGCAAGCCACTAATAAACACAGAGGTTATCAATGCACTAATAAGTAGTAACCAAAGACATCAACATATAAACTTTAATTGATGGGAAAGCAAGTATTAAAGGGAGTGCAATCTTTCGTTGTCACATTACACAAGCCACCAATCCTGATGAATTAAAGTTTGCTAACACAATAAAACAAAACTACTTAATGAATTAAACACATGCAGCACCTTCTTACAGCTCTTGTATCTTTGATTTGGGTGTGTCTTGTGCTGCCTCCTTGACTGAATTCGTCCTTGGTTTCTCCTGTTCGGTCTTCTGTATTATATGGTATCCCCGAAATTCGTCTGGTCTTGGGGTATTTATAGTTTCTGTCTGAGGGAAGATGCGGCGCATCTAGTAAGTAGATGCGGCGCATTGACTTAACTTCGCGTGGGGTCCAAGATTATAATATTCAAGAATATTCGTACACCGCCAGAAGATGCGGCGTAACTCCATGATTAGATGCGGCGCATGTCCTCTTGTATCTTGGATCGTATCTGGTGATATCTTGATAGAGATGCGGCGCATGTCATGAGTGAGATGCGGCGCATCTGGAGCAGATTAGTCTTGATCTTCTTCATTTCAGTAGACTCTTAACTTTATGCATGTTTTGCTCCATAATCAGTCCAAAATCGCTAAGTTTCACCAAATGCTTGTTTTTACCTGAGAATTACAAAAGTAAACGATTAAGTATCAATCCTCATACATAATAGAATAAAACAAGTCAAATTAATAGGATAAATGATAGTAATAAAATGTACTTATTTGAGTTCATCAAATATCCCCCCACTTGAACTTTACTTGTCCCCAAGTAAACCTTAGAATTTCTTTTATGAAAATGTATCCTAAAAGATGTTAGGATTTATTTTTATATTTAAGCATGTATTCGTTTATTTCATAATCACACAACTAAACACTTAACGAATTAGAAGTAAAATAAAATAAGTTGATAAAAGCAAATCTAATCGTTTAACTGTCCAGTCGCGACGAATATTCTATCATAAGCTTGGCAAGTATACACATCTCCTCCACTAAAGCTAAGGAATAACAAGTCTAAAGCGGCAAAAAGGGTTTTTAGGCTTAAGGGTTAATTATTCTCTTTCACTATCGATCTCAAATTCCAGAAAAGGCGACAAAATCACAAATACATGATCGAATCCACGAACACGATACTTGCAATTGCTCAAATCCTTAACTCGAATAGGCTAAAGATAGGTCCAAACTTTACCAATAATAATATATCAAAAAGGGCGACAAAATCATAAATACATAGCCGAATCCACGACTACGATACTTAAGATTGCTCAAATCCCTAATCTCAATAAATCAAAGGTTCGGTTGGATAAAGAATAATAAAGGGTATGGATAACATTTGGGATATAAATTGGTGTAAAATGAAAAATGAACAAAACAAATAAATTAAAATCCTAAGTGTGGTTAATCACTATCCCAACCATCCCATGAATAAGACTCATATCATCGAATAACTCACGCTTTAACACTTGAAACACACGCTTTAGGTAGACACGAATTATACTCAACCAGATCTTAATCAAAGAATAAGCCTTAATTGGCGTTCCCATAACTGCCAATTCCCATTCAATCCATAGATATAGTACAACAAATAGTGGTGATATCGACCACTTACATAACTTTACATAAGTTGGTTAAAACTAACTTCCAACTTTTCTTTCTTTCTTTTTCTTTTCTTATTTTTTTCGATTTTTTTTTTTTTTTTTTTTTTTTTTTTTTTTTTTTTTTTTTTTTTTTTTTGACATCAGATGTGTAAAATTTCACCACATCACTATAATGATAATTCTGGATAATTTTTCTATACTTTTCATACTTCAGAAATAATGGTAATAGTGAAAGTAGTGAACACACGAAAAATAAACTCAAAGATATACAATATTTACTTTCACTCCAATTGCATTGTGCAATTTCCCGACCTAACCATAGATAATGAATTACGCACGCGAACACAGGTAATGTAAGGAAACACACTTTGCCTATAGCAATTAACCAACCACGGATTCTAATCTACAGGGTAGGCTAAGGTGTAAGGGTGTAACGAAACATTTTAAACATAGGTGTAAGAAACGAAAGGAATGGCTCTGAGTGTTTTTCTTGGGGTATCTTACTCTAAAAATGAGAGTAACAAAAGGTTTATACGGGGGTTAACTAACCAGTGTAGTTAGCTAATAACACATAACATATAATAGGCTATTTTGGGTGTAATCCTAGAATTTTACCAATTTAGACAAGTCATTCCAATTATATAAATAATACTCATTATGGTGGTCTCGAATAGTATACTAGCCAAGTTCTAAAGTTTACAAGTCACCGGCACACTCATAGATTTGTGAATTTTGAAAAATCACAATTTTTGAAAATAACGTCATGTGTGCAGCTATGCAACTTAGATCTTAAACAAAAACATGCTAAAAAATTTTTAAGTTTGATATATTAAGCACATTTTAAGCATAATTTTTGAAAAAGTTTAGGACAAGTAATTGTTAAGTGTTCTAATTCTCCAATCCCCCCACTTAAGTTAAACAACGTCCTCGTTGTTTGTATAAAAGGTTAAAAACTGGAAAATAAAAGAATTAGAACAGGAAAACTCCCCTGAGATTTGCTCGGTATGATCCTCCATTAGTATAAGAGCAAAAATCATCTTTCTTGTGGATGAGAACGTTAAAGCTTCATACTTGATGTATCCACAGGAAATCCAGGAAACTATAATACCACCAACACTTTAAAACACACCTAAGATAAGAAAGGTTCAAACTTGCATAATACATTAGTAGTTAGGAAAAATAAAACTTAAAAATTAAAACTGAAAATCATCAGGTCAGTCGATGCGCCGTATCTTATTGAAGAAGATACGCCGTATCGAGCCTGGAATAAATACGGATCAGAATAAAGATGCGCCGCATCCTTAACCAGGGATGCGCCGCATTAAAATAAACTGATAAATAGTTTTAAATTCGAAAATAAAAATGCAGAAAAATAAAATAAGATATGACCATTGCAGGAGATGCGTCGCATCTCAGGATGGAGATGCGCCGTATCTTCATGCGGGCCTGACTGACTCGACATAGAAAACAGAATAATAAAAATTTTCCGGGTTGTCTCCCGGTAAGCACTTGTCTTTATTCCAGAGTCTTCAAGTTAGACTCACGTTCAGCTCATTATTCAGTCCTTGTCACGGTCCATCCTTCTTCCTTCATCCGAAAGATTTTCCCGTATATCTCTGCGATGTTTTCTTCCGTTCGACTTAATCTAGTATAACTCTTTGTCTTCACCGCAGTATATTCTTCATCAGGACCCAAAGAGTATTTGATGATTTTAAATTTTTCAGAAATAATCATGGGTGGCTCATTGTAAGGAATCCCAAGTAGTTGACACTTTCTTTTGGTGAACTCTTCCTCGTCTTTATCAACAAACTTAAAATAAGGATCCTTAATCAAATAATCATCTAGTTCTTCAATTAATGACTTATCGTCTTGAATCGCCTCCCACTCTCTTTCCAAATCATATTGTAACCGTCGACTAAGCTTCGTGAAATCATCAAATTGTTTATGCACCCATTTCCAGAAAGTAGTACCCGATGTTCCCTTAAGTCCTTTCAAGCGTTCAATTCTGCCCTTTTCTTGCAAAGCCTCCGCTTTTTGTGGGCAGTCTTCAACATTATCGTACCACTCATAATCTTCAAAGGTTACATCGTTTCCAACCCGTTTCATCCCAATTATACTTCCCCCATTACAGGTTCCGTCACTCTTATAATCACAGGTCGGCCAAACACTACTCCCATCCTTGAAAACGAAGGGTGTACAGGTGTGATTAATGTGCTCAAATTCCCATGGTTTATCCCAAACCCATGGTACTTGGTCATTCCATTCATAGTACCAGGTGTTTTTGAAATCGTCATAAGTCTTAAATCCTGGTAGATCTCCAGTAAGCACATCATCGTCGACTTGAAGAAGGTAGTTAAATTCCTTGAACTGCTTGCACAAGGGTGTCTCATAATCGAACACATCAATGTCAATTCTGAAAAGTTCTTCAATGCCCTCATTGATTGTTGAATCATGAAGTGATGACCCATAATTGCTTTCTACTTCTTCGTCTTCTCCTCTCATCCAATATACCCATAATGCATCCTTAGTAGCACGATCCATGCTCTTATGGTTATTAAACTTACTAGCCAACCATTCTGAAAAATCAACATCGTTAGGATCGTGGTTAACGTCAAAGCAAGCCTTTCCAATCATATTCTTTTTTATCTCCATGAACTCGTTAAATTGCTTCTTAAAACTCCGAGTCAACCATGAAGTCATAATCTCCTTGACTTCATTTGTAGGGGCAAATTCCGGACTACCATATTTGAGTTCTAGCCAATCATTGAGGGAGAGGTCTATCAATCTTACCAATCTGCCATGAAATAGTAACTCCGCCAAAGCATAATTCATGTCATTATCCAGATAGTTCTCATTTAATCCCCAGTACTGTTCCGAATAAGGCATGTAAGAGTTTTGGGTATTGCCTCCACCACAGCTTTCGTTGCTTGAATCCATGTATGCAAGATAGAATTTCCCATCATCTTCTTCGATAGTAGTCCAGTTCAATCCTTCGGCTTCAATGATAGGCCATAAGAGCGACAATTCTTCTCCAGTGTACCTCACAAATACATCATAAGAGAATACCTCTTTGTCAATGTTGCATAAACGCATGAATTCCTTAAAAGCAGCTTCAAGAGGAGTCTCCCAAGAGAATAAATCTGCATCGATCATGAGTACATTGAATGAATCTGAAAACAAGCATTCCTTAGCAAGATATCCGTTAACTGACATGTCTTCCATAGCAAAATCTGTCATCCAAGGTAAAATCATCAGTAGGATTTGTTCGCTAGAAGAGAAATTAATGAATATAGAAACGGATATATGAATACAAATAGCTGATATCTGCAGACGATGCGCCGTATCCAAATAGTAGGATACGCCGTATCTTATAATCGTTAAAATTTAATCAGACTTTATTCAGAAAATAGATACGCCGCTTTAGAATTTAAGAATGCGCCGTATCGGATTAATTAATCAAAAATCGATATTTATTCAAAATTAAATACGTCGTATTAACGAAAGTTAATGCGCCGTATTTTCATTACGTTTTAAAAATACGAGATTTTTTTTGATTCAGAGGATACGCCGTATCGACAGAGATCGATACGTCGTATCTGTTTAATAATTCGCAAACTGTTTTTAATTAAAATAATAGATACGCCGTATCTGCGAAAGCAGATGCGTCGTATGGCGTTAACGTTTAGAAATTTTTTTATTAAAAACAGATACGCCGTATCTGCTAAAGCAGATGCGTCGTATTACTTTATCGCTTAGAAAAATTTTCTTATTAAAAACAGATACGCCGTATCTTGGGGAAAAGATGCGTCGTATCGAATTAATTAAACGCGTTGTATTTAATAAAAATTAAACGCAATACGCCGTATCTGATAAATCAGATGCGCCGTATCGTTTGATTTAGCACAGTACAACGATAGCAGAACAGAAAAAAAAATACGAAAAATAAAAACAAAAATTAAACACACAAACAAAAATAAACACACAAAAATAAAAGAAAACATTTAACACACAATACAACAAATATGCAAAATAATACAATGATGCAATTAATCTAATAAAAAGAAAAACCTAATTAAAATACTAATCAAATTAACAGATAATAACAATCTTTTCTCCGGAGCGGCGCCAAAAACTTGATGTGCTGCGTGATGTGTCGTTGCGGTTTAGCAGTTTTAATGCCTACTCAAGTTTTAAATTTATATTTAGCCGACTTATCAATAACACACACACTTAACGAGCAGTGTACCCGGTCAGTATGAATATAATGGTAAGTAGAGTGTCGATCACTAAGAGTGGAACGTATTATCTCGTTATTCTAATCAGTATTTTAATATCCTAACGCAAGGGGGTTTCAGCCTGAGAGACTGGCACGATTTGTTTGCAATTAAATAATAAAATAAACCAATAGGCACGAATCAGCAAGTAGCACACACGTACA
The DNA here is from genome assembly GCA_021014915.2 of Artemisia tridentata subsp. tridentata. Taxonomy (NCBI): domain Eukaryota; kingdom Viridiplantae; phylum Streptophyta; class Magnoliopsida; order Asterales; family Asteraceae; genus Artemisia; species Artemisia tridentata. Next base: position 117,424,174 of record CP139506.1, on the reverse strand, counting down.
CAGATAAATACTCGAGACAATAAGAGGGTTGTCCTTATGATTAAGTAGATTGTCACTTGTTTTATTGATAGCTTTATATGAAGTGTATGTAGTTAACCCTTTCTCGTTGGTCCTATTCTTATCGGCGAGTAAACCCTTAATGATTACTTATGTCTAAAAGTTATTCCTAAGTGATCAATTTAGTAATAACCGTGGGAGCCACATTATTTTCCGCAGTCAAATGCCCGCAAGCCACTAATAAACACAGAGGTTATCAATGCACTAATAAGTAGTAACCAAAGACATCAACATATAAACTTTAATTGATGGGAAAGCAAGTATTAAAGGGAGTGCAATCTTTCGTTGTCACATTACACAAGCCACCAATCCTGATGAATTAAAGTTTGCTAACACAATAAAACAAAACTACTTAATGAATTAAACACATGCAGCACCTTCTTACAGCTCTTGTATCTTTGATTTGGGTGTGTCTTGTGCTGCCTCCTTGACTGAATTCGTCCTTGGTTTCTCCTGTTCGGTCTTCGGTATTATATGGTATCCCCGAAATTCGTCTGGTCTTGGGGTATTTATAGTTTCTGTCTGAGGGAAGATGCGGCGCATCTAGTAAGTAGATGCGGCCATTGACTTAACTTCGCGTGGGGTCCAAGATTATAATATTCAGGAATATTCGTACACCGCCAGAAGATGCGGCGTAACTCCATGATTAGATGCGGCGCATGTCCTCTTGTATCTTGGATCGTATCTGGTGATATCTTGATAGAGATGCGGCGCATGTCATGAGTGAGATGCGGCGCATCTGGAGCAGATTAGTCTTGATCTTCTTCATTTCAGTAGACTCTTAACTTTATGCATGTTTTGCTCCATAATCAGTCCAAAATCGCTAAGTTTCACCAAATACTTGTTTTTACCTGAGAATTACAAAAGTAAACGATTAAGTATCAATCCTCATACATAATAGAATAAAACAAGTCAAATTAATAGGATAAATGATAGTAATAAAATGTACTTATTTGAGTTCATCACCCTAACCCTTGTAGGCAGGTGGTTGAACAGATTTTCTTGTTGGAACAGGCTCTTGTATGACAACTCCTTTGGCTTTAGGTCTTGAGACAGTCACTTGTTTTGGTTTTGCTAAAGGTTGAGCAGCAAGTTGTGATTGTGGTTGTACAGCAGTAGTTTCAGGTGTTGGGATAACTTTTAGTGATTGTTGTGACTTAGCATAAAGATTTAACATGATTTGAGCTATGGGTATGGTGTCTTCATCTGTATCAGCAGCAGAACCCATGTCTGAAGCAACAGCAGAATGTCCTGCACCAGCAGCAGAATCATTCTTTGCCTTCTTGTCACCAACATCAGCAGCAGGTTTACTTCCAACATCTTTTTCAATATAATCCTTACCAGAACCAACATTCTCAACCATTTTCTCATTTTCTACAACACCAGCAACATTCTTATCCAATTCTATCTCAGTCTCCCCTTGAGTCTCCCCTTTAGCCATGTTTTCCTCTGCTTCATTCCTCCCCTGTTTGGGAGCATCCTCTCCCAAACTTGGTTTGGAAACCTTCAACTGTGAAGATCTTGATCTCAGCAACCCCTCAAGATGTGTAACCCTAAGCTTAAGCCTTCTGATTTCAGCACCCTGAGAAGCTTTCACTGTCTTTAGCTCCTTTCTAAGACCAATGACCTCCTTTGACAATTTTGTACAGGTATCCGTCAATTCTTTTAATTGTTTCATGATATCCTTACAACTTCGGTCTGTGTGACCTGACCCGAGAGGTTGATCACTGGATTTGGCATTGTGTACAGGTGTTTTAACCGTCAAATCCTCTGTTTCAAGTTCAATGCTAGCCTCAACACTTCGACCTGTGTGGCCTGGTCCGAGAGGTGTATCATGGGCATTGTCATTTTGTACATCAGTGTCCATCAATTCATGTGTTTCATCTCTGTCCTCATCACTTCGAGATGTGTTACCTTCTCCGAGAGGTGAATCTTTGGACACAAACTCAGTCTCAACCCTAGGCTGAACATCTGAGCCCCCTATATTAGCCGTGTGGCTAGGGTTTCCATCATGTGCATCAGGTTCATGAGAACCCTCAGCAGTAGATGTTGCCAAGGTTGGGGTCTTATTTATGTTGACACTGGCCTGTTCAACTTCTAAGTTGGAAACAGTAGTGTCAGCCCCTTCCTTCATGCCATCTCCATCACCCATGGCAGCCTCATCTGCTTCCATACTAGCACTAGTCTGAGGTAACTCAGTGCTCTTTTCATGTGAAATCCTAGGTGATTGAGTCTTTTGTGGTTCATTATGGGATGATTCATGTGAATATTCAGGAGTGGGTGTGTGATGGGAAGCTGTGGGGTTTTCAGCTTCTTCACCCTGAGCAATATCAGCAACAATGTTCAAAATGTGTTGAGACAATGGAGTTATTCTCCCAGAAAAACCTGTCCCATTTTTCCTTAAGTGTTTAAACATTTTAGTTACAAGAACAGGAGTTTTATAAGGTTTTTCATGAGCAAAAGGTTCTTGTAACTGATTATCAATGAGTAATTGCAAAAACCTTGGATAAAGATAAGAATTTCCAGAAAGATTCTTTTTCAACCCCTCAAAAATCATAGCCAAAAAATTATATGGCTGGCCTGTGGCTAGACAAATCAAAGCAGAAGCTTGATTTGCACTAAACTCATTCCACCCACTTGTTTTAGGACTAAGACAATGTAGAAGGGTGTGAACAAGAAATTTCCATTGTGGGCAGAGCAAACGTTTGAAAATTTTAACTTTAGTGTTGGTTCGCTCATACCCAATTCTTTCAAGTTCCTCAAAAATTGTAGATGTGGGAAGACAAGTTGTTGCTTCATCATCTGTAAGACGAAGAATTCGTCTTATAGATGTTTCAGTAACGACTATTCTTTCCTCATCCACTAAAGCAATTAACATTTCTTCCCCATTAATAGTTTCAGTCGTAACAGTCGACCAAAACTGTTTTATGTGGGAACGATATATAGTTGGATTTACTGATAATGCATACCTAATGGAGGTAGCATTAAGAAATTCTATAACTTCAGTGAATCCATCAGCCTCTAGCACCTTCTTAAGAAAAGCCACTTGATTGTGATCGTCAGAAAAGGTACGTCTCGCCATTGCTAATTAGGGTTTTGATTTTGGAGTATTTTTGAATCAAATGCTAATGGAGATGTTAGGTTTTGGAGAGAATTGAATTTTGGGCTCACAATTTTAATTTGGGGATCGAATTAGGTTTTATTCCAATTAGATACCAATTAGAACGTTTTAGGCGCCAATTTACAAAATAGTCCTCCAACTTTCAAATTTAGCAGTAGAATGCTAAACTTGCAAAACAAAGCAGCAGAACATCTCCAGCAGTAGAATGGGATTCTAGCTAACACTTATCCAATTACCCAAAATAAATATCCATCTTTTTGGTCAACTCTCCAAAATTAATTCCATATACCAACTTGAGAGTTAATTCTAAATACCAACCCCGCCTTTAATGTCATTAAGCCTTGATTAACTCTATAAAAGCCCTTAACTCATCTACACACATTCATCTCATCCCACAAAGACTTCAACACTAATCTTCAACATTCCAATCACCATGAACCCTTCAAACATAATAGAAATCTCATCGGACTCATCATCGGATTCTGGAAGCTCTGGTTGGAATAACTATTTTCCACCTGACTACACCGGTCAAACCAGCAAAAAGCAAAGGACAACTCCTCCAATATCATCCGATGAACTAACAACTCCCCGGTCCTATTTAAACGATTCATTCTCCTCATCTGAATCGTCTGACGATGATGAACTTCAAAAACTATCATACTTACTAAACAAGGAATTTGAAAAAGCAGCATCATCAGTGAAGATCCCCGTTCCAAAGAAGAAGCCTGAGAAGAAGCAAGTTCCATCTCCAAGTCAAAAGCAAATTCCATCTCCAAGAACAGTAATACTGGCACTTCCCTGCAAGAAGGTGTCTGAACTCATGGGTAGCAGAGGAGCCCGCAGCAAAGTCATGCCGGATATCATTGGAAAAGGAAAAGGAAAGCTTGAGTAGTTGTGTTGTGTGGTAGGTTTGTGTAGGTTATGTGTAGTAAGGTTGTTGGTTGGTTATTTGTTTTGTTGCTTTTGAATCCTGAATGATGATGTAACTCCTGCTAATGTAGTGAATGCTCCCAGTAATGAATAAACTTCTATTATCTTTGTTTTGATGAACATTCACTCTTATGCTTTTGATCCTGAATAGTTAGCCTCCCCTGAATTTCAGAATCATCTTTTTCTCAGCAATCAAACTTTTATGACTTATCCTGCAAAAGATTAGTCCAACAACCACAAAACACAAACAAGAGAATCTCACAATAATCATAAGACAGTTAACAACATAACCATCTTAGCAGCACATAATATATAGACATAGCAAGCACTAGAAACAACTTATTTGATCAATAACAACACAAATCCTCAAAAACTTTTTACAAAACATACAGAGATAAGATTTTAAAGATTGATCATACCTATACTAGCAACTAAAAATTGAAATCTACTTATATCAAAACTTTTTGTAAGTAGATCAGCAACATTATTGTCAGTATGTATTTTAACCACTTGAATTAACTTTTTCTCATAACAATCTCTAATAAAATGATGTCTTATCTCTATATGCTTTGTTTTAGAGTGAAAAACAGGATTCTTGATTATACACATTGTGCTGTTATTATCAATATAAATTTTGGTGTTCATGAAATTGTACCCATAATCCAAGAGTTGATTCTAAATCCAGAGTACTTGTCTACAGCAACTAGATGCAGCTACATACTCTGCCTCAGTTGTTGAGTTAGCCACCACAGTCTGTTTCTTGCATTGCCATGAGATTAGCCTATGACCAAGGTGTTGACAGCCTCCAGTGGTTGACTTTCTATCCAAACTAGCTCCAGCATAGTCACTGTCTAAGTATGCTAACAAGTCAAAGGGTGAATTATTAGGATACCAAAGGCCCAATTTAGGTTGACCCTTTAGGTACCTAAAAATTCTTTTGACCACTTCCAAGTGTGAAACTTTTGGGGACACTTGAAATCTAGCACAAGCACACACAGAGAACATGATATCTGGCCTTGAAGCAGTCAGATACATCAATGAACCAATCATTGATCTATAAAGATGTACATCAACCTCTTCCCCATCTTCATCTTTGAGCAAAGGTTTGTTGTTATCCATTGGTGTCTTAGCTGCCTTTACATCATTAAAACCAAATTTCTTTAACATATCAGCCACATACTTGTCTTGACTGATGAAAATCCCCTCAGCTGTCTGCTTAACCTGAAGCCCCAGAAAGAAAGTGAGTTCTCCCATAGAACTTATTTGAAATCTGTTATGCATGAGCTTCTCAAATTCTTCACAAAACACCTTGTTCGTAGACCCAAAAATGATATCATCTACATAAACCTGAACTAGTAGGATATCATTCTTATTTTTCTTGATGAACAAAGTTTTATCAATGGTTCCCCTTGTGAACCCATTAGATAGCAAAAACTTGGACAAGGTGTCATACCAAGCTCTAGGAGCTTGATGTAATCCATACAGTGCTTTATCCACTTTATACACTCTATCTGGAAAGTCAGGATCTTCAAAGCCAGGAGGTTGCATCACATAAACCTCTTCATCAATCTTTCCATACAGAAAAGCACTTTTCACATCCATTTGGTACACTGGAAAGTTCTTGAATGAGGCAAAAGCTAAAAACAATCTAATAGCCTCTATCCTTGCTACTGGAGCAAAGACCTCATCATAATCTATCCCTTCTTCCTGAGTATACCCTTGAGCCACTAGTCTTGCTTTGTTTCTCACCACAATTCCTCTTTCATCTCTTTTGCACCTGAACACCCATTTTGTACCAATTGCCCTCTTCCCATTAGGCAAATCAACTAGTGTCCAGACCTCTTGAAGCTTGAACTGCAACAACTCCTCTTGCATGGCTTCAACCCAACTTGAATCTCTCATAGCTTTGTGAATATTTTTGGGTTCCACTTGTGATAAGAAACAGGCAAATTTGCAATTTTGTAAGTCCTTGTGGCTATTTCTTTGATGCAATGATTGAGCAAATAAACCTTGATGGAGTTGATTACTCAGCCCTTTTGTTTTAGTTCTGGTTTGTACAGTAGATTGTACATCACCAATTATCTGCTCCTTGGGATGGTTCTTATGTATCCTTGTAGTTGGAGTAGGACTGACTTGAATAGAAGGCTCCATATTTGTCAAATCAGCATTTGCTCCAAAAACATCCACAACATCATCATCTGTGTCATAGTAGATTTCCTCCATTTCAGGCATATGAGGAAAGTCACCATCATCATTAACATCAACATTAAATTCAGCAGCAGAATTCTTTGGAACAGTAGTAGAATTACTAGGCTTAGCAGCAGAATGGGAGATACTGCTGCTAGGCGTAGCAGCAGGATTATTTGGCTTAGCAGCAAAATTAGAGATACTGCTGCTAGCTTCATTTCTTGAACTTCCATGCTTTGCTGACTTTTCAACAGTCTTGCCATCATTAGAAGGTTCATCATCACCTTCTGCATGATCCTTTGGTACTTCCTTATGAACAACATCATCATCAGAACTCTTTCTCTCTTTATCTGTTGGAGTGAAGAACTGATTAAACTTCCACTTCTCAATCAAAACAAACTCCTCTGCAGATCTATCCTTCTTTGCTTGTGTACCTGCATTGGGGTTAGTTTGTGTACCTGCAGACATGTTAGTTGTACCTGCAATCACTGGTTGATAATTCATACTCTTGGTTAGGGAATCAATATCAAACAGCCATTCAGGTCCTTTTCCAGCAACACTAGGTGTGGTTTCACTAAACCTAACGTGTAGATTTTCTTCCACATGCATTGTTCTTTGGTTAAATACCTTAAAAGCTTTGCTATTAGTTGAGTATCCAACAAAGAAACCTTTGTCTGCTTTCTCATCAAACTTGCCTAGTGAATCAATGGTATTTAAGATAGTAACAGGACACCCAAATGGTTTTAAGAAATCTATCATAGGTTTCCTACCATGCAACAATTCATAAGGGGTCTTGTTATGAGGCTTCACTACCTTACTCCTATTTTGCACATAGCAAGCAGTATTTACTGCTTCAGCCCAAAAAGTAGTGGGTAACTTTGACTCAGACAACATAGTCCTAGCAGCCTCAATTAATGTCATATTCCTCCTTTCAGCAACACCATTTTGTTGAGGAGTTCTAGCCACACTAAACTGCCTTAAAATACCTTTTTCCTCACAGAACTGATTCATTACATGATTCTTAAATTCAGTTCCATTGTCACATCTGATTACTTTGACCTTATGATTTACTAGATTTTCTATTCTTGTAATGAAGGCCTTAAGTATTCCAGAGGTCTCATCTTTAGTTGCTAAGAAAAACACCCAAGTAAACCTACTGAAATCATCAGTGACAACTAAGCAATACATCTTCTTATTTAAGCTCTTCACAAAAGTTGGTCCAAACAGATCCATATGCAACATATACAAAGGTTCAGAAATAGAGTTCACCACTTTGGACTTACAAGAAGCTCTATGTTGCTTTCCCATCTGACAAGCAACACAGGTTTCAGAATTTTCAAAAATCTTGAAGGTAACCCTCTAACAAGGTTGCCTTTTACCAATTTGTTTATAGTTTTGAAATTTAAGTGACCCAATCTTCTATGCCAAAGCTTGGATTCATCAATGGTGGCCTTTGCAAAAAGACAAGTTAAATCTCTTTTGGGAATGATGTTCTTAATGTCCACACTGTATATATTGTTTGTTCTAGGGACTTTAAGTAGTACTTCAGAATCATGAGGTAACTTAAAGTCGGGAGACAAAACAAGACAATCAGTGTCTGTAAAAAGAACAAAATTCTTTTTGTCACACATTTATGAGACACTAAAAAGGTTAAACTTAAGTCCCTCTACAAAATACACCTTTTCAAAATCCAATTTTCCTGTTCTAATAGTACCTCTACCAACAATCTTGCCTCCTTTTGGATCATTGCCAAAAGCAACATAACCACCATCAAAAGCCTTAAAATCTTCCAAGTTGCTCTTGTCCCCACTCATGTGTCCAGAGCATCCACTATCAAAAATGCATTTATCCTTTAGCTCCAATTGTAGATTTCCCTGCCCAAAAAGTAAGAGAGTTAGTTTCTCTTTGGGACCCAAGCCATTACTGACTTGGATCTGCCTTGTGCATCAAAGTAATCATATTTCTTGAAGTTCATTGATGCACTACTGTGTCTGGTTTTGGGTTTCCAGACCCAGCAAGCTGAGGCTTTAACAGCATAGAAATGAGTGCCCATAACAGTGTCAGTAACCACTTTTGGCTTAGCAGCAGAATGAGAGATACTGCTGCTAGCTTTAGCAGTAGAATACCCTGTTTTCTTTGGAATGGGCCTTGATGGTGCAACAGGAGAAATAGTTCTAGAAATACCATTTCTCAACAAAATCTCCTTAGGAACCATGTTTCTTTTGGGATGTGGGTGAGTCTTTCTTGCAAAGTTCCTATGGTTCACCCTTGCATTATGGTTCCATACAGGTTTTAGAGCACTAGTTTTCTTAGGTACTGAAAGATTTCAATCTTCTTGCAAGTGCTCAAAACTACCACAGCTGTGACATGCCTTCTTAACCAGTTCAAAGTCACTACCTAACGTGTGTGAAATCACCTGGTGCAAGTTTCTCTGATTTCCTCTAGGCAAGTCACAAGTCTTCCTAGGATAAGCTCTAGGTTTATCATCATACTCAGCCACTTTCCTAGAGATTCTACTTCCTAGCACAGGTTTTACAAACTCAACATTTTTAGCTTTAATTTCAGCTGTTTTAACCTGTGAAACATGTGGTTCAACAGTCCTAAGAATTTCTTTCTTTTTAGCTTGGGGTGTTGAATCAATCTCATCATCATTACTATCTGACACCCAATCTTCAATGATTGGTGCATCAGAAAATTTTTCATCAATCTTAGGTGCACTAGTCTTATCAGATGATTCATTGTTAACTTGACTTGTTTCACCTACAGATTGTGCAGCTGACTCAGGTATAAAGGACAAAACTTTCCTAGCTGGTGCATAAGCACTTTTAAGAGGGGGAGCCACTTCATTATATCCTAGGCCACATCCTCTTTTAAAAATCTGAGATTCAACTGCTTTAATTGCTAGAACATATGCATATTATTGTTTATCTATCCTAACAACATGTTCTTCTTTTTCACTTAAAGCTAGGTCCCTTGCTAATTCAGCTTCTTCCACTCTTTTATTAAGCACATTAATTTCACATTCTTTCTTAACCAGCTCAGTTTCAAGAGTATGAATTTTATCAGCATATTCTCCCTCAATTTGATTAAGAAACTCAACCTTGTTTTCTAAAGATTTTAGACCATGTTGATATCCTAAGTTATCAAGTTTGAGTTTATTAAATTCAATTCTTAATTCATCATAACTAGTTCTCAGTGCCTCTATAGTATCTGAACAAGATTTAAATGAACATGAAGATTCATTTGATACCTCAGAGTCTGATCCAGAGGAGGAGTAACCCATAAGAGAAAAATGTTGTTCTTTGGGTTCTTCATCAGCTACCAGTGCAAAGTTGGGACCATCCTCAGCTTGGTCACTCCAGTCAAATTCTCCCAAGCCAACACATGAGACCATAGCAGTAGTAGGTTTAGCATCTTCAATGGGAATCTGCCTTGGATTTTCCTTGATCTGCTTTGGTGCTCTGCATTCCCTTGCAAAGTGCCCTTTTCTGTGGCAGTTATAACATTCAAACTTTGATTTGTCAAACCCCACATTGTTCTGCCTTCTGAACTTGAGCTCTCTTCCAACTCTCTTCAAGAATCTTCTTGCCCTCATAGTCAACATGGCAAATTGCCAGTGCAAATCCATCTCTTCTAAATCATCAGGATCAACTTGATCTAGATCCTGACTCATTACTGGAGTACTTGTTGTGAGTTCAGATAAATAGGCACAAATAGCAGCATCACTAATGTTGTCACTATTTGTAGAACTAGCAGCAGAACCAGTATGACCAACAGCAGAATGAGTTTCTTGAGTATTCCCAGAAGTCTTATTATTTGAAGACATAAAAGCAAGGTTATTTGAACGTGAAGAACTGGTTGAACCTTTTACCTCAGTTTCATAGACCTTCAAGTTGTTATACAAATCATCCAAATTCATAGCATCAAAATCAGCCTTGTTCCTCCAGACAACTGTGTGAGTATTCCATTCTTGTGCAAGACTCCTTAGAAACTTCAGATTAATATCTTCCTTTGCAATAGTGACATTAAGAAGCGCCAACTGACTCACTAACTTTTGCAGCCTGTCATAAGTACCATCAATACTTTCATTGCTTGATGCAGTGAAAGTTTCAAATTCGTGCTTTAGCAAATTCTTCCTTGACTTTTTGGTGGCTTCATTCCCACCAAATCTGAGTTCAATTGCTGCCATCAAATCCTTGGCAGACTTGGTGTTTTTGAAGGCCAATTGGTACTCATTAGGTATCCCCATTAAGAGAATAGTATGAGTTCTAATCTCCAGTTTCCTTTGAGCCCTATCTTCATTGGTTTTGATGGGTACGGCTTGCCCATCAGCACCAGTCTTAGGTAGAGTATCACCAGTTTGTATGATTTCCCACATTGTGTAATCACACATCTTCATGTACTGTTCTATCCTCATCTTCCAGAGTTCATATTCTCCAACCTTGAGCATTGGAACCTTGGAAGCAGTAACCATATGATGAGATTCAGACTCCATTGCTTTTGATGATGAACAGATCTGAGCTTTACGAAATTCTTCTCTGTATCAGTTTCTAGATCACAAGCTTTGATACCACTTGTTGATCCCAGTTGAGCTTAACGATCTTGTTAATTACTTTAGATATAAACCTAAAGCAATAGGTATAGAAACTGCTTATGAACGATCTATTAATTACTATGCGGAAGTTAGTAATTAATCTTAAGAAGAATAACAATAACACACAATAATTTCTCTCAACCTTCACCTCAATATATTAATATACGGTTACTCAAAAGTAACAGGGTTACAACGAACCTTGAAGTGATTACAAGACAATATGTATGCTAGGACAATCAACTTCTAACCCTAACCCTAGATCCTCCTTTTATACAGATAAGGAGTCCTAGTCGGTTACAAAACTTTCTATACAAGAATAATATCTAATCGTATCTTTACCATAAACAAACTATACATATCCAATAAGCAGCAGAATCAAACTCTAGCAGCAGGATCATCTTGGGCTAGCAGCAGTTTGACACTTAGCTTATTTCATCATACTTCGAATATCATCAGCAGCAGAATGAATATACCTAGCAGCAGAATGATTATGCCCAGCAGCAGAATCATACTTGGTATATTTCCATTTGAATCATGAGCAGCAGAATTAAAACACTTAACAGCAGAATCTTCAAAGTAGCAGCAGTATCATTTAAACCCAACAAGCGGACCTTTGCTTCTCCGCCACTCTGCGAGTAGTTTTGAGAGAAACGAATTTCGATTGACGAATCGATCCCAAAAAAATTGTGATCAATTTTTCTTTAATATAAAAAACCCAAAAAGATTTTCTTTTCAAAATTTATTTTTCCCTTTTTCTTTTTTCCCTTTATGTTTGTTAAAATATTTTTAATTATAAAAATTCAAAAATATTCTTCTTATTCCTCTTAAATGTTTAATTCTTATCTTCTTACCCTCTCATTGTTTAATTCTCCGCAATGATCGGTTTTCCATCATACAATCCCCATGATCCTCGGACCATGGAGGATTTCTGTCGTCCGACACTGGTCGGTAGAGGAGGACCGATCACTCCTACATCAGTTTCGGGAACCGATTTTGAACTGAAAAGTCATATGGTTCGGCTGATCCGGCAAAATTGCCAATTCTACGGATTTCGAGATGAAGATGCAAACGAGCACCTAAACAAGTTCATATCTATCACTCAATCCATGAAACAGAAAGGAGTTTCTCAAGATAACATTCGTTTGAATCTTTTTCCGTTCTCTTTATCCCACCACGCTGAATCTTGGTTTTATACTCTTAGAACCCACTCAATTCATACTTGGGAAGAGATGTTCGTCAAGTTTCTTTCAAAATACTTTCCACATTCTAAAACGGTGCAGCTTCGGAAAGACATTTACAATTTCCAGCAATTGCCCATTGAGTCAGTATTTGAAGCTTGGGAACGATTCAAATCATTGTTACGGAAATGTCCTGATCACAAAATTTTGCTTCTTGATCAAATCCTAACCTTTTATAGTGGCATAACTCCGATTGATCGAGACAAAATCATGTTGGCTTCCGGAGGCAATCTCATGAAGAAGACTCCTCACGAAGCTTATGATTTAATCGAGAATATGACACAAAATCACTATCAGCGGGATGCTGGAGCCCTTTATGACTCCACCACTGTTTTGAGTGATCATTATTCCGATTACATTCCCGTTGAGATTGCACAAATTGGGGTCCTTGGCAATCACACAAGTTTTATAAATCAAGATTGCCAGCAAGGACCAAGTCATCCTTACACTATCCACTATTCATACTCAGATGAAAGTGATGAGGATGACCCTTTTGATGAAGAGAAATCAAATGAGGACCATTCAGATACCTTTTTAATGGGGGACAAGGAAGTCGAAATCAATCCTCTTAAGGAAATTGACGGCCTTGTTCCAATCCCAAGGGTACCCGAGGAACCTCTCGATCTTCCTGATTCTACTTCTCAAACATTTGATATGACCATCACAAATCCTTTTACTCTAAATTCAGACAATCAAAGTTTTGGTATTCATAACCAGGATGAGAGTGATAAGGATGAACCTTTAGTAGAAGAAGACGATCAGAAATCAATTCCTCCATTGAGTGGCAATCCCACTCCCTATTTTGATTCTGTTATCACGTCTCTCACCTCCTTCGAGGATTATGATCTTCTCTTAAAAGAGACCGACGCTTTTCTTGCTCTTGATGATTCAATTTCACCAGAATTTGATGATACTTATCTTGATCCGGAGGGAGATATTCTTTTACTTAAGGATTTGCTAAGTGATGATTCAGATATGGAGACATTAATGGACGAAGTGCAAACTTCTAGCACACAAAGTACAGCACATGTCCCACCTCCGTATATCCCTCCTGAGCCCAAGCTCAAAGACATACTTCATAAAGAGGATTCTCTTCTTGAGGAGTTCGCCGATGAACTCGCTCACATTTATCCCATCCCACCTGGGGATGAAGAGGGAAATTTCAATTTTGAATCTGATCTGATAGAATTGGAATTTTTGCTAAGTCATGATCAGTCAACTAATTATGCCTCTAGTCTGGGGGAGTTTGCCAATGAACTCTCTCACATCATATCTCTGCCGGAGTATGATTACTCTAAGGACTTGGAGGGAGACGTGATCTTTAGTGAGCAATTGCTTGTTAAAGACGCAATCTTTAATCTCCCCCCTGAGGTGCTTTTAGATCATGATCTTAAGAGCTCAAATGACAAACTTGATAATGATGGAGATTTTCTCCCAATGACTATCAGAATATTTTCTCCCTTAATCACATGTAATGTGATTTCTCCTCTTCTTCACTCGTTCGGGAGTGAAGACACCATTTTTGACCCCGACATCTCCATTTATCATTCTTTTAAGCCGGGTGTATCTCATCAGAGTGGAACTTTCAAGTACTTCAATGTTTATCCAAACATCTTGAATGAAAGTCCGATGGAGATTTTCTCTTCCACATGCTTCCCCAAGAACAAATGAATTCGGGGTCGAGTCAAGCTAGTGACTCGGTTGACAAAAACATTAGCATTGTATGGGTGACAACCCATATTTCTGACTTCTCTCTATTTTCTAACACTAAGTGTGGGGGAATTCCTCTACTGTGCTTTGCTTTTGTGTGTTGTTTGCTCGTGTTTTCAGGTTTCCCTGAGATCGTGATGATTGATGCGCCTGTTTTCAATCCAGCCGCCAAATATCCGATCTTTTTGCTAACGATTATCTAGGGATATCTTTTCAATCTTTTTTTGTGAAAAATGGAGATTTCTTTTCCACACTTGGCTATTAGTATTACCTTTTTACGTTCTAAGTGTCGGCATAATAGCCGGTACTTTGAATATTGAGGGCAATATTCAATTCTAAGTGTGGGGGGAATTCTCGCGAATTTTGTCACATAAGTACCTTCTAGTTCCCTAGTACCCCCGTTTTTGACCAAAATTTTAAAATTTTTGTCACATATAAAAAAAAAATGTCATCAATAAAAGTGTGTTAGTCTTGATTAGGTTAGAACAATGGGAATCCCGACTCTGCTAGAGTGTTGATCTAGCTGCTTCTTTAACGTTTAGACTAAGTTTTTACGATTTGTGCAAATGAAAATGCTAAGCGTAGAATAGTTGGTTTTCTTTAGAGCTTATACAAGTAATCTATGGCTTTTCCTCCCAGAAGATAACTAATCTGATTTAATAAGTGCTTATTTTCAAACTTTTGAACACGCAAAATCATTTTTTCATACGATTTTGAAAAATACTAGTTCAAGGCTTTATTTAAACTTCGGAACAAACATATGTCAGAATAATGCAAAATGAAAGTGAGACGTTGCTTGAAAGTTGCAAAAAGTTAAGTAATAAATATATGTGCTAAAAAGCTAAGGTTCAAGATCGGCCCTTGGATCCTTATTTCCGGAAGGCGTTTAGGTCTTGGCTACCCTCTTACACCGGCCCTTGGACCCTTAATTCTGAAAGGCGTTAAGGTCTTGGAACTCTCCGTTGTAACGGCCCTTGGATCCTTTATTCCAGGAAGGTGTAAGGTCTTGGTTCCCGTGAAACTCCGTTAGTTTATGTTGCACAAGTAAAAAAAATAATAATAATAAAAAAAAAAAAAAAAAATGATGAAAAAATGAAAAGAAAAATAAAATGGAATGATATTGCAAAATGAAATAAAGTTTTGAAACTTGCTTGTTGTAAATTTTAAATCTATCTTTCAGCTAGTATTAGTCAAAATCTTATAAAAACGTCGACTTTTGTGATCAAAATTTTGAAAATCAAGCACAGTCACCTAACTTGAATAAATTGTGGGAGTGAAAAGTTAAGTTTCGGCTTACATAGATTATTAGTATAAGTAGTGTTAGCATTTTACAAAAACATTTGCACATTGAGTTTAAGCTTAGTTGGGAGTATAAAAAAGAGGATGACGATATCAATTCCCTGGAGACACCCATTTTGTGTGAATCCCGTTCCATGATACCATTTTTGAAAATCAAGCATTTTATCTATTTTTGTTTAAATTTCTTGCATTGAATAAAAAGTCAAAACGGGGTATACTTGGTTCCTTTCATTACTTCATATGATCGGATTGCTAGGGACTAGCAATAGTTTAGTGTGGGGGATTGATGAGTGTGTAAATACTCATCATTTTATACCCATTTAAGACACAAAAATGACCAAAAACACCCAAATTATATTGCAGATATCCTTGGTTTGTGTTTTTATGTGTTTCAGGTACAAAGGATTGAAAACGGAGCGAAAACGGGCATTTTTGGAGCAATTCGACAGCGATTGTTCATTTGGTCAAGAAAAGTAAAAAACGGAGTCAAATTAAACCTCAGGACACGGCATTGGAATCAGCTTGTAAAACCGAACCCAAAACCAAAAACCAAAAAAAATCATAAAACACCTAATCCTAATTACCCTAACCCTAAACCTAATCACTATTAAACCTTAACCAAAAATAAAACCCATCCTAATCCCTAAACCCAGCCCACCAATTTAATAAACCCATTTCCAACCTAAACTATCCTAAGCCCAACTCCACAAAAAACCCAAACCCGGCCTTTCTTCCTTTTGAGTTAACCAAACCTAGTTGACCGGGTCAACTTCTTCTTTTCCATTTCCCGCCCAACAAAAAGCACTCCAAACACCATCATCACTCCTATCTCTGCCATTACCACTGCCATACTCAACCTCCCCCCTCCTAGACACTCCACCCCACTCCAAGCCAAAGATACTTCACATGTGACCATGCCAAGTTGGCAATCCGCAATTATTTTGGGCGCCAAAGTGATATTAAGGGCTGAGATCATTTCTACTTTAATCCTACGGCTGGGATTTGTTCAAAGAAGCACAAGAGTTGTTTTGTTGATGTTTTATCTCACAGAAAAAGCACAAGGCTGAAGACGCTTAGTTTTCTCATTCTTAGTATAAATATTTCATATGTAAGCCTTAGATAGGCAGGATTAATTTAGCTAAAATTTAGTTTAAGGTATTGTAATTCTCTTTCAATATTGTAATTCTTAATTTTAGTTAATGAAAATTTAGTTTTTCTTACTTGGTCAACGAAAAGTCAAAGTACTGTGTATGTACTTATTTAGTGCTTATTCTGTTCATTTTCTGCTTAATTGTGCTTGTGAATGCTATTTCAAGTTCATATGTTAGAATAAACTCACTTGCTCCCGTTTTCATTTGAAAAAGTAAATAACAGCCAAAAAAGCTCATAGCTTACTAAGTGCTTATTTGCAATTAAAAGTTGCTTATTGGGTGATAAAAGAGCTAGGTAATCAGCATTTACTAGTTTCCATAGCTTACTTTGGTGAATGTGCTATGAAATTGCAAATTTCAGCTTTGATTAGTGGTGTTTGGGTTTAGAACTGTTTAGGCCAAAAATAGCTTGTCACTGTTCATTTGTCATAAGCTGAGGTTTGAAAGAGCTTACTAGAGGCTAGTTAAGCTGTGTTAATTAGATTTTAAGCTAATATGAAAGTTTTGGAGGTCTTGTGCTTATAGGATAAATATTAGAATAAAAACTGCCCTCTAAAGCTCCATGTAAGCTGAAGCTTAATTGGACCATTTTTTTAGCAAAGTTAGGTTTAATATAGTGTGTTAAGTGAATTACCAAGAGCCGATATCATTACACTCAGATTTGAATGAGTTAGGTTCTCTTTTGGCCAACTGCTGCAACAGACCTATATGTGCAGACCTGCACATATGTTGCTTCTTCTCAGCTTTTCCATTTGATTATGTCTTCTTATTCACTGAACCACCTTGCTTGAAATTAGGTTTACTTATAGCTAGTAGTGACAGCTTTAGGGTTCTGAGCTTGACTTGAAAATTGTAGCTTATTTCACAGCTTATTTCTGGTCTGCAATCAGCCCTTTTGGACTGACCTGACCTGCATCAGTTTTGAGTTCCCATGAGTATCTGATCTAGGGCCAAATTAGATAAGCAATTGAAGTTCAAATTTGGGCATTTTTGGTTTTTAAGTAGTCTGTTGTATGAGCTTTTAGGTTTTACTTTTTTCTTTTCCCAATAAGCTTTTTACTAGCTTATAGATCAGCTGCAAGTGGGCTGGCTAGCGACTTGTTTCTGCACATATTTGTAACTGTTCTAATTGCTTATTTGGCTTATTCTGTGAGTTTAGCTGTTTTAATTAAGTTGTTTTATGCTTAAATAAGTTGTTTGAACTGTTTCTGAGCTTGTGGTATCTGTTAGTGCTTAAGTGCTTATTTTAGGGCTTATTTGCAACTGCTTATTTGCCCAAACTGCTTATCAGTGTTTAGTAAAGTTCTAATTTCATTTTTCCTAGCTTCTAATTATCATTTTAGATTTTTCTGAAAAGTTTCATATTTTTCCTAAAGCATTTGTTATTTTTAATCAATTAAATAGTTTAGATTAGTTTTTAATTCATAATAATTAATTAGAAAGTCAAAAAAATATAATTCTTTTTTCTAAAATTTTCTTTTATAATTTAGAACGTAGGAAAATTAATTTGGAATTCCTAGGATTAATATTTTTAGATTTCACGTTTTAGTCTCGCGTTTTCCCGTTTTTAATTTCGTCATTTGATACGTTTTGCTAATTTATGCTTTGTAGACTTGTATCTTATGCTTTTTAAGTTTCCCTTAGCCTATTTATGCTTCTCGTAGTTGCAAATTTAATCAAAATCCAAAATCTCTCCATTTTCATATTTCAAACACGATTCACAAACCCGATTTCACAAATTCCATTCATCCTTCATCGGGGATAACGAACCGGGTTACACATACTTCACTTGTGTTTCCTTGTAAAAATAACGTATTGATTTCAATCAATCAAGTTTCAAGCAGTATGTCAACAACCTCCCTTCAGGCGGAGAAAACCGTACACGGCGCTTATCCTATTACCGACACTAAGCTAAATGCCGAGTGCTAATCTTAGCTAGCACCAATCTACCAAGGTCCACGTGACCAATCACACAAGCCCTAATGGCTACAAGAGATCACCAAGATCTCAACACGATCACAAAGATCATCTCTCACTTCACTCTACTTAATCTAACTACTCTAGATCCTTTGATCACTCACACACAAGCCCGATGGCTTTAAGAGATCTTCACTATCTCTTAAGATCACAATGATCTTCACTCACACTCTCACAAAAGAAAGATAATCTTGATTTATGCTAAGATACAATCAAGGATGTAACAAGTGTTACAAAACCTAACAACTACAACTCTTGTATCTTCTTGAATACCTTGAGTTCTTCTCTTGCTAATGAAGAGGGATGACAACACCTTGTATCTACTTGGATACTTGTGTTCTTCTCTTGCTAATGAAGAGGAATGATAACACCTTGTATCAACTTGGATACTTGTGTTCTTCTCTTGCAAGTGAAGAGGAATGAAGAGGATCACTTGAAGGATGATTGGATCACTCTTGAACAAAAGAAAAACTAACCTAAATGATCTAAGAAAGAAAGTGTGAAGAGAGTATTCAACTCAGAAAGTTTTGTGTGTGTAAGGATACCTAAAAACTATGAAAGGGGTTGGTATTTATAGGCAAAGAAAATCTGAACGTTACAGAAAATTTTGTAAGGACGGCTCCGTTAAATACCCCACGGCTCCATTAAATTTAACGGAACCGTGGAGCCGTCGTAGACTAGGACGCTTCAAATTTTGTCTTTTCTGGTGAAAACTTATTTGGGGAAGGTTGGAGCTGATTTTGGGGGGGAAAATAGCTGTTGTGATTTTCAAACTAATTTTTTCATTAAAACATTTCTTAGTATTTCAAAAATAATTTGTCATGTGTATTTTTGAAAAAATGTTTTGTCCCATTTAAAATGTGAATTCTCAAAACATAAATTCACTTCTTTGATCACTAGTTCAAGTTGTAACTTTGTTCTAGAGTGATTTGCGTAGAAATGGGATCTTCCGATTAAAGACTTGTTTACGTTGATTTTAACGTATCGTGATTTCACATTTTGTCATCCTCAAAACGTGAAGTAATCGAAAGATATAAATAACGTTTTTAGAACATTATTTGCATCAACAATCTCCCCCTTTTTGATGATGACAAAATATAAATTCATGTTAGGTTAAAATTAGTGTTAACAAGTTTTTAATGAGTTTACTCCCATTTCTCCCCCTTTTTGTCTAATCAAAAAGGTGACAAAGGCTCCCCCTTGATGTGTACTCCCCCTCATTTGGAGAACACAAAGGAATCGAGCAATGGTTCTTGCTACAAAACAAAGTTAGAAGATACATATATAATATGTAACAAGTAGCACATTATGACAAATATCCAACCACACAAGAAGAAAAGTAGCTAAGAGCTAAAAATGATAATAAACAACCCTCATAAGAGCCCATTCATTCATTAAAAGATAATAAATGTCATACATGGATATGACTTCATGGAAACATAAAAGAGACAATGATAAGCATAAATCCCTAATGACTAGATGCATGTTTCATTTCCAAGAGGGCTCCTAAAGACCTATTGTGGGTTAGGAGGTGGTGGAGATTGGGGCCCCATTTGGGGTGGTGGTGGTGGTGTCAAGAGATGTTCTATAAAGTAGAACATGAAATGAATCTCGTCTCTTAAGAAGTAGATGAGGTTACGGTTATGGAGACAACATAGGCAATTAGCACTATGTAAATCAAAGGGATGTGGTTGATTGGGTTGTGCCATGATAGGAGATGGTGATTGTGGTAGGTTTGTTGGAGGTGAAATTGGCATGGAATTGTCCAATGGAGTTAAGGGGGATGGTGTGTACTCCATTGATGATGTAGTGTAGAAGGATGATGAAGATGTTGTGTAGGTAGAGGATGTTTTAGAGGGTGCATAAGGTGGTGATGGTGAGTATGGAGTGGCTTGGGAAGGTGGTGTCATTGCTTCATCATCTTTTGTAAGATCTACAAAGAGTGGTTTGGAAGGTGGTTTTACGGTGATTCTAGGTTTCTTGGAAATGTGAGAGGTGGATCCTTGGTTGGAAGCCATGGATGTTTGTGATGGGAGGTTGAATATGAAGTGCAAGATAATCTTGCAAGGTGAGGCTTTATATAGGGAGTATGGGTGAAATTTGAATTAAAGGTGATAGGGATGTCCTATGGTGTAGGAAGGGAATCCTAGGGTGTGTTAGGTTTGCAAAAATTTGCAGGTTTGAGGTTAGGGGTGTAGGGTTTTTGGTAGGAACAGTAAAAATCCGTCAAACAGGGGTACGGTTCCTTTAAATGACCCACGGTACCGTTAAATTTAACGGTACCGTCCATATTTAATGGTACCGTGCCACTGTTTGCAGGAAGATTTCTGTGCAGGCTAGTTCTGGGCAGCTAGGGGGATGTTTTCTAGGGGAACTAATTCCTGGAAATGATAGTGCCTCAACTCACTAGGTACTTGTTTTCCTAAAGTGTCCCATTTAAGCTACAACTAGCACATAAATACTATCATGTAGTTTCCTAGGATAATTATAAGCATGCAATAAGAAGGGACAAAATAGGCTATCATCCAAATATCACATAGATTGATTAGGCAAGGAGATAGTTAAGCATGCAATAAATCTATTAGTATTTATTCATAGATAAATCTTAATAAGAAACATAGATTTCTTCAAGACTTATGACTTGAGCATTCCCCCATTCTTGGCATACTCATGTCTTGAGCATGAGTCTCAATTTCATGATTTGGATCATCAAAGGGTGCATAATGGGTGGAGGATTCGGAAATGAGTATTGATGAGACATGTGACTCGTTTATGGGTTGCATGATGGGTTTGACAAGGGAGTATTGAGGACCGTTAAGGTAAGGGTGTAGGTTTATGAAATGGTGATAGAGACGGGTTAGGAACATCCCATAGGGTATCAATTTATTCTTGTTACCCTTGAGATGGACAATTCGCTTAGCGACGAAGTAAGCGAGGTTGTATGGTTGTTGGGTTAGGAGACAGTAAATCATATGAGCACAACACGCCGGGAGTTGCTCACGATTTCCTGTGAGAATTAGAACATTTTCTCGCAGGATGACTGCCCAAGAAAGTAGTTCATGACGAACCTCTTCCAAACGAATTATCATTGGATTAGGGTAAGAGGGGTACTTATAAGTACGGATGAGTTTGGTTAGTTCGGTTGGAGAGGGTATGTACGAACAGTACGGACTATTCTCCTCACGATAGTGAAAGGGAGACTCAAGACACCAATCTTCAGTATAGGCACATTGCCCATGATTGGGTATTCGAAGGATCTGAGCAAATTGCTCAAGAGTTAGGACGAATTTGAAGTTTTGGACCCAAAACCAAAGTGACAAGGATTAATCCTCGTTACGTATAAGTTCAACTTGTCGAAAGAACTCCAACATAAAACGAGGAAAAATGTGCTCGTTAATGTGGAGTAGACAATTGAATCCTATAGCTTTAAAGGAAGTGTTGATGTCCCGATGGTAAATTAGGGACAGATCAACGACACGGCCTTCATGAAACCGTCGGGTTTCGAGATTGACATAGGCACGAATGTGGTTACCCGGTGTAGTGGGTTCATATGAGATTTCGGGTGTGTAGGTATCGGTTAGGAGATGATTAAAATCATATTCATGAGACATTTTTGTTTCCAAAAAAAAATTTTAAGGAAAAATTAGAGTGAAGAATAGTTGCATTATGCACATGCCTAGTGTGTGTGCCTATATGCAAACTATGTGGAGGTGCGGTAATCTTGACTCAAAAGAAAATAATGAGATGACCCTAACACTCCTAATTTTACTTTTGCTCAAACAAATATGTCGAAAAATACATATTGATTATGTAATTCGATCAATATTCGTGAGATCATGTATGCATGAGAAGATGTTTTTAATTTGCATCAACAATGCACGAAAAGTATTTCATGATCCTAATTTCGTGAAATTTTGAAAAATAATGGAATTGGGGTTTTTGGTGACTTCAATTTGAAAGTTTATTAAGTAAAATTGAAAAGCCCCAATTCATTTTTAATCAATGAGCAAACCCTAGACTCAAAATTAAGAAAATTAGAGTAAGGTAACTTACAATTAATGTTGAAACCTTAGAGATGATTAATAATCTTGAAAATCAATGTCTTGAATATGATCTTGAAGAGGTTTTAGTGGAATTTTGGGTTGTGAGGTTAGGTTACAACAGCAGTTGCAGAGGTTGAGGATGGTTGAAATAAGTGATGTGGGAAAAGAGAAACTGAAATATGTGATGTTCCAGATACACGGTTCCACGGTACCGTTAAATTTAATGGTGCCGTGCCACATTTAGTGGAGCCGTGATCTGCTGGGACTGTTTTCTGTCCCATTTTGATTTTTGACGAACAAGTCTCGCTGTTTTAGTGAGACCTATTGTCACGAGGAAAGGATTTGTACCTAACAAATTCTTTTGACTAGGGAGACCTAAACTAAACTACACGAGACTCACGAGTTGACTTCAAGAATCATGAGACTTATGGAATATGTTCCATCATTCCTAGACCTAGACGGAGATAGTTAAAGGATTCTCGTTTGAGAGGTTTGGTTAGGATGTCTGCGATATTGTCCTGGGAAGGAACTTTCTCAATGGAAATGTTTCCTTTCTGAACATTATCACGAAGGAAGTGGTGGCGAATTTCGATGTGTTTGGTACGGGAGTGTTGAACGGGGTTTTTGCTCAAGTCAATAGCACCTTTATTATCACACATAATGGGGACATCATCCAGATGGATGTCATAGTCGATAAGGGCTTGTTTCATCCATAGTGCTTGTTGACATGCCTTTCCGGCGCTTACGTACTCGGCTTCGGTCGTGGAGATAGCAAGAGCCGTTTATTTCTTGGAGAACCAAGAAGTTAAGCAACAACCCATGAAGGTACAAACGTCACTCGTACTTTTTCGATCCACATAATCTCCCGCATGATCAGATTCGGCATGGACAACAGTTTCTACACCGGTCCCCTTGGGATAAAATAATCCCAAGTGTATAGTGCCTTTAATGTATCGGAAGATATGCTTAACCACTTCAAGGTGAGAGGTTTTGGGATCCTCTTGGAAGCGAGCACAAAGGCAGACACTAAACATGATGTCAGGCCTACTTGCCGTAAGGTATAGTAAACTTCCTATCATACCTCTATACTTAGTGCTATCCACGGACACACCTTCTTCATCTTTCGTGAGTTTTATTTCCGTGGACATGGGAGTTTTTATGGGCTTAGACTCTTCTAAACTGAACTTTTTAAGCATCTCTTTACTATACTTGGCTTGATTAAAGAAGATGCCATCTTCCATTTGTTTAATTTGTAAACCAAGGAAGAAATTTAATTCACCCATCATGCTCATCTCAAACTCATCGTGCATGATTTTTGAGAAATCATCGCACATTTCTTGACAAGTTGATCCGAATATAATGTCGTCGACATATATTTGAACAATGATGAGATGTGAATTTCTTTTCTTTGTGAAGAGTGTGTTATCAACCTTTCCCATGGTATATTCATGTTCAATCAAGAAGGCTTTTAGTCTATCATACCAAGCTTTAGGATCTTGTTTAAGACCATAGAGTGCTTTCTTGAGTTTATAAACATGATTCGGACATTCGAAATCAACGAATCCCAGAGGTTGCGCAACATACACCTCCTTGTTGATATAACCATTAAGGAACGCACTCTTCACGTCCATTTGGTATAGCTTAAAGTCTAAGGCACATACATAGGCAAGGAGTATTCTAATTGATTCTAATCTAGCTACGGGTGCATAGGTTTCATCATAATCTATTCCCTCTTGTTGGGTATAGCCTTGTGCTACCAACCTTGCCTTATTCCTAACTACGACGCCATTTTCATCGGGTTTGTTTCTAAACACCCATTTAGTTCCTATGATTGTTTGATTTCGAGGAAGAGGTACTAAATCCAAAACTTGGTTTGCGGTGAATTGATTTAGTTCCTCCTGCATGGCAACTATCCAACTTTCATCCTTAATTGCTTCACCTACATTCTTAGGTTCTACGGTTGATATGAAACAAAAGAAGTTACTTTTGTTTTGTGCTTGTGACCTAAGGGTTCTTTGGTTTAGGTTACCTATGACATTTTCAATAGGATGGTTTTTGGATTCCTTAATGTTGATGTTGGGAATTAAATATTCAAGAAGTTAAATATTGGATTCTATTCAAAGAAAAACGTTAAGTGTGATTCTGCTGCTAATGCATTTGGTTCCTGCTGCTAGAACATTTGATTCTGCTGCTAGCGATAAATGATTCTGCTGCTAGGCTTAGCATTCTGCTGCTGTAGATCCTGCTGTTATAATACTTGATCCTGCTGCTAGCGATAATCTCATTGCTGCTGCTAATGAACATTCTGTTGCTAAGTGGATAAGATTGAAAAGATATTATTTGTATTTTGGTCAATAATATACGGTAGATAATATCTTACCCCATGTGCTTAGTTAACAAGTTGTGTACACAGATACATGTTGTATCTTATGTACTGACACACTCAAGATAAGTTAACAAGTAAGTCGGCTAGACTTTAAGCAATATGTAAAGATCTTCTTGGACTATAAAAGAAGATCTTAGACTCGATATTATGTGTCGATGTTAATGTTAAAATAACTGTTAAGACATAGAACAAACACAAGAATATCACAAGTCAGAAAAACTTAAGATTCAAGGTTGTAACCCTAGTGATATTTCAAGATCACTCGTATTATTATCATTAATAATATTGAATCGTTTGGTGTTAATCTTTATGTGTTCATTGCTAACTAACAAACATAACAATTCCATTTCCATAACATACACAACCTTCTAAGTGTGATTGAGTGAATTCCGCGCACTTAATCATATTAACACAACATATCATATACACAAAGTTGACAAGGTTTAACCACCTTATAGTGTATCCAGGGTCCTGGCAAGTGGTATCAGAGCAAGGCTGATATAGTTGTTTTTAGAAGAAACAGAAATGGATGTACAAGATGTTCAAACCAATGTTGCTGCAAAGTTGCCCATGATCAAACCGAATGAGTTTGAGTTATGGAGGATGAGAGTTGAGCAATATTTTATGGTTCAAGATTATGCTCTTTGGGACATAATTCAGTATGGTGATTCCTTCACTCTAGGCTATTCAGATGTTCTTGTTGAAGGGAAAACAGTTAGAAAAAGAAATACTGGACCAGTTTCAAATGAAGAAAAGATACAAAAGAGAAATGATCAGAAAGCAAGAAACTTGTTGCTTATGACCATTCCTGGTGAGCAGATGCTATCTTTTAGCAAATATCTTGATGCAAAAACTCTTTTTGAAGAGATTTGTGCATGGTTTGGTGGTAATGAAACTACCAAAAAGACACAGAAGACATTGCTAAAGCAACAATTTGAAAACTTTACTGCTTTTAGTAATGAGTCTCTTGATAAGCTATTTTCAAGATTACACAAGCTTGTCAGTCAGTTAGTTGTGTTGGGTGTTGAGACAGAGAAGGAAGATCTCAACATGAAGTTCTTGAAAAGTCTACCTGATGAATTCCATACTCATGTTATTGTCTGGATGAACAAACCAGAAATTGAAACAATGAAACTTAATGATTTGTTCAACAACTTTAAAATTGTTGAACAAAGTCTAAAAAGGGGTGGAAATTATGGTACTAGTTCTGGGAATGTGGCACTTTTGTCAACTCCCAGTGTTAGTCATTCAGAAGAGGTAGATGAAATTGAA
This sequence comes from Artemisia tridentata subsp. tridentata, assembly GCA_021014915.2. Taxonomy (NCBI): domain Eukaryota; kingdom Viridiplantae; phylum Streptophyta; class Magnoliopsida; order Asterales; family Asteraceae; genus Artemisia; species Artemisia tridentata. The sequence continues at coordinate 117,398,209 of CP139506.1, read as the reverse complement.
GGTGTTTCTAATGTTACTTATGGTGGTCCTTCTACTAGTTCACAAAAGGATGTTGCTGGACTTGGAGATCCAACATTCTATGCCTTTATAACCAGTCAATCAAATGGTTCTCCTCTAAATCACGAAGACCTTGAACAGGTAGATGGTGATGATTTGGAAGAAATGGATATTAAGTGGCAAGTTGCCTTACTTAGTATGAGGGCTAAGAAGTATTGGCAGAGAACTGGGAAGCAGATAACCATAAATGGTAATGATACTGCTGGGTTTGATAAGAAGAAAGTGGAATGTTTTAACTGTCATAGGTTGGGACACTTTGCTAAAGAATGTAGAAGCCCAAGAAAGCAGGATAATAGGAACACATGGTATAAACAAGAGAGGAAGAAGGAAGTACTGGTGGAAGAGCCAAAGGCTATGCTGGCTATTGATGGTATTGGATATAATTGGAGCTCTTTGGCTGTTGAAGAGGAAGCACCACCAAATGCAGCTCTTATGGCCAATGAATTTGCTCTAATGGCCTTTTCTGATTCAGAGGTAGATGCCATTCCTACTTGTACTAATTCATGTCCTAATCTTAAAAATTATGAAGACATTAAAAAGAGATTTGATGCTTTTAGAGAAGAGTTAATTGATGCCCTTCATAATTTAGCTAATCATAAGAGATGTGTAGGAGTTCTAGAAAAATAAATCCAACATTTTCAAAAGAATGAATCTACTTTTACTGATGACTTAAATGCTTTAAAAAGAGGAATAGCATTTAGAGATGAATTACTTACTGGTCAAAGTAAACAGTTAGCTGAAGCAAATAATAAAACTGAAAATGTTAAGATAACTATAGATGCTTTAGCTCATGCCTCAGAAGGAATGAATAAAATTTGGGAAGCTCAAGTAATTGATAAAGCTAATTCAGGTTTAGGATACAAGTCTGTCCCTCCACCATACAGAGGTGTTCATTAACCTCCAGGTGTTGACCTAGCACACACAGGTTTAGCTGAGTTTCAAGAACCAATCATGGAATATGGTTCTAAGGCTAGTAAGAGTCTTAAGGTAGAAAAGATAAGTAAAAGTTTAGATAAAACTTTACTTTATCAGGACAAGGTGTCCTTTGTTAAGAAAGGAGATGCTATAGTTGTTGAGGATTGTACAACTGATAGTGATGATGAAGAAGAACAGGTTATGTCTAAACCTGAAGTGGTTAAGAAAGTAGGAACAAGTCTTCCTAAGATAGTCAAACACAATACTGATAGGCCTAAATCAAACATTAAGCATGTTAGGCAACCAGTTAGATATTGTGAACAATATAGAACCACCAACAAGCCCAGAGGTAACCAAAGAAATTGGAACAACCTCAAGTCTAACCAATTAGGTGATGACTTTGCTTTTTATAACAAAGCTTGTTACACATGTGGTAGTTTTGACCATCTTGCAGCTTTCTGCAACCAATGGGTAACTGGGTATGAAAACCGTAGAGTGAACCACAAAAGGCAAACACCTAAATCTCACTCTCACTCTAGTTCTAAGAGAACAAACCCCAGAGTAGTCAAAAACAAGTCTGGCTTAAACTCAGATCCTGCTACTAGACCAAATGATCCTGCTGCTAGACCAAATGTTCCTGCTGCTCGACCATTTATGACTATTAACCCAAAATCAACAGCTACGGGTGCAAAAACAACTTTCAAACATGCACCAAAGACTGTTCTAAGGCCCATTCAAACAAAAGCAGTGGTTCAAAAACAAGTTTGGAAACCAAAGGGTAGAACTGAAAAGGTAGCAGTTCATTCTGCTGCTAAGCAATCAGTTCATTCTGCTTCTAAGGGAAACAAGGAAAATGCTGTTAAGGCCTCAGCATGTTGGATTCTAAAATCCAATGTTGCATCAACTGTCCTTAAAAGATTGAATTAGATTGATGCAAGAGGCAGATCCAAGTCAGTAATGGCTTGGATCCCCAAAAGAAACTAACACTCTTATTTATGTGCAGGAACATTCAAATGATCAGGAAGAGGATCAAGGATACTCAGATAGTGGATGTTCAAGGCACATGACAGGCAACATGTCTTATCTCTCAGATTTTGAAGCTTTCAATGGAGGATATGTTACCTTTGGAGGGGGTGTTCGTGGCAAAATTTCTGGTAAAGGTACCATTAAAACTGGAAATTTAGATTTTGAAGATGTGTTCTTTGTAAAAGAGCTAAATTATAATCTTTTTAGTGTCTCACAAATGTGTGACAAAAAGAATAATGTTCTTTTCTGTGAGACTGAATGTCTTGTACTTTCTCCTGATTTTAAGATGCCCGATGAAAGTCAAGTACTTCTTAGAATTCCTAGAAAGGGCAATATGTACAGTGTAGACATGAAGAACATTGTTCCTAAAAAGAATTTAACTTGTCTTGTTGCAAAGGCCACATTGGATGAATCAATGTTATGGCATAGAAGGCTTAGTCATATTAACTTCAAAACCATAAATAAAATTGTTAAGAATGGTTTGGTAAGAGGTTTACCTCACAAAAGATTTGAAAATGATCAAACATGCATTGTGTTAGGAATATAAATATTCAGATGAAGGCTCGGTCACCCCGAGCATCTATTTAGCATTCACATAGCTCGTAGGCTTATTTATATTATATTAGTATTATTAGTAATATTAGTAATAGTTTAGTTAAATATATATTTGTGGAGTGGGTCGGGGCTTTCCCCACTGTCAGCTCACTCCACAGCCCACTAGGGGCACAATATTAGGAACTATATATATAACCCTTCCCACACATGGGAAGGGGTGGAACACTCATTTCTCTTAATCTAATTTTCCTGATTTTTGAGTTACCCACTCTCTCTCTCTATTTCATCTTCCACCTAACTCATCTACCATGGGTTTCTTGATCTTTCAAGATCCAAGACCACCCGAATTAAGCACACAATCAAGATGTTCATCTTCAACAATTGGTATCAAGAGCCATGGTTAGGTTCAATTGATTGTGTGTGCTTGGACTTGTGGCTACTTTCTTGTTTTTTTTCTCCTCTCTTTTGGTTCGAACAAATCTTGACTAATCTGTGTTGTTCGAAACTAATTTTTTTTTTGGTTACAAATTAAATGGCGGGCTTTTAAGCTGTTTAAGGTACTCACACTTGTGGGCCTTAACAGTTGGATAAGGGTGTGCATTTCTCTTGTTCTTATTTCAGTTCGTATATTTTTTCATTTTAAGATCCGGTATTTTTTTGGATAGAAGCTTGTGGGCCTTAACTGTTGTTGGATCTTGGTGATTTACCGAAAGTTTGTTTTATCACAAAAGTTGTTGGCTTCCATATCACTATGTTCTTGGTTTAAACTCTTGGGTATCTCAAGTTGTTTAAATCAACAGTTTTTCAAGGGTGTTATTGGTGATGGTTTGAAGGCTATTTCTTGCTAGCGGCTTGTGGAAAATAAATTGTGATTGCAGTTTGTTTTCTAACTCAAACAGGGAAGCAGACAAAAAACTGGTTGATAGTGACTGTTTTGTTGTGTTCCTATAGCGGTTTGACCAGTCAATAGCGGTTTAACTGGTTTTGAATATTTTATTCTGGCGGTTTATCTGTGTTAGCGGTTTAACTGGTTTTCGAATATTTTATTCTAGCGGGTTATATGTGTTGGCGGTTTAACTGGTTTATGAATATTTTATTCTGGCGGTTTATCTGTGATAGCGGTTTAACTGATTTATGAATTTTATATTCTAGCTGTTTGCCTGATGTAGCGGTTTAACCAGTTTTGGCGGTTTGACTTTTTGGCGGTTTGCTATTAGCGGTATAATCTTCAGCGGTTTTGTGAATAGCGGTTTTGTGACTGTAGCGGTTTTGTGATTGCAGCGGTGGGCCACAGTTGACTAGTCAAGAAAACTCAAAAAGATAAAAAGAAAGGAGATGAAGCAGAATTAGTGACAATGACTACAAACATAGTGCCAAAACAAATCAAACCAACTGCTAACTGCTAACATATGTCCGAACACAAACCGATTACAACCGTACATACCCAACTCTCATTACTAGACTCGAAAGGAAATTTAATGTACCATACCGTCCAACAACAGCATCCTTAACAAATCCAACACTTCCTAACCACATCAACAACAAATCACTACTATCCTAAAACCGCCTCATCCAACCAACAACTAGACTCAAACTTAAATTTAAAGAATATACAAAGATCTCTGAAATCATTTCGTGCTTATCAAAGTATTTCATGACCTTTTCAAGATCTACGCACGAAAAGGAACATCATCATCGATCGATTTGTGGAGGCTTCACCTCTTTCATTTAATATCCGAATAATTAAAAGAGATGAACAAAACATACAGTTTCATTCAAATCTCTCATTCGGTTGAAACCTATACGAAAACAATACACATCATAAAACCTACCCGAGACCATACGAATGATCTGGAAGTCGTTTCTCTTGATAATTCGCCTTGAAAGATCGAGCAAGAAAGATATAGGTGGGCTTCTTGACGATGGTTGTGTCTCGTTCTCAAGTGAAAGGATGAAGGAGGTGTCTTCGATTTGATGGTTATGGTGGAATCTGAGATTAGATTGGATCGAGTAATAGGGATGGTTTGATGTTTATGTTGCTGCGATTTATTGACTGATGATGCTGTAATGGAGATGAAGGTTAGTGTTGTTGTTGGTGGCTGTGTGAAATGATGTAAAGAGGGGCGGATTATTAGTGATAGAGAGATTAGGGTTTGTGGTCAAGTGGTGTAAGTTATAAGAGGGATTAGGTGAGAGATTATCATACCGAATATTTGGGCAGTGATCTGTTTTAATTGGTTGGGCTACTTACCAAGTGGGCTTATTATTTCTTCTTGACTGATTTCACAAGGACGATTTCTTAAGTTGTTTTGCTTAAGTATTGGGCTCATGGCAAATGCATAACTGGTTTGTTTTTTGATGCGTGTTTGAAATGGTGTTCATTCTCTGTTTTGGTAGTTGGTGATATTATGTGGTACTTTGGTGTTTCGTATTTCACGAGGATACTCACATCACGACTAGTATTTGGGTTTATGAATATCAACGTAGTTTCAGAGGTGTGGATTTGGCAGCGCTGTCCAATTAGAGTCCACGATTTGAGTGAGCCTGCGATTTGATCTTTACGATTTGAGTTACAGTTGACTAATTGCGATTTGGTTAATTGCGAATTGACAAGTTGCTATTTGACTTGTTGCAACTTGACTGATTGCAATGGTACCAGTTGCAATTTGACGTTGCGAGTTAACTCTTGCGATTTGACTTATTGGGATCTGGTTGATTGCGATTTGACTTGTTGCAATTTGACAACCTGTGACTTGACTTGTTGCGATTTGATCAAGTTGTGATTTGACTTCTGTGACTTGAATTTTGAAGATTAGTATTGCACTTCACACTTGGTTATTCTTGTTGATTTCACGGTTTCTCTTGATGATTTTAGAAAATCCCGCGAAAGATTCGATTTCTCGGTTTAAATCTCAAGAGCTGTAAAATCCCGTGAAATTAATTTTGGACAAGTAGGCCGGACTTGGATTTAGACTTAATAAAACTTACGGGGTGTGACCAATTTTTCGGGATAAGTTTGTGCTTCGAGATCGGCAGGAATTGGGAAATTATGGTGACTTGGGTGGTTTGTTAATTCACGGGTTGGTGTACTTAGTGTCACAAACATCTCGGGGTGGATGGATGCACGATGTTTGATGACCCTTGCTCGAGCGTATTTAAGGTGATTAGACTTGGATGTTCAAGAAGTGGATATATACAATAAAGGATGGAAGGTTGGGTATATATCACTACCTATATTTAAAGGAGTTACGTTGTTGTGCTCAATATAGGTTCTAAATCACAATTTGCAATTTAAGGTGATTAAGGTGATTAGACTTGGACGTTCAAGAAGTGGATATATACAATAAAGGATGGAAGGTTGGGTATATATCTCTACCTATATTTAAAGGAGTTACGTTGTTGTGCTCAATATAGGTCCTAAATCACAAATTTAGTGCAAGTATAAGTCGCGAACTTGTCCTTTATCAAGCTTCATCAAGTGATTGTTGTTTCTCAAGCTTCTAATGGGATTGTAGTACAAGATCTTCTCAAGAGGTGGTCAGACTTAAAGACAGGAGGTGATTTGTTTAGAGACGTGTTTTAACCTTTTACTCACTCTAAAGTTAAACACATTTCATCAAGCGGTTTTGGCATATTACGAGCTTCAATGAATTATTAATCTACCAAATCATTGATGAGGAGTCTAGCAAGGGGTTACTACAAGAGAGTCTTAATCACCATCTTCGTTGCAGTAGTTTTATGTGTCTCATTCCATGTATTGTGCCTGTCAAATTCACAAACATCACGGACTCTCAGCTTTGGCAAAAAGGTCATTTCATGTCCTTTTTGAGGGGGAGAATTAGCACAAGTTTCCTAGCGGTTCCATCTCCAGCGGTGTGAATCTTAGCGGTTCCGGTTACAGCGGGTCAGATCGTATCGGTTCAGTCTCCAGAGGTTTGAATCTTAGCAGTTCCGGTTACAGCAGGTCAGATCGTAGCGATTCTGGATTCAGTGGTTCAGTCTCCGGCGGTTTGAATGGTGGTTCCAGTTTCAGTGGTTTAGCTTTCAGCGGGTTGGCTCTTAGCGATTTTCCTAAGATTTCAGCGGTTTGATACTTACTGTTGTGCAGTTTGTTCTTGAATTTATTTATCGGTTAAATCTCAAGAACTGTAAAATCCTGTACACAGTACGACAACTATTCCATGCACTACACCTGATAACATCCAAGCAGCTGGGTCAGACAGCTATGTTTGATAGGACTGACTATGAGTCATGGGCACTGCTAAGAATTTGCGCATGTTTCTTTCCCCTTTGACTATTCAACCGCACAAAATGATCACGAAGTTAATTTGGTATTCCTTGTTTAAGATTGAAGTTGAATTTCACGAAGGCGTCTACTTAGTTCATCTTGAAGTCGGGGTTGGTTGGATGCATGATCTTCAATGATAACTTGCTCGTGCTTAAAATTTTAAGTTGAAGACTTGGGTTATCTAGTTACCAGCAATCGGGGTAACTATCACTTAAGAGTCATAGGAGTACTCAGTGTCACACGTCAATGACGTTGTCGATAATCGCAAGAGGTGTTAATGTCTCATACTTTGGTTGGGTATAGAGTACTTAGAGATTTTACACCGTTCTTCCAACAACAGTGCAAGCTTAGGTAACAAATTTGAGTAATTCTACTTCATTTGCACTATTGGTATATCGGGTTTCCTTCATCAAGTGGTCACAAATAGTGGTTTGTGTTCGAGGTTGGTTAGTTGGACAAAGATTTTAAAAGGTGTGATGTGATCTGTAATTCTCAAGATATTCTTAACCCAAACTGATGTTCACCAAAACCAAATCAGTCATGCCACATTCAATCTGTTACTGTCTCACGGTTTTTTTCTTGGTTTTGTAAAATCCCGCGAAAGAACTTATTTCTCGGATTAAATCATAGATTTGTAAAATCCCGTGATGATGAGCTATGCGCTCTTGACCATGATCGGGTTAAAACTATTATCAAAGTTCAGCTATAACATCACAAATGGCTGGATCGAGGCATTTAATTGACAAGATATGACTACGGGGTTAGTTCAGTATTATTTATTTGAGGCTGAAGTGAAATTTCATGGGTGCGTGTACTTAGTATCTGAAGATATCGGGGAGGTTGGATGAAGAGTCTTCGAGATACTTGTTCGAGCTTTCAACATTTACAATGACGAGGACTTGGGTATCTAGTTATTTTTTTTCTTTCTCTCTTTTACAAAATAACTATCACTTTAAGGAGTCACGTTGTAGTGCTCAGTGTCACACGAAGTTGTGGATATCCAAGAGGTGATGTACGTCTTATACTTGATGGTTGGTTGGTTGAAGAGTATAGAGTACTTAGGGATTCGATGTTGCACGAAGTCTCTGCACCGCTCTTTGTCTCGCATTAGTACAAGTTTAAGTCACAAGTTCGGGTTATGTTACTTCAGGCTCAAGTTCATCATATTGGGTTTTACTCCATCAGTGGTCACGACATCAAGCCGATTGAATGATAATGGGGTTGGTATGGAGTTAGAGGAGAGAAGTAGTAAAGAGAGAGTAATGACGTCTGTACACATCAGTGCAGGCCTCGCTCTTCATCATAATGACGTCTGTACACGTCAGTGCAGGCCTCGCTCTTCAACATTATGACGTCTGTACACGTCAGTACAGGCCTCGCTCTTCAACATAATGACGTCTGTACACATCAGTGCAGGCCTCGGTCTTCATCATTATGACGTCTGTACACATCAGTGCAGGCCTCGTTCATCAAGAAAAGAAAAGTGTACGCTTGAGTGCACTTTATCTTCAAAAGAAGAGGAATCTTCTTATTTATGGCCATTCTCATCAACAAGTTGTTATGCTCTTTCCGTGCTTATTCAGTCTTCAAGTGGATCGGTGCATATAGGAGTATATTCTTATTCACTTGTTCTACCAAAAATTGAAGTTGGCAGGCATATGCAATTTTTGAGGGGGGGAAAGGGTGAATAAACAACATGTCAGTCTTCAAGAATCGTCAAGCGGAGCTACTTACCGTTGATGGTATTAATATTCACTAGTTCAATCATCAAAAATTGCAGTTGGCAGGAATGTGCAATTTTTGAGGGGGAAAGGGTGAATATTATTCTACATGTTGATTGATGATTGAGAAATGGTCATACGACTCCTGAATACGTCAGTTCAGGAGTCGTGCAAACCATGTTCCTCCAACACTATTCTTCCTTCGTCTATTAAGGTGTTGAAGAACATGGTCAGGGAATGCTAATCGACATCGTCTCACGGGCTGATTCAATCAGTATCAAAGGGTTTCTAGTCAATGCTTCATGTATTCGTCATCAGGCTACATGTACACATAATGATGATGATTCTGATTAATCGTAACCATCATGGGGGAGAGAAATGTGTACACCAAGGACGCACAACAGGTTCACGTGATCGGGCTTTATACTGCTTCCGAGTTGAAGTTATTCCGGTGTTGATAACCGCAGAGATGATCAGTGGTTCAACTTGTTACCTTGGTATTATCGTTTCGCTTTTACGTCATGGGCTGATTAATCGTAACCATCAGGGGAGAGAGAATGTGTACATCAAGGACGCACAACAGGTTCACGTGATCAGGGCTTAATATCCAAGAGGATACATACTATAGATGATCAGTGGTTCAACTTGTTACTTTGGTGTTATACTAAAGACTGAAGAAGGTCGAGTCGTCAGTCTATTCTTCATTCTCTGCTGTGTGTTATCGTCTCATGTGCACGCTGCGGGTTGATGGGTTACATGTAAGATTACTGGAAGGCATTTGGTGAGATGAAGATGATTGGTATTCTGTTCCTCCACATTGGGCAATCTTGAAGAAGGTCGAGTCTACAGTCTTCTCTACATTCAAAAATGTTGAGCTCTTTTCTTACAACTTGATATTTAACTTAATCCCATGACAGTTCTTGTTTGATGAGTTGTGGAGTTAAGTTAGGTTCAAGTTGTTCTGTAGTTTAAGGTTAGGTCCAACTTGATTTTAACCTAACCTCATGACAGTTCTTGTTTGATGAGTTGTGGGGTTAAGCTAGATTTCAGTTGAGGCTCAACTTAAACTATCGAAAAGATGCCTAAGGTTTTTGACGGCGTTACTCAAGGACGGGTGTGTTAGAAGACTTAAGACGGCATGCATTTGGTTATCAAAAGACTTCTTCATATTATGGGCGTTCATCCAGAGTCTTCTTTCTATTATGGGTGTTCATCAGAAAGGTTGTCAAATTGGGGGAGAGCACTAATTAGGGGAGAGTGAAAAGCCTGAATCTTTCCCTGATTAAATGTGCTCACGTTACTCTTCAGCAAGTTAAATGATGGAAGCGGAAAAGATTCAGGATGCTGAGGAGTAATGGTTTTTGGTTCGTATCCTTGTATATATTTTGCTTCTTTCATTCTTTTTCATATCTTATACCTTTTTGTAAATAGATATATAGAAATCTTGCTAATTGTAAATAGAGAAACTTAAAACCAGAAAACCCATAAAAATTAAAAAAATTAGAAAATACCAAAAATAGTTTCACCTAGGCATGTCTTCTGTTTATCGATAACATTTACGGACTTAGAAATGTCATTCAATAATGGCACGGGTCTTTAAATGAAGCTCGAGCAGAAGTTAAAATGGATGGTTAAAACATGTCGAAATGGCTTGCTATTACTTTAGATAGCAACCCGAGCTTCAAAATGGGGAAAGCACGTCGCCTAAAAGACGGTTGTTCCTTCAACTGGGTGATGTTCACCTGGGCATGGATTACTTTATATCCATGTTTCTTCGATATGATGTACGTTTCAGTGCATCATTTCTTGAAAAAGAAGAGAAATCTTCTTTGTATGCAAATAGTTTTCATTCTGTGATTCTTCTGAAAACTATTTGTGAGACACTTGGTGAATATGTGTTGTATGAAATTTGTTTAAACTTGGATTATGCATAAAATTTGTCACTCAATCAACGACTACAAATCTTTAACTAGAATACGAGTCATTGATTGAGGGGGAGAGTGAATTCAAATTTTATATCATCAAACAGATTTCTTGGTTAACTCATACTTGTTAGAAATGGTTTTGTAGTTAATGGGGTATTAGGTGAAGAGGATCTTGCTAAAACTTTATATCAATTGGCCTAATGTGTTGGTTGCTAGAAAGTTTAGGACATTATGTGCAACTTGCTTATAGTTTCCTAGCTTTACATATCTAGTAGGTTCATTTGTGTCACTTTGGAATCCTCGTTTAATCCCCTAAATACTTTAAGACTCAAAACCTAAAAGAAGTAAGAAAACCAGATGTGTTTGATGTTATTGAATACCCCTATGACATTTGTATGATCTAAGTGAATGAGTTTCAAATGTTGCTTGTCTCTGCTGCTTAATTGTTGTTGATATTGTGCATATGTTCTCAGGAATCGCTTAGGTATATTGCTATCATATTAGAATCATGTTCCTAAGTTCCTGAGTTGAATATTGATATCTGTGTGAATTGCCATGTGCATGATTGGTATTTGCTTTTCTTGCTAGATAGTGGTTTGACGCAGTTCCTGATTGTGGTTTGATTATAAGATGAACTTGGTATTATAATGTGGCAAGCTGCTGAAGGGTAGCTATTTAGGAATAGTGTATCTGTATGTATGTATATCCGTGTTGATATTCTTATGCAGATTCCATAGCCAAAATGAATGTACCAGTTCCCATTCTAACCATTTGATCAGACGTTCAAACTCTATTGATTGGCTCGGAATTCACCACGACAACAACATCGGCAGCAAAACAACAACAACAACAACACCGTCATCACCACCACCACCTTCAGTGAAACAAAGCAATATTTTGGTCTCGCCAAGTAGGGATCAACTACATTAGCGAAAGAGTTGTTGGTGGATGGATGATTGATGTTGACCACTGACTCACTCAGAAAAGCGGATGATTACATTGTCTGCACAAAAAGGTCAATATCATTTGTGTCATAAAAGTTATCTTGTGCATAAAAAAGCAGTGAATCTCCCTCTTAGATTAAGGGGGAGCATAGTATGTTCCATCATCAGACTACATTAAATCGGACACATTTTCTCCCACATTTTCTAACTTATTTAAATCAATTGGGATCACAAATCTCAAAAGGTTTGAAATTTTTGATCGGGGGAGAGAATGTGATTTAAATATGAAACCTGAGGAAAATGTGATGTTTTGGAATTAAACGTTAGGCTCTCCCATATGTGCTAAACTCTTTCGTATATCGATGCACATATTGAGGGGGAGCAAATGGACAAAAAGGATTTGGCACCGCATGAGATCGTGACTCAGACGTAACCAATGAATTGACGAAACCTATACTGTCGTTGATCGAAAGGACATATCCTGGCCGGGTAATAATTTTAAGCTGGTCTAACCAGTGATGTAAGCGTGTCTCGAAAAGGATGTGTCTGAGTAGAGTGTACCGTTTCGAGAAACTTTCTGTGGGCTTGACCAGGCCGGGTAATAATTTCAAGCTGGTCTAACCAGTGATGTAAGCGTGTCTCGAATCGTTCATGTTCACTGAAAGTTGATCAATTCAAAAAGTGCGAGCTCTACCTAACATGTGCAAATTTATAAAACAATCAACCGAGCACAAGTTGAGGGGGAGCATTTGAAAAATATAAAACTCTCAAGTGTTTGCAAAAATGTGTTTCAGAATCATGAACACTTTGAGAGATTTTTCAAAGATTTGGTTTATGGCAATCGTGGAAGAATACCAAAGACTGACCATTTTAATTAATGCATGGAGTTATAAGGATGGTTAGGTTAGGCTCAAGTTCCCACGATCCCGCCAGAGCCGGAGGGATCTACCCAGGGACAATCCACTAGATAGTGTAGAAGTCCTTAGGTATGATTAAAAAAGGAGAAAAGTGAATTAGGGAAGAGTGCCGACTGAGATGGAGCTAGTACTGGAACAAACCCAACAAGGTTCTAGTAATGAAGTCTCGGTAAGCACTGAAGGGGTTGAAGAATTAAAAAGAAACGAAGTGAGAAAGGGTGAAAAGAAATAGCCCTCCTTACAACTTAGGCAGAAACCGGGTCAATACATATGCTGTCAGAATCACATAGTTGATTGTTGGCATTGAAGACAAAGTATCATGGACCCAGTGATACGCTGCACAACCCTCCCTAGCCACTCAAGGTCCCTCAAAGGATTCTTGTTTCAATTGTCACGGAGTTCAATACATTCCTATCGTCTCTCTCACTCCGAGTTAGATGATATTGAAAAGGTGGCAGTCCTCTCCAGCCTCCGCTCACTAAATCAAAATGCACTATAGAGTCTAGAGCCACGAGATTCATAATAAGATCTCATAGGAACACGAATTATTTCTACACTGGTTGTTCAACATTAAGGACACCAGTTGTAAACTTATGAGTCCTACGCAGATCTTAGCAATCTGCCAGAACATTTATGAGAGAATATACAAATGTAATTCTCAATGATTGAATGGAAATTCCTGCCAGGGTCAACCTCAAACAGCCCTGAAAGCAGGTCACTTCGGTAATTCCCGGGGGATTACGCTTAGTGATCACGGCGGTTTCAAACGGTCTACAGTCGTGGAGTGATCTCCAGCGACTCACCTAATCGTTGATGTGCTACGGTTCGATCTTAAAAAGCCCTCTGTGGGTTTTCGATTAGGAACGGTCTTGGTAAGGATTAGAGAGAGTTTTCACACTATGCTGTTAACAATCTCAAAGTCCGAACCTGTAAGTACCGGACGTTTTATTGCTAACTGTCGTATGCAGGAACATCTGGCGATTGTAGCTGATTGCTGTTGCAGCTGTTTGCAGTTGTAGCTGATTGAAGTTGTAGCTGATTGCGGTTGTAGCAGATTACAGAAAAGATGCCAATCCAGCACCACATGCTCACACTACATCATCATTGGAATTCAACAAAGTCATGATCAAGCTAAAGACCTTCAACACGGCTTCTGCTTACTCTGATGCTAAAGATCATGACACCAAATAGTGTGAGCATGTCGGCTCAAAGAATATCACATCACATGGAAACATACTGCTGAACGATGACATGAAGACAAATGTTGGATGATAAAGTCGAAGAATACTCAAAGATCATCCAAGACTAAGAATGGTCATCAAAAGAACACTGCTGTAAGCACAATGATCAAAGACATTGAAGAATCAAAGACTACGAGCTATGACGTCAAGGTCAGAAGACAGAATGCAAGAATTCAAGTTATTATTTCCGGGGTGACCTCCCTTAGGGGGAGATTGTTAGGAATATAAATATTCAGATGAAGGCTCGGTCACCCCGAGCATCTATTTAGCATTCACATAGCTCGTAGGCTTATTTATATTATATTAGTATTATTAGTAATATTAGTATTAGTTTAGTTAAATATATATTTGTGGAGTGGGTCGGGGCTTTCCCCACTGTCAGCTCACTCCACAGCCCACTAGGGGCACAATATTAGTAAGTATAAATATAACCCTTCCCACACAAGGGAAGGGTGGAACTCTCATTTCATTTAATCTAATTTTCCTGATTTTTTAGTTACCCACTCTCTCTCTCTATTTCATCTTCCACCTAACTCATCTACCATGGGTTTCTTGATCTTTCAAGATCCGAGACCACCCGAATTAAGCACACAATCAAGATGTTCATCTTTAATACATTGCTTGTCTAAAAGGCAAACAACACAAAGCCACTTGTAAGCCCAAGATTTTTAACTCTATCAATCAATCTTTGTTTATGCTACATATGGACTTATTTGGACCTGTTTCAGTAATGAGCATAATGCATAAGAGATATTGTCTTGTTATAACTGATGACTATAGCAGATTTACATGGGTTTTCTTTTTAGCCACTAAGGATGAGACATCAAGCATCCTTAAGGACTTCATTACACAGATAGAAAACCAAGTAAGCAAGAAAGTTAAGGTCATTAGATGTGATAATGGGACAGAATTTAAGAATAGAGTTATGGATGACTTCTGCAAACAAAAAGGTATTAGAAGAGAATTTAGTGTTGCTAGAACACCACAACAGAATGGTGTTGTTGAGAGAAAGAATAGAACACTAATTGAAGCTGCTAGAACAATGTTAGCTGATTCTAAGCTACCAATAACCTTTTGGGCTGAGGCAGTCAACACTGCTTGCTATGTTCAAAATAGAGTTTTAGTTGTGCAGCCTCACAATAAGACATCATATGAACTTTTTAGAGGTAGAACTCCTGCAATTGGATTTCTTAGACCTTTTGGATGTCATGTGACCATTCTCAATACCTTAGACCATTTAGGAAAATTCGATGGTAAAGCAGATGAAGGATTCTTTGTTGGATATTCTCTTAATAGCAAAGCATTTAGAGTTTACAACACAAGAACATAAATAGTAGAGGAAAACCTACATGTGGAGTTTTTAGAAAACAAATCCAATGAAGAAGGTCAAGGACCAAAATGGCTATTTGATCTAGAGTATCTAACAAATTCAATGAATTATGTGCCTTTTGTTTCAGAAACTAATGATTTTGCAGGTTCTAATACAACAAATGAGGCAGAGTTAGAGAAAGATCAAAATGATGTGATAATGCCAATATGGTCAAGTACAATTGTGGAATCAACTTCAACAACTGATGAATCTTCTTCTAGCAAAGCTAAAGAAGGTGTTGAAGATGAAAGCAAAGAAGATGGAACTCAGGAACAACAAAATGTTTCTGCTGGTAGCATTTCTGTTGCTGCTGGTAGTGTATCTGTTTCTGCTGGTGATTCTGCTGCTAAGCTTACTGATTCTGCTGTTCGGCCAAATGACTCTGCTGCTGGCCCTTCAGAAACAAAAGAAGCAGAATTCTCAGATAATGATGCCCTTTATGCTTCAAAACAGCATGAGCTTTCAAACTCTTGCTTGTTTGTATGTTTTCTCTCACAAGCTGAACCAAAGAACATTCTGAAAGCCTTAGATGATTCAAGCTGGGTAGAGGCTATGCAAGAAGAGCTTCTTCAGTTCAAGATTCAGAAGGTATGGGTGCTAGTTGATTTACCTAGGAATGCAAAGGTAATTGGCACTAGATGGGTTTTTAAGAACAAAAGGGATGAAAGAGGAATTGTGATTAAGAATAAGGCTAGATTAGTAGCCCAAGGGTACACACAAGAAGAAGGAATAGACTATGATGAGGTTTATGCTCCTGTAGCAAGGATTGAGGCAATTAGGCTTTTCTTAGCTTATGCTTCATTTTTAGGCTTCACAGTCTACCAAATGGATGTCAAGAGTGCATTTTTATATGGTAAAATTAAAGAAGAGGTGTATGTTTCACAACCTCCAGGCTTCATTGACCCATTACATCCAAACAAAGTGTACAGAGTAGTGAAAGCTCTATATGGCCTTCATCAGGCACCAAGAGCTTGGTATGCAACACTAGCTTCCTACTTATTAGAAAATGGATTTCAAAGAGGAAAGATTGATCAGACACTTTTCATCAAACAGCACAAGAAGGATCTTCTGTTAGTGCAGGTGTATGTGGATGACATTATCTTTGGATCTACTAGGAAAGAGATGTGTTTAGAATTTGAGAAGCTTATGAAAGATAAGTTTCAGATGAGTTCCATGGGGGAACTTACATTCTTTTAGGGTTTGCAAGTTAAGCAATCATCTGAAGGCATATTTATTAGTCAAGACAATTATGTTGCAGAGATACTTAGAAAATTTCAATTTGCTGATTCAAAAATAGCAAGCACACCAATGGACTCTGAGAAGCACCTTCTGAAAGATGAAGATGGAGAGAGTGTGGATGTACACACTTACTGATCTATGATAGGCTCTTTGATGTACCTTACATCATCTAGACCTGATATCATGTTCCCTGTTTGTGTTTGTGCAAGATTTCAAGTTACTCCAAAGGTTTCTCATTTAACTGCAGTCAAGAGAATTTTTAGATATCTCAAAGGTCAACCAAGGTTGGGTATATGGTATTCTAGGGAATCTCCTTTTGACTTCGTAGCATATTCGGATAGTGATTATGCTGGTGCTAGCTTGGACAGAAAGTCAACAACTGGAGGATGTCAATTCCTTGGGTGTAGACTTGTCTCATGGCAGTGTAAGAAGCAAACAAGTGTGGCAAATTCAACAACTGAAGCTGAATATATAGCTGCTGCAAGTTGCTCTAGTCAAGTTCTATGGCTTCAAAACCAACTTCTTGATTATGGGTACAATTTCTTAAACACTGTTATTCATATTGATAATAGTAGTACAATTTGTATTATTAAAAATCCAGTGCAACATTCTAAAACAAAACACATTGAAATTAGACATCACTTTATAAGAGACTGCAATGAGAAAAAGTTAATTCAAGTTCTTAAAGTTGCTTCAGAACATAACTTTGCAGATCTGCTAACAAAAGCTTTTGATGTTTCAAGGTTTCAGTACTTGGTAGCAAGTATTGGAATGCTTAATCTTTGAATTTTCAATATGATGTGTTTTTGTAAATAAATTTTTGACTCTGCTGCTGGCTTTATGTTAGGATTGTTCACACGGTTAAGGTGGTTAAATCTTACGTTCTTTGTGTGTATGATATATTAAGTTAATATGATTAAGTACGCGGAATTTACTTAACCACACTTAGAAGGTGATTTGTGTTGTGGAAATGGAATGGTTGTGTTAGTTCTATGACAATGAACAATGAAAGATTAACACCAAACGATTCAATATTATTAATGATAATAATACAAGTGATCTTGAAATATCACTAGGGTTACAACCTTGAATCTTAAGTTTTTACAACTTGTGATATTCTTGTGTTTGTTCTATGTCTTAACAGTTATGAAAGTTATTCACTTAACATCGACTTATTCACTACTTGGACACACATAATATCGAGACTAAGATCTTCTTTTATAGTCCAAGAAGATCTTTACATATTGCTTAAAGTCTAGCCGACTTACTTGTTAACTCAACTTGAGTGTGTCAGTACATAAGATACAACATGTATCTGTGTACACAACTTGTTAACTAAGCACATGGGGTAAGATATTATCTACCGTATATTGTTGACCAAAATACAAATAATATCTTTTCAATCTTATCCACTCAGCAGCAGAATGTTCACTATCGGCAGCAATGAGTTATCGCTAGCAGCAGGAACAAGTATCATTAGCAGCAGGATCAACAGCAGCAGAATGTTAAGCCTAGCAGCAGAATCATTTATCACTAGCCGCAGGATCAAATGTTCTAGCAGCAGGAACAACATTAACAGCAGGAACCATAATGCACTAGCAGCAGAATTACACTTAGAGTATTTCTTTGAATAGAACCCGATATTAAACTTCTTGAATATTTAATTCCCAACACTTTACAAGATACTGCTGTTATTACAAACGTTTGTGCTGCTAGTACAAATTTAAATTGTGTTATTCATACAGTTAGTCCTATGATTATTCTAATACAAGACAAGTACTTTGTACATTGTTCTTTTGGTTTTAGACTAACAATTTCAGGTATGAATATGTGAACACAAAGGAAATTTCAAGTGAAATGGAAGCAACACAATGCTGATATTGGCTGCTGCCATAATAGGTTTATGATGGACTGAGTTTGGGAATTTAAAACTCCTTAAAACTACTTTCTTGAAACCTAGTTATGATATTTCACATTGAATTGATGACTTAGTTGATCAGATAGTAACTGATGCAACTCACTTTCTATCATTTTATACTTTTAAGTATAATGTGCAAGTCTAAGGACATCTGATAGAAAGAACAGCTAGTAAAAGTGAATCTAACACTTGTGTTAGAGGTAACAATTACTATGAGCTGGAAACCCTGTCAGGAAAACTCTTAATGAGTTTATCTTTACACAGGCAGTTATTTATAACTGAAAATATTGGTTCTCACACAACCAGAGGTTGCTTTAAACCGAAATTTTGATTAAGTGTCTGTTATACACTTAATCCCTTCAAAATGGTTGAAAGCAGTATGATTTTTCAATTCTAAAATCATGAACATACTGCTAAGTCAAATAATTTCTTAAACAAGGATTTTCAAGAGATTCACAAAAACCATCCATTGATGGACCATGAATCAAATGTCCACTGATTCACCTCTCATAGGAGTTAACACACCTAGAAGTGATGAGGGCAGTAACTTAAACTCTTAAGGAATTGATGGCTTCATGTACAACATTGTCTGACAACAAGTTCTAAATGATGGATCAGATGATAAGGAAAGATATATTTTGGTACATAGTGAGATCTTCCAAACAAGGGGAGGATAAAATTTTTATTTGCTTCAGGGGAGGAAATAAAAGCCCAAGAAAGGAAGAAAAACTCAATGTTATGGAAGGAGAAGACAAGAGCATACAAGATGATGACATGGAAGTTGAAAATGACAAGAACATTCCAAAGGAGAAAGTTCTATCTAGGTCAAACGAAGAAAAGTTTCAATTTCACTTGCAAAGACATGCTGATAGATGATTTCACTTGTTGAAACAAGCATCCAAGATACACAGCATCATTGCCTCTTATAATTCCTCCATCCAAGGAAATTGCACCATCTTTTAGTCCAAGATTGGAGCAATGTGTTGATATTGTTAAAGTCAAAGAACAAAGCAGATGAATTACTGAGAAGATATTCAATCTTGAAGAACAGAAGTGTTTGAAAGATCTTCACAATCCATGATTTAATTCAGAAACATGTTGAAATGGATTCACATGTTTAGGGGAGGATTGTTGGGAATTAAATATTCAAGAAGTTAAATATCGAATTCTATTCAAAGAAAAACGTTAAGTGTGATTCTGCTGCTAATGCATTTGTTTCCTGCTGCTAATGTTGTTCCTGCTGCTAGAACATTTGATTCTGCTGCTAGCGATAAATGATTCTGCTGCTAGGCTTAGCATTCTGCTGTTGTTGATCCTGCTGTTATAATACTTAATCCTGCTGCTAGCGATAACTCATTGCTGCTGCTAATGAACATTCTGCTGTTGAGTGGATAAGATTGAAAAGATATTATTTGTATTTTGGTCAACAATATACGGTAGATAATATCTTACCCCATGTGCTTAGTTAACAAGTTGTGTACACAGATACATGTTGTATCTTATGTACTGACACACTCAAGATAAGTTAACAAGTAAGTCGGCTAGACTTTAAGCAATATGTAAAGATCTTCTTGGACTATAAAAGAAGATCTTAGACTCGATATTATGTGTCGATGTTAATGTTAAAATAACTGTTAAGACATAGAACAAACACAAATATATCACAAGTTAGAAAAACTTAAGATTCAAGATTGTAACCCTAGTGATATTTCAAGATCACTCGTATTATTATCATTAATAATATTGAATCATTTGGTGTTAATCTTTATGTGTTCATTGCTAACTAACAAACATAACAATTCCATTTCCATAACATACACAACCTTCTAAGTGTGATTGAGTGAATTCCGCGCACTTAATCATATTAACACAACATATCATATACACAAAGTTGACAAGGTTTAACCACCTTATAGTGTATCTAGGGTCCTGGCAGTTGACAATTTCGTCAACTTCAACTATTTCATCCTCAATGTCATCTTCTAGGGTTTTCTTGCCATTAACCTTAAGGGCTTCATCCTCATCTAAGTCATCATCAACCAATGGTGATGTCTTAGATTGTGGAGGACTTTCATCGAATGTCACGTTGAGTGATTCTTCGACTTTCGAGGTTTCTCTATTTAGGACAACGTAGGCTTTACTATTTTGGGAGTAACCTAGGAATACACCTTCGTAAGACTTTGGGTCAAACTTGGTGAGGTAATCTTTAGTGTTTAGTATGAAGCATTTGCTTCCAAACACTCTAAAGTAATCAAGAGAAGGTTTTCTTCCTTTCATGATTTCATATGGGTTTTTCCTAGTATAGGTCTAATTAGAATCCTATTTAGAATGTAAGTTGAGGTGTCCACCGCATTACACCAAAACTTTTGCGGAATTGATTGTTCATTCAACATCGTTCTACTCATTTCTTGTAGAGTACTATTTTTCCGCTCAACTACCCCATTTGATTGAGGAGTGCGTGGAGCCGAGAAATTGTGAGTAATACCATTAGCATCACAATATACTCCAAATTGCACTTCATTATCAAATTCCCGACCATGATCCGTCCTAATAGAAACTATTGTACATCCTAGTTGATTTTGGACTTTCTTACTAAAGATTTCAAATTCCTCAAAGG
Organism: Artemisia tridentata subsp. tridentata; assembly: GCA_021014915.2. NCBI lineage: Eukaryota > Viridiplantae > Streptophyta > Magnoliopsida > Asterales > Asteraceae > Artemisia > Artemisia tridentata. Next base: position 117,377,477 of record CP139506.1, on the reverse strand, counting down.
CTTGTGTCTTATTCTTAAGAAATCTAGTCCAAGTATTCCTAGAGTAGTCATCAACTATTACTAAGGTGTAGAGATTTCCTTCGTAGCTCCGTACGGCGGATGGACCGAATAAGTCCATGTGAAGTAGTTCTAGGCATCTAGAGGTCGAGATCATATTCTTAGCTTTGTGACTAGAATGAGCTTGTTTTCCAACTTTACAAGCGTCACAAAAGTGTGTGTCGAACTTAATCTTAGGTAGGTTTCTAACTAGTTCCTTAGATGCCAATGATTGTATAAGACGCATATTGGCATGACCTAGTCTCCTATGCCACAGGGTGGTATGATCATCTATAGTTGCTAGACAAATCTTATCTTCAGGCTTATTTCCTATCTTCATGACAAATAAGCCGTTTTTTCTAACTCCTCTGCCTATGGTTTTCCCATTCTTAATAATCTCACTACCCTCTTCAGAGAATATGACTCTACACTTATTATCTACCATTTGACTAATGCTAAGTAAGTTAAAACCTAAGTTATCTACGTGCTCAACATTTCTAATAATAAGAGAGTCTTGAGTAATCGTACCTTTGCCTATAATGTTGCCCTTAAGTATGCTACCGAAAGTGACATTACCTCCGTTGTATGCCTTATATGATGAGAATAAACTTCGGTTACTCGTCATGTGGTTAGTGCATCCACTATCCTTGACCCATTCGTCAGGCTCCAAGTCAATTCCCAAGCATATCTCATTAGAAGCATGAGCCATTAGACATGTTTCGTCCTTGGGCTTCTTTTCTTCATCATCACCGCTATCACTCCAGGAGCCTCCTATGAGAGCTCGTTGGTTGTTGACTTTCGGTGGCTTGGTACACTCTCCTATGAGGTGATTAGGATCTCCGAATCTAAAGCATTTCCTATCACTTGTCCCTTTCTTTTCAGCATGGTTCTTTTGTGATGTCTTCTTCTCATCACGAGGTTGCCTAACGAACCTACCTCTTCTCCTAAAGAACTTTTTAAAGTCCCTAACCGCTAATGCATATTCCTCATCTTCACTATCGGAACTCGAACATTCCTCATCACTAGACTCCTTCTTGGCTTTCAATGCTAGAGATCTAACTCTCTCGCTTTTGCCTTTGACTATATCGGAGTCTTTCTTAATTATCATCTCGTGAACTTTCAAGTTTCCTATAAGTTCATCGAGTGACAACATCGCTAAGTCCTTTGACTCTTCAATGGCGGTAACCTTTGCTCTCCATTTAGGATGTAGAGCCCTAAGGAATTTCCTAACATAATTCTTGCTAGAGTAACCTTCATCAAGAGCTTTAAGACTAGTAATAATAGTATTGAATCTAGCAAAAGCATTATCTATAGATTCATCTTCCGTAATGGAAAATTGTTCATATTGTTGAACAAGAAGATCTATCTTGTTCTCTTTGACTTGGTTATTACCTTGGTGAGTGACTAACAAAGTTTTCCAAATATCTTTTGCCGTATTACACATAAAAATTCTTTCAAATTCCTTTTTAGGCAAAGCATTATAAATTATCATTTTAGCCTCATTGTTTTTGGCTAATTTTCTTTTAAGTTCATCACTTTGTTTATCATAAGAAACTATTTCATCCTTTTTAGTTTCCAGATTCATTTGAATAGGTTGAAAGTCACCCTCGGTAATAACATGCCAAAGATCAATGTCTTTTGATTTCACATACGTTTCGAATCTTGTTTTCCAATAAATAAAACAATCGGTTTCGAAAAGTGGTGGTCTTTGCATAGATTGCCCTTCTAGATATTTGTCGGAATCCATTGATCGATTCAAGTTTTAAAATACAATATACTTTAAAAACTTGACTGACGTGGCTTCTGATACCAATTGTGGGAAACTAGAAGGGGGGTTGAATAGTTTACCGGTTTAAAATTCTTTTAAAAATCTTGTTTTAAAAGTTGGCTATTGGAAACTTTGATTCGAACTCTATGTGTAATCAATCAACACCAATATGAACTACACACTAAACTAACAAATACAAAATAATGAAAGTAAAGAGTAGAGTTGGAAAGATCAAACCGAGACAAAGGATTTATAGTGGTTCGGCTACGAAGCTCTTCTTCGCCCTACTCCACTCCCCGAGTACCACACTCGAGAGTTTCAAGCACTATGTCAACAACCTCCCTTCAGACGGAGAAAATCGTACACGTCGCTTATCCTATTACCGACACTAAGCTAAATGTCGAGTGCTAATCTTAGCTAGCACCAATCTACCAAGGTCCACGTGACCAATCACACAAGCCCTAATGGCTACAAGAGATCACCACGATCTCAACACGATCACAAAGATCAACTCTCACTTCACTCTACTTAATCTAACTACTCTAGATCCTTTGATCACTCACACACAAGCCCGATGGCTTTAAGAGATCTTCACTATCTCTTAAGATCACAATGATCTTCACTCACACTCTCACAAAAGAAAGATAATCTTGATGTATGCTAAGATACAATCAAGGATGTAACAAGTGTTACAAAACCTAACAACTACAACTCTTGTATCTTCTTGAATACCTTGAGTTCTTCTCTTGCTAATGAAGAGGAATGATAACACCTTGTATCAACTTGGATACTTGTGTTCTTCTCTTGCTAGTGAAGAGGAATGAAGAGGATCACTTGAAGGATGATTGGATCACTCTTGAACAAAAGAAAAACTAACCTAAATGATCTAAGAAAGAAAGTGTGAAGAGAGTATTCAACTCAGAAAGTTTTGTGTGTGTAAGGATGCCTAAAAACTGTGAAAGGGGTTGGTATTTATAGGCAAAGAAAATCTGAACGTTACAGAAAATTTTGTACGGACGGCTCCGTTAAATACCCCACGGCTCCATTAAATTTAACGGAACCGTGGAGCCGTCGTAGACTAGGACGCTCCAAATTTTGTCTTTTCTGGTGAAAACTTATTTGGGGAAGGTTGGAGCTGATTTTGGGGGGAAAAATAGCTGTTGTGATTTTCAAACTAATTTTTTCCATTAAAACATTTCTTAATATTTCAAAAATAATTTGTCATGTGTATTTTTGAAAAAATGTTTTGTCCCATTTAAAATGTGAATTCTCAAAACATAAATTCACTTCTTTGATCACTAGTTCAAGTTGTAACTTTGTTCTAGAGTGATTTGCGTAGAAACGGGATCTTCCGATTAAAGACTTGTTTACGATGATTTTAACGTATCGTGATTTCACATTTTGTCGTCCTCAAAACGTGAACTAATCGAAAGATATAAATAACGTTTTTAGAACATTATTTGCATCAACAATGTGAACACCAATTATGCCATGTAACCAATTTTCATGCAAAGTATTACGTAAATTACCAATGGCATGCAATATAACAATATGAATAATTTTGTACCATGTCATGTAAACTAAACGTGCACTATTTTGTAGCCATAACAAACTAATAGCTAATATTCATATTAACGTGTAACATCTTATGCCATAACATGCAATACATAATGTGTGCAATATAGGGACGTGTTTAATTAATTTCCACATAGCAAACCAATATTTGTTATATATATATATATATATATATATATATATATATATATATATATATATATATATATATATATATATATATATATATATATATATATATATATATATATACATATACGATTAAGCATTCATAGAAACATGCACATTTCACAAATAATACAACTTAGCCATAATCAAAATTATAGGTAGAATATTAGGCTTAGATTAAAACCACATCACCTTGTTTCTTAAATTAAGTAAAACTCTTGGCTCCCCTTTAACCACCTCACGCCATTTCCCCCCTCCCCCTCCCCTCACTTGGTCTCTTCTCCACCAGGTAAACCTACAACCTAAGATATGGTGTATGTGTATAAACATCACCATGTTCCCCCTCCTTCTAACATGATGACCTAGCCAACTTAGAAAACCCTAGCTTTCTTTCCTCTATATATAGCGACCCAAACATCCTCATTCTCCCTCAACACCATACGAACACACAACTACTTCCACCCCTATATACAATCTGATACTATAGTCTAAGTAGCAGCCAAAGAAAGATTTTAGAAAAGCCTTGTAGGAGGAGAAACCTTGGTGTTTCGATTTCCAAGCCCTTTGTCCACAAACCCTACTAGTCGAACTATTAACCAAGTAAGTGAACTAATCCTTTTTCATACCTTTTGTACACTTTAAATACTCTTAAACATGTTAAATAATGATACTAAACAATCCCTAACTAAAAACATAGGCTAAAACTTTGTTTTAAAACTTTCTGTAATAATCAGTAACTAGTATATCTTTTTATATACTTGGTAATAACATGTGGGCTTAGAAGCTAATTAATGATATGTTAAAACAAGTTAAATAATCATATAACATGTCATGGAAACAAGATATAAGACTTTGTAAAAGAAAATTTTAAAACTTGTTTTTCTGCTTCTGATCCTGTCGACCCAAAATCAGCCCCAAACCTCCATCTTGCCCCTTATTTTCCTACCACGAAAAAGAGATACTAGCCCCAACCAAATACCCTATTTAATCACCACCTAGGAGACTCTAGAACGCCCCAATAACCTGGTCGAAACAGCCATGTATCACGTTTCTTTTTGGATCTTATTCTGGTCGCAAAACACAAAACCCAACATTTGTTTTGTACCCTATTGTTAATTTTACAAAAATAAGCCATAAGCTACTAATGAAAAGACTTTTAATAAGCTTAAAAATCTATTGAAAAACTACGGAAAAAGTCTCGTGAGATTCCAAGATCAAAATCACGTTTTATCATTTTCTTCTTTTCTGTTCTTCCTTTTGTCGAACGAGCCAAAACACCAACTTTGGACATTTATTTCAACAAACAAATGATCCCCATAAAATCTAAATTTTTGGCATCTTAAAGATCACATATCGAAGTATTTAAAGGAACAAAAGTGTTGTCAAAACTTGGTTTCGCCCCGGCTCTAATTGAGCTCTTTTTCTGGGTTGGTCGAACAACAAAACAAACAAAACCCTTTTTATAAAATCGTCCCAACTTACTTACTTTGAATAATTTTTGTGAGCAAACAACGAAGGTTTAGAACTTCGGATTTGAACCATTAAATAGACCACCTAGCAAACTATTAATAAAATTAAGAACGTTGTAAAAACATTGTACGGTCTCGCCTATATTTATTTTCTTTTTGGGCGAGATAAGCATAAAACCAAACGCACCAATTTTTATTTATTTATATTATTAAAAGCTATAGACTAAAATATAAGCAAATAAGCTCTATATAACTTATTTTCCAACTGATTACAACTTATTTTGATAAGTCGTAATAAGCCTTACCTTTTTCTAAATTAAAAACGCGTTAAAAACGAAATTAGGATTTAGAACGAAATATATAAAAGCTTTAGGGGTAAAACATGTAGATTTTGGAAGATAGAGTTTTCTTGAGCCGAAAATGTAAATTTTACAAAGATATTAATATAAGGGCTGTTTTGTCAACGATCCATATTTGAGGATATAAATTGTCATTTTTGAAACTATATGGTAAAAACTATCATTTCACCAAAGTTGAAGGATAAAAGGTGTCATTTTATAAAAGTTCCAGAATATAAAGTACAATATTTTAAAATATACTTTGATAATAAATTTCACTATATAATAATTCAGGATTTGCTATAAAACCTATATAAGAAATACACTTAACAACTCGGGAGTTTATAAAACTTATATATGAAATATTTATATGTCAACGAACGAACAAGCGAAACATAAACATAAAATATGAAATACGATAAAATCTTATCATCCACCAATATTTGAAGAGACTTCATGTTGTCTCATTCAACATATAATCATCAACAAAACATTACGAAACAAATATTAAAATCATGTATATAAGAATACGAATACTGAAAAACTTGACATATTCATCTAGGTTGCATATCGGAGCATTTTATTCGCTATACTTGATTTGTTTTCCATCCAGACTACTCAGGTGAGTTCATAGTCCCACTTTTTTTTATATGTTTTTCAAACTTGTGGGGAGATACATGCTACTAAACCGAACACAAGTACTTTTCTGTATGCTTTCCTGATTGTTATTGCCTAAGTTTAACTATTGCCTATTTTAAAAGACCCTCTATCATGAACCATTAATCACCTGCGGGTGAGCGCGAATATAGTGAATAGATCTATTGGCAGTTGACGACCCATTTGTGTTGCTGGATAAGTAACCAAATGCACTTTATTTGAGAACGTTTAATAAAGAGTTTTTGGTAGACTCCTACTCGGGGGCATCATTACTTCCCTTTAGTTATGTGAGTAAAAGCGGAAACCTGTTAACGTTTTACGTGTCATGAGGCTTAGTGCAATATACCGAACTGTGATATTACTGATTTACGTTTTACTTAGCTTGTGTTCATCTGATTATAACTTTAAACGCTATGGATTCACTCAACCTTTGTGTTGACTTTTTAGCATGTTTATCTCAGGTCTATAATGAACGAGGATGGCATGGAGAGGCACGGATAGTGATAGAAGGCTAATTATCATTCGAAACCTTATTTAATAAACTGTAAACCTACTGGGACCTCATTTTTTAAACTCTGATATATATATATATATATATATATATATAAAATTTGAATGATAAATCTTTTAAAACGACTCCATTAGAGATCGTTTTCTATTACTATAACTGTTGTACTGTCGAGTAACACCCAGTTTGAATTCCGCTGCGTATCACGAAATTAGGGGTGTTACAAATTGGTATCAGAGCTATAGTTATAGAGAAACGGGTCTAATTGTGACCTAAACTATAACTGCTTTTCACAAAAATATTTTATAGCCTTTCGTTGTCCGTGCCTTCCATCCTCCAGACGATTATGTGACTTCTAGGTAATTTATGCTTTATTAGATTGATATACATACGACATACTTCTAATCACTTTATATAAATAAATATAACTGCATATGCCTATCCTAAGGCATCACGACTTAATCATATTTCCCCGAGCATGTACCTACTTCTACATTTTGTAATCTACGAAATCTTCCTAAGACATTGTGATTTGCACAATTCTTATTCTATATACGTTAAATATATAAACCTCAACTATCCTGAATACTATGTCAACTTTCCTTGATTATCTTACTCTCATCTCAACAGATGAGTGTAAATACTCCTTCCGTACCCTCACTAAAATACCTTGAAACTCATCAGTTAAGTACGAATGTTGAGTCAGAAATTCTTAAGTAGGATGATTTACAATGTCATTATTTGAATAAATTGGGACGCCTTTTTATTTAAATAAAGAAATTATGAATCACCGAACCATAAGTTTATACTCCATTATTTACATTGTTTGGGACGCCTCTCTATGTAAATAATGAATTATAAACGAGTGGGCTTATTTGTATCTGAAAGGACATGAGTATGAACTCAAAGATCACAAAAATTCACAAGATATATAACGTAAATCTTATTAGAATTCACGAATATTGATACATAGCAATACAATTAGCATAACAAATTATTAACACGATAGCAAGACTAGATCTTCTTCACTTTTATTAAGGATTACTAGCCGTTATTTTACTATTCACGACCGTTACCTTTTACTGTTCACAGCTATTTGAAAACTAGCCGTTGGGAATTACTATTCCTGACCATTGATTTTACTGTTCATCGTACTATGGAAGCTTAAATTTCAAAAAAATTCTCTACATTCATCCAGTTCTCTTCCGAAACCTTCGTTGTTAAAATTGTTACTTAAAAATTTTCTTGTTGCATGTATTTTTATAAACTTATAATACATATTTATAGAATAACAATTTTCATTCAAAATAAATTTTTCTTAAGATTATATGACCTACGGAACAATGATTTCACATGTAAAACAATAAATTCTAACTTATAAAGTTTTCACAAATAAAACAACCTTTCATTTTCATCACTTAAACACCTAACACAGATCGAATCCCGGGACGGGATTCCGTTAAGGGGGTGAGACTGTAACCACCGGTAAATTTCCACTATAATTAACAACAATTAATTATATATAAATCTTCGTCACTATTTTTAATTACCATTTTTACGGGAAAATTTAAATTTTTTCTTTATTATACTATACTCACGACCAACACAAGATTAGGATAAGTCTACATGCTTTATATGAACTATTGTCACTTTGTTATTTTTATATTATACTCTTTACGTAATACGAATACTCAAACCTATTAGATTTTATTAACGTATAAGCTCTCCGTTAAATTTATCACACGTCAAATATAAGTAATTGGAGTATATTGATGAACTTTGACATTTTCATAAATATTATATTTTTACGTTACTCGGTCTTAAGTTTCGTAACATAAGAATTTAACGTTAGTAAATACTGGGATCAAACTATACCTCAAATTATTAACATGTGAACACCAATTATGCCATCTAACCAATTTTCATGCAAAGTATTACGTAAATTACCAATGGCATGCAATATAACAATATGAATAATTTTGTACCATGTCATATAAACTAAACGTGCACTACTTTGTAGCCATAACAGACTAATAGCTAATATAAATATTAATGTGTAACATCTTATGCCATAACATGCAATACATAATGTGTGCAATATAGGGACATGTATAATTTTGTGTACTATGTCATTTCCACATAGCAAACCAATATTTGTTATATACATATATATATATATATATATATATATATATATATATATATATATATATATATATATATATATATATATATATATATATATATAACGATTAAGCATTCATAGAAACATGCACATTTCACAAATAATACAACTTAGCCATAATCAAAATTATAGGTAGAATATTAGGCTTAGATTAAAACCACATCACCTTGTTTCTTAAATTAAGTAAAACTCTTGGCTCCCCTTTAACCACCTTCACGCCATTTCCCCCCCCCCCCCCCCTCTCACCTGGTCTTTTCTCCACCAGGTAAACCTACAACCTAAGATATGGTGTATGTGTATACACATCACCATGTTCCCCCTCCTTCTAACATGATGACCTAGCCAACTTAGAAAACCCTAGCTTTCTTTCCTCTATATATAGCGACCCAAACATCCTCATTTTCCCTCAACACCATACGAACACACAACTACTTCCACCCCTATATACAATCTGATCCTATAGTCTAAGTAGCAGCCAAAGAAAGATCTTAGAAAAGCCTTGTAGGAGGAGAAACCTTGGTGTTTCGATTTCCAAGCCCTTTGTCCACAAACCCTACTAGTCGAACTATTAACCAAGTAAGTGAACTAATCCTTTTTCATACCTTTTTTACACTTTAAATACTCTTAAACATGTTAAATAATGATACTAAACAATCCCTAACTAAAAACATAGGCTAAAACTTTGTTTTAAAACTTTCTGTAATAATCAGTAACTAGTATATCTTTTTATATACTTGGTAATAACATGTGAGCTTAAAAGCTAATTAATGATATGTTAAAACAAGTTAAATAATCATATAACATGTCATGGAAACAAGATATAAGACTTTGTAAAAGAAAATTTTAAAACTTGTTTTTCTGCTTCTGATCCTGTCGACCCAAAATCATCCCCAAACCTCCATCTTGCCCCTTATTTTCCTACCACGAGAAAGAGATACTAGCCCCAACCAAATACCCTATTTAATCACCACCTAGGAGACTCTAGAACGCCCCCATAACCTGGTCGAAACAGCCATGTATCACGTTTCTTTTTGGATCTTATTCTGGTCGCAAAACACAAAACCCAACATTTGTTTTGTACCGTATTATTAATTTTACAAAAATAAGCCATAAGTTACTAATGAAAAGACTTTTAATAAGCTTAAAAATCTGTTGAAAAACTACGGAAAAAGTCTCGTGAGATTCCAAGATCAAAATTACGTTTTATCATTTTCTTCTTTTCTGTTCTTCCTTTTGTCGAACCAGCCTAAACACCAACTTTGGACATTTATTTCAACAAACAAATGAACCCCATAAAATCTAAATTTTTGGCATCTTAAAGATCACATAGCGAAGTATTTAAAGGAACAAAAGTGTTGTCAAAACTTGGTTTCGCCCCGGCTCTAATTGAGTTCTTTTTCTAGGCTGGTCGAACAACAAAACAAGCAACCCTTTTTATAAAATCGTCCCAACTTACCTACTTTGAATAATTTTTGTGAGCAAACAACGAAGGTTTAGAACTTCGGATTTGAACCATTAAATAGACCACCTAGCAAACTATTAATAGAATTAAGAACGTTGTAAAAATATTGTACGGTCTCGCCTATATTTATTTTCTTTTTGGGCGAGATAAGCATAAAACCAAACGCACCCTTTTTATTTATTTATATTATTGAAAAGCTATAAACTAAAATATAAGAAAATAAGCTCTATATAACTTATTTTCCAACTGATTACAACTTATTTTGATAAGTCGTAATAAGCCTTACCTTTTTCTAAATTAAAAACGCGTTAAAAACGAAATTAGGATTTAGAACGAAATATATAAAAGCTTTAGGGGTAAAACATGTAGATTTTGGAAGATAGAGTTTTCTTGAGCCCAAAATATAAATTTTACAAAGATATTAATATATGGGTTGTTTTGTCAACGATCCATATTTGAGGATATAAATTGTCATTTTTGAAGCTATAGGGTAAAAACTGTCATTTTACCAAAGTTGAAGGATAAAATGTGTCATTTTATAAAAGTTCAAGAATATAAAGTACAATATTTTTAAATATACTTTTATAATATATTTCACTACATAATAATTCAGGATTTGCTATAAAACCTATATAAGAAATACACTTAACAACTCGGGAGTTTATAAAACTTATATATGAAATATTTATATGTCAGCGAACGAACAAGCGAAACATAAACATAAAATATGAAATACGATAAAATCTTATCATCCACCAATATTTGAAGAGACTTCATGTTGTCTCATTCAACATATAATCATCAACAAAACATTTCGAAACAAATATTAAAATCACGTATATAAGAATACGAATACTGAAAAACTTGACATATTCATCTAGGTTGCATATCGGAGCATTTTATTCGTCATACTTGATTTGTTTTCCATCCAGACTGCTCAGGTGAGTTCATAGTCCCACTTTTTTTTATACGTTTTCCAAATTTGTAGGGAGATACATGCTACTAAACCGAACACAAGTACTTTTCTGTATACTTTCCTGATTGTTATTGCCTAAGTTTAACTGTTGCCTATTTTAAAAGACCCTCTATCATGAACCATTAATCACTTTCGGGTGAGCGCGAATATAGTGAATAGATCTATTGGCAGTTGACGACCCATTTGTGTTGCTGGATAAGTAACCAAATGCACTTTATTTGAGAACGTTTAATAAAGAGTTTTTGGCAGACTCCTACTCGGGGGCATCATTACTTCCATTTAGTTATGTTAGTAAAAGCGGAAACCTGTTAACGTTTTGCGTATCATGAGGCTTAGTGCAATATACCGAACTGTGATATTACTGATTTACGTTTTACTTAGCTTGTGTTCATTTGATTATAACTTTAAACGCTATGGATTCACTCAACCTTTGTGTTGACTTTTTAGCATGTTTATCTCAGGTCTATAATGAACGAGGATGGCATGGAGAGGCACGGATACTGATAGAAGGCTAATTATCATTCGAAACCTTATTTAATAAACTGTAAACCTACTGGGACCTCATTTTGTAAACTCTGATATATATAAAATTCGAATGATAAATCTTTTAAAACGACTCCATTAGAGATCGTTTTCTATTACTATAACTGTTGTACTGTCGAGTAACACCCAGTTTGAATTTCGAAATTACGGGTGTTACATTATTGATCTGCAACATGGCTTACCTGCTGCTACAGTTTGCAGCTGCGTGATCTGACGCGAAGCAGCAGATACATTTTGGAGTGGGTCTACCGTACCTACAAAAATGAGAAAATATTAAAGTTTTGGCAACACAAATAACGACTTGCACTACATCAGCAATAATTCTAAATCATAAGAAAAGGGTAAACGTATTACTTATCATCCACATCAGTAGTAACTCAAGGTCACTCTATCATCACACAAAGTCACCCATTTCAGCCCCCAAACACCTAAATTTCAGCCCCATATCATCAGAAAAAGTCACCCATTTCAGCCCCCCAAATGCACCAACTCCAGCCCCCATTTTAGCCCCCCAAAAGCACAGACTTCAGCCCTCATTTCAGCACCCAGACGCACCCTTTGCACGCACCATTTCAAACCCGAATCCCACACCCATTTGAGCTGCGAAACTGTCCCGTTTTTGCCCTACTTCATCCTCTATACACAACCATTTCATGACCCTAACCCATCTACATTTCAGCCCCCAAACGCATCCACTGTTGGCCCCATTTCAGCATTCAAACGCACCCGTGTCAGGCCCCACTTCAGCCAGAATACATGTTGTTTATGAGCAACAACATTAGGTCCGCATTTGCTACCTGCGATTTATTGACAAAATTTCTTATATGTTGCAGCAAGTTGCACCAAAAAGCATATGTACTTGGACCATAAAATAACTTGTCAACTTGATTAACCATATGTCATGATGCACGCAACATATATACATATCATGCCATCGAACCACGACTACAATGATGATGGACAGTTAAAAACTCTATTGTAGTCAATGATGATGTATATAATAATTGTATGATGAAACATATTATAGGAACCTCGACTTAAATAACCAAATATATAACCCCTAGAAAATCAAAGCCTAACACAATTTAAATAACCAAATATACAAATAACACATGTAACAGATACGCAATTTAAATAACCAAACATATACAAATAACCAATCCAAAACACCCCACACTCAGACACCTTCTTACTTTCACATAATAAGAGTAGTGAAGTCAAACACAACAAAACCTAATAAAGCTGAGGTTAATTCAATGACAAATTAAACATAACTCTCATGACTCACTATATCGGTTAATGATTTTAACAAAAACGCACTAAGCCCTCAACCCTAAACCAATCAAAACAAAAACCCACAAATTTTAAATCCATAAACAAATATACATTCAACCAACAATAAACCTAAAAACTTTTTGTTGTACAAAACTAAAATCAAGCAAAATTTACCTATTTTTCCAAAAGAGTTATCACTTGTGCTTCATCAATAGTGCTCCTCTTTTTTCTAACCACAAACCCCATAGGTACTTGGCCCGATGCCTCATCTGGATACCTGCAAAATCACATAGCTTAGTTAAATACTATTTAGTACTTTGTGTTTGTTTATATTGAAACCTAAATCCAACTCACCATCGGCCATTCACACCATCACCGCCATCGATCTTTCCTCAGTTAGTATATACAACTGTTCCCGATTTCTTATCTCCATGTCTTCCAATTTGTGTGTGTGTGCGTTGATGAAAGTTCTGGAAATCTCTGGACACTCAATACTTATCTTTAAAAAAACCAATGGGATGGGCCAGGTCCGGTGGCAAAACAGGCTAATAAAAATGGGCTTTAACAGGCCGAGCATTTTAGCGGGAAAATTGGGGGGCAAAACGACGTCGTAGTCAATGCTCTATAATATATACTTATAATTAAGCACTAGCATCTTAACACTCTTGTTAGACGTGACGACTTGTAGTGTGTGCATTGGATAGAGATCAACTCATTATAATTAATTTGGTGTTTTGTGGTGATTCAAGATCAAGATCCGGTTTTCCTATATGCATATAGTCACACACGTTTTTTTGGGTGTGTGTGACAAAAAGTCGCGCCACTATAGGGTATATATGGTCACATTGTTTAGTTTGTGACTGTTTGCATTAAAAAGAGTGGCCAAAACCCGAATATGTGTGACCAATTAAGCACAAGTTTTGTTAGATTTATCAATATGTGTGACTATTTCCTATCCTATGGCCACATGAATATATAATAAATGTGACGATTGTGATCATTTAGTCACACAACGTGTGTTGTTTTTTTCGAGTTAGTCACATACAATTTAAAAAATAGTGGCCAAAAGTGTGAATAAGTGTGACTATATGCTATTTAAAGTGAAGAAATGTGTATTTTGTGTGACTATTGATCATCCAATGGTCACATAAATTTTTAGTTTGTGTGGCCTTTTGTAATATTTAGTCATACAAAGCATGTTTGTTTTGTGTATTTAGTCACATACAATTAAGCATAAAGTGGCCAAAAGTGTGAATAAGTGTGACCATAAGCTTTTTAAGTGAAGAAATGTGTATTTTGTGTGACTATTGATCATCCAATTGCCACATGAATTTTTTTGTATGTGGCCTTTTGTAATATTTAGTCACACAACGAATTAAACAAACAGTGACCTTTTGTAATATTTAGTCACATTTAAGAAATCAATATATATCAAAACAAATTCAAATATATATCAAAACAAATTCAAATACAATAATATCTAACAGCAGTACTAACTATATGAACCAACAGTACTAACAGTTGTAACTAATACACTAGCAGTACTAACAGTTGTAACTAACCCACTAAGCACTACTAACTATATGAATGCAAGATCTATCTGATCTTCCTGCTTCAGTCCATACTGCTGACTGATGTGCTCATCAGATCAAGGGTCATAACCACAACTTTAGGCAGATCATCAGATGAATACGAGCTTTGCCCATGACTCTGTCCACTGTAACCAAAGGGTAAGACATTTACAGGCGGATGATTAACCTGTACCAAGATCAGGGATATGTCAGCAGCTAGTATCAAGTAATAACCAATGAAGCATTAAAATGATCAACTAAATCAGAGGTAATAAACATAATAGAGATTCGGTATGTTAATGATATGGCCAATCTTAACAAATTATTTTATAAAAAAGGAATTACATACAAGCATCATTGAGAGGACCAAAACCAATAATAGGTCCAGCAGAAGCCGTCGGGTGATGCACAGGTGGATTCGGCATCCACCCAGCAAGATTAGGTGGCAGAGGTGCTGGTGCAGCCTGAAATAGCTTCAGATAATAACATAAAAAAAACACATTAAGACTGAGTCACCATGATTATTGGAGTTGAAACGAATTAAACATAAAAAGAATACAGCTGAATTATATCACTTACACCATGAGCACCCAAATGAGGAAAGCCTGGCTGCAGTTTAGTGACTGTGATTGCCCACAAGAATGATCAACTAACAGAGTTCTTATATCCGGATTCAGCTTCTGATTTTTGCACAACTGATGTTGCCAATTTAAACTACGACGTAAAACAAACTATATACTGTATTAAGCAAACACTATAACTGAACAAAATATTCTCCGCTAGCCAAATATTCACAAAACACAAACCTTTGATTGATGAGTAACGATGTGACTTTACAATTACGTTCAGTAACAACTATGAGTAACGATGCATGTTTGTCTTGCCATGTGTTAACCCATAAACTTTATGACAAACATTAACTGTCAACAAAGTATTAAGGCATCTAAACAAAGCTTGCAGGAAGCACAAACTACTCAAATTCAACAAGAGCAAATCAGTCAGTCTGAGTAGAAACCATCTGATGCAGTGTTAAAAGAACAGAAAATAAAGCTTTCAAGGGTTGGAAAACAATAAAAGTTAAGACCCTCTAGAGAACTGTGACCGCCAAAAATCAATAAAATAATCAAGATAACATACGCCTGCCAAATTACCAAACCAGACTTCTAAATGTCCCTACAAAAGTGTTTCAACAAAACATTGAGGTTGACTGGTTGAGTTGCATATCACAGTGAGCTTTACAAATCCTATTGATTTTGCAATCACCATTTAAGAAATGTCTTCTCAAAATTATTAGAAACAAAATAGTTGAAAGTGATTCTCACTACAAGTCTAGGTGGGTGTACTTTTTCGCATATACACTTTTTACATCTTCGCATCTCTTTATAACAAACTGTCATTGACCAACTACCAGGACTTGAATTATAACAAACTGATTACAAAGTTACCTTTGAGGCAATTTCACGAGGATTATCGTCATCAGAACCCATGAGACTTCAACATCATTCGGCTGATTTTGTCTTCTCGAAACTCATATTGTAGTACTACAAATTAATCAAACTATAAATTTGGTACCAAAAAACAATTGTAGTACTAATTAATATGCACCATTTTGTTTCTATATTTCGAGATATTAAAGAAACCAATCCCGTTTTAAGATTATTTAACACACCAGAATCATAAGCACACGGTAAAATTATTGCTCATGTAACATAATCACAAAAGAGTATAAGTATATTCAGAAACAGTTACACCTGGGGTATGCTTGTCTCCCTACTGAGGCAAACCTCTTGGCAACACCCAATATAACGCCTTTTGTCAACAGACCACAGTCAATACTACAGGCAAGCATAACAACTCCACCAAATATTAGAAACTTCGACAACTTTGCTACCACCGCCTGGTTCTCTTATTGGGTCACCACTTTAGTTTCTTCTGTTTTTGCATCTTGATCTTTATTAGATTCTAAAGAATCCAGGTAGGATACATCCCTTGCCTTACACCGTATTTTGCAATTTCCCATGGGATGCCCATGTCTTCGTGATGGAAGAACGTCACCTCACATGCTGGCTGGTCACTCCCAATCTTCGATTCCACTGTCATAGAAAATATCCATCATATATGAGTCGACGATTTTAGTGATTTGGGTTAAGTTGAGCTCTTAAGTACATAAGGTAAAAGACTAGTTCCAGAGCGACTCAATGTACATTCCTATTCCAGTAAGAATATAATTACCTGGTTGGATGAACCAACTTGAATAATAAAGATCAACACGGCGTGGTTTCTACTTTCTCGGGACCGAAGGGTAGGGCACTCCCTGCAACAAATAAGCAAGGTTAAGAAATAACCAGGAAGATGTGAATTAACATAAAAGAAAAACTTTAGATCACAGCCACATATATCAATCCAATCCTTCAAACTTTAACATCTAACACCACAAAAAACTCATAAAATGAAATCCAACAAATCCAAAACATATTAACAACCAACAAATCACCACAAAAATCGCAAAGACATGAGAAATCAAAGATGTACCTTCAAATTCATATTTTTGGGAGCACTCTTTGCACCTTTAAGAAGCAGATGAATCACCAAAAAGGGCATATAATAAACGACCTGTAGAAACAAAACCAACAATCAATAGTAGAATCAAAACCAACAATTAATCGGTTTCATAATCCAAAACTAACAAAGCATTAGTAACATCATGTTTACTCAGCTGATTAAAGAAGGTGGATGCACATGCAGGTGAAGATGTGGTGGTGGTGCGAGCGGTGGTCTTGGTGCGAGTGTGGTGGTGGTGGTGCGAGCGGCGGCGTTGGTGAGGAGAGTGTGGAAAAAGGAATGGTCGCCGGAGGAGGTATAAGGAAGATGAAGACTAAAAGTAATATCGGTTGTGTGAAATGAAAATTAAAAAATATACTTGTACTTGTTTGTATACACATCACGAGTGTCTAAGGCTTGAGATAGAAGAAGACCAGATCTATTTAGCTTTGGTTCAATGAAATATTTGAGAATGAGGGGCAATTTGATTTTGGGGAAAATTTGGGAAAATTTTGATTTTGGGGAAAAATTTAGGCGGGGTGCTTGTGGGGTGCTTGTGAAAAGTTGAGAGGGAAATATTATTTTGGGAAAATTAAGTGCAACACATGTATAGATGATTTAGTCACTTTTAAATAATGTGTGACAAACTTGACTATATCATTTAGTCACTTTTAAATAATGTGTGACAAACTTGACTATATGATTTAGCCACATACACAATTACTTCATGTGACCATATATGCATTTTGGTCACACTATTCAATTGTGTGACATATATTTGTCACATATGTATATATATAGTGTGACTAATATTTCAAACTTATTTGTATCCGTCACACGTTCCAAATTATATGTGACTAAATAATCAAAAAAAAATTTTACAAGATACCTCTAGTCACGAAAAAATTCAAATGTGTGACTGTAGCCTCAGTTGGAAAGACGAAATGGTCACAAAGTTGGATCAAGTGTGGCTGTTTCTTTTATTCTGGTACATTTAGTCACATAAAAAAGTTACTGTGTGGCCGTTCGAAAAACAACATGTGTGACCAAATCCCATTTTTGTACTAGTGATATATCTATTGTCTTAGTAATTCAACTGATTCGAGGTTAATATTTTATGTGGTTTAATTGTTTTCCTCATCTTCAAACTAGAACATTCCGCTACGTACTCGTAGTGTTAATGGTTAATTAATTGTTAAATCCCAAATTCCACTGATTATTTTTGTAGCAATTATAGGCTAATTGAGCTACATTGTTAGTTTTATGGACATAATTAATAGTCGTATGTTAGGATCGAACTCGAGACCACGGGATTGCACGCTTTACGTATGAGAATTAAAGAATAATAATTATATATAAAATGTTATATTTAATTATTTATTACACAAAATACATAACGACCGTTAGTAATTAACGGATATTGACTAACGAGCGTTAACTAATAAAAGGAAAGAATTATGAATGAATAATTGAAAAGTCAAGAAAGATCCGGAAACCCTCTTTAGGTTTAGGGCCGATCGGCTAGGGGTAGGAATTCCTATTCCTAGTCCAACTTGTTCTCCAAGTTATTCACCCTATATAAACAAAGGCAAGGGTTATTGTTTTGTATCTCTTGTGCACACACACATAACCCTAAACTTTGTTTTCTCTCTTTGTTTTTTTCCTTGGCCGATCGTACAAACACCCTTGTAAGGGTTCGATCGACTTTTGTTGCTAAAACAAAACGTTTGGTTTAATTTTGTGTTCTTTAACTAGCCTTACTTTAATTCGTTATAGTACGTGTGTACAAGAACGTGGTACTAACAAATGCACTATTGTTAGTATCTTGGATTGAATTGCAGAAACGGTAAAGGGCAATTCTTATAAACCGTATAAACCCTAATTAGGGTTCATCTTGATTGCTAGCTTGGAATTGCAAGATGTACATATAATTTTATGTTTGGTTGTTATTGATCCTTATGCTTCCGCTATACTTGATGTTTATGTGTTTAATTATGTATGACATGTTATTAAATTCCAACATACATGACTAATACTCAAGTAACTGTATGTTTAATTAAGCATTTGGAGATTGGTTTTGCTAATCAGTTAGTAGTTAAATATGTAATTGCAGATAGGATGGTGATGAACGAAGTTCTACGTTTATACCCTTCAGCGCCAAATGCTCAAAGGCAAGCTAGAGAAGAAATAAAAGTGAATGACATGGTGATACCGAATTGAAGGGAACCAACATATGGATTGACATCACATCCATGCACCTTGACCCTTATCTCTGGCGTGATGATGTGAATAGGTTTAGACCAGAGGTTCAAGGACGACTCGTATGGTGGAGCCAAATACAAGATGGGATTCATGCCTTTTGGTTTTGGTGGAAGAATGTGTGTGGGAAAAAGCTTAGCTACAATGGTTTCAAATCACACTATCACCAAACTATCATCACTCCCCAACTACATTGCTCACTCAGTCACTCTTAGGTAGGCCCCCAAGGGTCTGCCTTTAATTCTTCAACAACTTTTAATGCGACTAATGGTGCATGGTATTATATTTTCTTGAATAAATGAGGAAATAAAAGAATTACTATATATATAGATATTATTTTAGTGCAAAACATATAAATGTAGCAACACGGCGGAGAAATGTATTTAAATAATAATAATAATAATAATAATAATAATAATAATAATAATAAGAAAAGAAAAGAAAAAAAAATGGAAGTAATGTTTATCCCAACTATTCTCTATCCAATTCCGTGATGGATTACGAAAGCTTTTGTCTTGAAATGCCGATAAGGAATAGCCATTTATAGAAGCGGGTTGCATGTTAAAATGTACTAGCATTTTGCTACACAAGACATTTGGAGTTTGGCAAATTACAAATCGGGTAGAGTAGTACGTTTTTATCTAGGAAATCTTGATGTCGACATTAGGTGAAGGTAGATCATTAGATATACATGTCATTGTTTCTAAAGCTAAATTATGTGAAAAGGTGTGGAAATGAGCCGAGTAGAGCCCAAATGCCAAAGTTTGATCATGGTGTTAAAAGTTATAACGCTCGAGCTCAAGCTCGTTTCGAGCCTTATGGTTTTAGCCGAGCTTGGCTCATGACATCCTTCACAAGCTCGTGGTCGGCTCGTTCTTATGATAGGCCCTAAACAAAACAAAGCTCCACTCAAAGCTTGGCTTCTTAGGTATTAGGCATACTATGCTTAATCTTATTTATATGCTTTACGTAAGTACATATACAAGCATGCACACGAAGTATATTTACATATATTAACACATAGTGTAATATTTTGGCTTGTGTAGGCTCACAAGCCTAATTGAGCTTTGGGTATGAAGCTTTCAATTAAGAATGTAAAATTGCAGAGTTGAAGTGTTAAAAAGGAGAAAGGATTCCAAACTTGGAATTGAGGATTTGAACATGATCAAGTGGGTCTCATACTCTCATATTAAGCTTTGAAGAAGGGCCTAGCCAATATATTTTAGAGAAGACTTATGGGATGTATGATTTTGAGGCTTCAGCAGGCCCTGAGTTTGAATATCCTCATTTCTTATACCAGATGGCCGGTTTATACAAAGTTTATAATGGAACCTTGTTGAGTATGCAACAATCTCTCTATTTGGATCTGCCTTTTCCTTTATATGTACGAAACAATCACATGGAATTGTACACCATGCTTTGAAGTTTGAACTTTAGCTCAATGATTTTTGCCTTTTTGGTGATTTAACATTATTGCATGTGCAAGAGATACTCAACATCGAACATGCAGTGGTACGCTGGTGTGACAATCGTAGTGCTATGTACGTCTTAATTAATCAGATCGTGATAATCGTGAGTTGAGTTTCTGACATGTGTAAAAGATTTCTGCGACATCTAACATGGCATATCTCTTAATTGAAGATTTACATGTAGCATCACTCACTTTCAAACTGATTATCACAATTAGCGTACTTTCAGTAAAGCTTGTCGCAACTAAACTAGCAGCTATTACGTGATTACTGAGATGTATGGTAATGTCCCATTTCAAGATATTATTATAGGATACATTGTTATATTTTGTTCTCTAATGGTGGTTACATTACTTCTTTGTATGACAATATAATGCGCGATGGGTGCTTTGGTGTGACAATCATGGAGCTATGCTTTTTCTGCCAAATCGTGTATGTCAACCTTGCATCAACAACTACTAGTTGATAACTCCACTGATATTAATATGTTAAGTGATCCGTACGCCACCAAAATTGTTAATATGCTATTAGTCAATGTGCTTCTACTGATAATCTAGCTAGCTAGTTTGCAGAACATTTTCTAATAATGTTCATTATGTGTGCATCTTAATGGTCATTGGATGATTTTCACAAATCACAATTGTTACCATTTCATCTACTCAAAAGATATTTTCAAGGTCTTTCTTCAGTAAAAGGAGACAAAATTCAAAGTACGGTACTTGGAACCATCATTTGAGCTAGTGTTCCTACATTGAATTATGTTGCATGGTGCAATGAAAAAAAGTGTTAGAGAATTAAATGCTCAAACTCATTGTGGGTTTTCACTTCATCATACGCATAATATATGGTGTTTCTCTGAACACACACCTATTATACACAAACAGTGGACCAATATACAATTATTTATTGTTCATTCATTAGCTTTCTACATGTTTCTTTTTTTTATTTCACACATGTTGGGCCAAAAGTTTAATGGATTGAGAGGTATTTTATAGAGGAGGGTCTAATGCTTATTTGTCACTTTATTAAACTTACAAAATTATATACTCTCTCCGTCTCAAAATTATTGTTATTAGATAGAAATCAAAAAGTTTAATAAAAGTGGGGCTACTTTAGTTTTAAACCGCTCAAAGAAAATATTCTCGTATTATATTCTCTAGTTTTTACTTAAAAAAGAAAGTGGACACTTATTTTAAGACATCCCAAAAAAGAAATATGGACAATAATTTTGAAACGGAGGGAGTAGCATTAAGGAAGCTCTAATATACTATATGATAGGTGTAAACGAAACTTGAACCAACATCTTGGGGTTGAGAACAATTTTTTGATTTTCTACAAACACACACTTTCAAATCTCTGGTGTGGTTGCATACACACTTGAATAAACAATAAATACAACACAAATCATATGATTAAACAATCGTTTAAATATATATACTTAAAAACAAAACCACACTCAAACCAGCTTAACTAACCTAATTCTTCAATATTTTGATAATAAGATTTTCGAGTTTAAGATATTGAGAAACGTCTCCTTCTAGGCTTCGTAAGATCAACATCATCTTCAATATTAGAAGTATCCTTCGATCCATGTTTAAAAGGATTCAACTTACCAAATTTCTTAGACATCGACGAGAAGAAAGTATTTTTCTTTCCGTTACCTATTTTCGATGAAGTGGATCCAACTTGATTATTCTTGTGTTGTATATCGGATATATAAGCTTTCATTTGCAACAATTCTGATCTTAAAGCTTCGTTTTCTTTAGCTAATGATACGTCTGCTTGTACTTGAGACCTCATGCTTAGTGCATCGGGTGTCTTCTTCTCATCTTTACCACTTCGTGCTTGTAGTTGATCAAAATATAGTGCATGTAAAACCATTTGTATGGGTAGTCTTTTATTTTGAGAGGCGTGTACCCTTGCTTCGTATGATAGTTTGAATGGGTCAATTGCGCTGCAAACTTTCTCACGCTCGATTTCATCTAAGTTTGGATGAGCCTGAAACAAGACAAGTTGTATGATTCGTAAATGAGAAGGTCATTGTAAAAAAGTTTATGCAAAACACAATAAGCTAAAAGGAAGAGATTATTGGCTTATATCTCGTAAAAGGGTACGGTGTTTGGATTAGGTTTAGACATGTTGGCTTATTGCATATTCAAAACACAATAAGCCAAAAGACACAGATTACTGAAGGCCTTATTCTGTTATTGATGAAAAAAATGTCTTTCGTTTTAAACAGCTTCAAATTCATTACCGAATAAGCTTTTATTTTTATTTTTTTTCTTTAGAATGACACCCCATTTGAAATCCGACCCCCCGAGTTAAACCATCTAAATGGGCAGCCCCCGGACCCGAATAGGAGAGACCCACGAAGGAAAACCCTTAGAACTCACGGCTTCGCACTAGGAGGAAAACCTGTATTTTTTGTCTCTTGCGAGACTCGAACCCTGGGTAAAACCTCCCCCAAGCTCCAGAAGGAGCTCAGGTGGCCAACTGAGCTAAGCCAATTGGTTCCAAATAAGCTATTCCAATCACCCTTTTAGTTTTTATACAATTTAACCGTTTATCGAAAAGAAACATCAACAAAAATAACTACCTTGAGGAATATATCAATAGCTCGATAAAGATCATCATCAAACTTCCTTGCATTTTTCGGTACCAAATTAGCAACACCATTAAACTTCGAAATACTCAGCTCATTGCCCGTGGCAATCTCCCCTAAATAAGCATCAACTGTCTTAGCAACTCTAAGCATCGCCGTAGACGACACTTCTCTAAAATCACCACCATTAAAAACCGAAACACTCTTTTCCTTCTCAACAAACCCCGAAATAATCCTCCTTACACTATCCAAATCAAACAAACTTTCACCATCAAACGTATACGACAACACCAACAAATCATCAACCGTGACATGCTCTAACATACCCGTTATCCGTTTTTCTAGTTGCCTCTTGCACAAGTCATCATTTCCTAAGAAAATCGCAGTTCTTAAGAGGCAACATAGGAAGTTTATAGGAAATGATGAACGGTTTGTTTCTACTGGGAGGAGATTAATGATTGATTGTACGAGTTGTTGTTGTTGTGTTCGGGTTGTGGAGTTGATGGAGATCGTGGAGAAGGTGGTGCCTGCGTGGTTGCGAACGAGATCTGGCAATGATCGTTCAGTGTAGGTTATAATGGCTGAAGCGATTGTGAATGGTTTTGCTCCTCGTGCTGTCATTGATTTAATTATTTTTTCGAAGAACGTAATGTGGATGATTGATAGTTCGTCTGTCCACCAGTTTGGGGGTGATCGGCTTGGGAAATTCGCTTCGTTACAAGCCTGTAAAATCCAATGTTGATTCAATTATTATGTTCACGATCTACTAGTTATAGTTAATTAGACCGAAATATAACTTATACATTTCTGGCACTGAACCTAAGAAAAAAATGCTATGTACGTCAATTTAATATGTAACATAACTTCAATTCTTGCACTGAACCTAAGAAAATTACAGTATGTACGTTAATAACCTTTTTACGTCAAGTCACACTTCTTCGCAAACCAATAAACTACTGTAACACAATTATAAATACAAAATGAGGAAATTTAAGGTCTCAGAATCTTTTCAGGATGCTTGCATATAATGAGATAAAACATTTTTTCTTGCTTAGAATGACAAAAAGCTAAAAGTAAGTTAGCATGGTTTGAGATGATGAATATACCTTAGCACTAGCAACTTCAACGCATCGTTGAACAATATTAATCTGTTCAGCAATTGGAAGAAGATCTTCACACGATTTCAAGACAACAACAGCACCCGAAAAGCTCGATAACGCTACTTGAACAAGGAAATCGTCTGTCCGACCAGCAAGGTTACCATCACAGTACTCATCAGTCATATCAAGATACTCAGCAGCACATCTAAGAGCTGCTACGTTATGTACAGTTATTTCGAAGTTGACACCGTAACAAAACTTGGCTGCTTTTTCGAAGATTTCGGCTCCTCCTGGAATGTTTGAGAGATCTAGTTTTGCTAAATCGGGTTCTTTTGATTCGAGTATTAGGCGTCTTATGTAGTTGCTCTTTGCTACTAACATGAACTGTGTCATAAAAGTACATGGTTTAATAAGTACTTGCTAGCTTAATACCGATTATTAAGTCACTGCCTTTGCTACTAACATCTGTTCTTTTAATAAGGCAAACAAGCATACATGCATAACCATAACGAGACTTTGAAACCACATACTCGTAAAGCTAAGTCAAAGGGTCATTGGTTCTAAATCACTTATGTTATTAATAATCAATCACATAAAACAGATTTGTATAAGCAATTAAAAACATGACCAAAATTGTTTCTCTATATCTCTTTGTTCAACAAACCTTGTTTCATTGATAACTAATCAAATAAACATTTTATCTACCAACAAATGATCAAATAAGCAATTTTGATACATAACCTTAAACACCTTTAAAAACTACCTATGTGCCATATCAAAACACAATAACCAAGTAAACAATATAAATTTCCAAATGTCCACCAATATAGATACTATGATCATACCTTGTGCAAAGGGAACTTTGCTTCACCAACTTGAATAAGAATATCAGTTGGTATATCTTGAGAGAACACCCTAATCAAGAACAAATCATACAAAACAAATGTGAGTTTCTAAAATTTTTGAATAAAATGATAAAACTTTTTTTTATGTGTGTAAATTTTGTTGAAATTAAGTAGTGGATAATTACCATTGGCTAGTTCTCTCCATTGCAAGAGAAACTCTATTGATGTGTGCAGCCATGGACTCAAGTTATGAATGGGAGGATAAGGTGGTGATTATGATTTATGTGTTATGAGATATATAAAGGATAATAAGTACTAGTAATAGAATAGTCCTGCATGTTGCCTTTTTTTTAATACACTTTTAACGAGTCTTTTGTTTGGACAATTTAGGGAAGATGCTACTGTATCACATCATGGTCACTTTTTTTTTTTCTTTGGACCTTTTAATCTTGTCTAATATCTAGTTTTGTAACATTATGCCAAGTAAATAAAACCATATCATGTATTCATGTTATCTACTTGTGTTGGGAAGATATTAGGGGACTTGGAGTCGATGCGGTTTGGGCCAGCGGTTTCAATCAAACCGGCGGTAACACCGCCGCCGATGTTGATTTTATGCCAAAAATTTTTCAAAGACGGTATCAATCCCCGCTCCCCACAAATTCATTTGGAACAAAAAAGTGTACGTTGAAGTGTATTAAATTCAAAAGAAGAGAACGTTGGAAGCAACAAAAATCCAAAAAAAGTAATGTTGAAGTGTTAAAAAAAAATAAAAAAAATAAAAAAAATCCCTATATATATTTTCAACCCCATTTAAACCCAAAAACTTAACTATCTTCAACCTAAAACACACACAAAAACCATGGATTCAAGAAAAAAAAATGTTTCATCCGGGTCTAAAGGTCGAGGCCGAGGTGAATAAATGTAGTTAGGCAATTGTAATCATCCTAATACGACCTGCTTACGTTAAAGCCAAGTTATGCGTTGGGAGTGTTTGAGTTAACGCGGCGTTAAAGGGGTGCGTTAACCCCTTAACGCTGCGTTAAGGGTTAAAAAAATCACTTTGCCCCCTTTTAAGGGTAGTTTGTGTAAAAAAATATTTGATATAAAGGTGTGTTAAAGCTGAGTTAACTGTTGGGTGTGTTAAAGCTGAGTTAAGGGAGAGTGTGTTAAAGCTGACGTGACATGCCTTAAATTTTAAAGTTGAGTTAACTGTTAAGAGTGGCCTTAGAAGTTAACTAATCCATCTAACGTGTCGTAAACTAAGCCAATTAAGCTAACAACTTGGTTAAAATGATTCGTTTTTCTCTTCTAATTATAGCCGGCAGGCAAAAGTTCAATATAGATCTCATATTTGTCATAGATCCAATGAACCAATCCTGACCATTTATTTTTTTGATCAAAACAAAAAAAATAAACATTCATCATTTTTTTAAAAATTAAATATCTCGCAAACCGTTAATCGTTACGCGAAAAAAATCATACCATCGCGACGAAAATTAAATTATCTTTCTATAGATTTGCACTTCTATATACTTTCGACGAACTTTTCTTTTTCAAAATTTTGGCATAGAAAAATCACACGTGATATGTAAAAATCACATGTGATTTTTCTGGGCGAAAATTTTGAAAAAAAAAGTTCGTCGAAAGTATAGAGAAGTGGATATCTATAGATAGATAATTTAATTCTCGTCGCGATGGTTTATTTTTTGTAGCTCGAAGATTTACCGTTTACAAGATACGAGTATGTTATTTTAAAAAAAATGTGAAAAATAGTTTTTCTTATTAATTTAGATGAAAAATTAATAGCTAAGATTGATTGTTTAGATATATAACAAATATGAGATCTATATTGATCTCAACTCTAGCCGGGTAAACAAACATATATCAAGAATTTAATGTATTGACTACGATTAAACGGTTCAAAACCTCGCATAACATACGGGTAATTAAACTACAATACTTGTAAGATTTTTCGGCGTCAAAGTGTTATTAAACCACCGAAATTTCCCACATAGGCAATGTTCTAGACACGCAAACTTCATTACTCAAAAGCTTGTTAAATTGGTACTTTTAGTATTAGATGTTGTACAATGTACACAAATATGCTTCTTGTTCATATATGTAGTTGTCAATTGGCACTATTAGGCTAACTCCAATGGGTAAATGCCAATACAGTTTGCAAACTGAAAATCAATATGCAAAGATTGAAGACGCGGTATGTTAGTCAAAATGTCAAAATAGTTTGCATACATGCATACTGATTCAAAAGTTGAAAAGTGGGCCTATACATTTGTTTTTTTTTTTTGAAAACTTTGACTGAAAAGTGGGCCTATACAAAAGTTGAAAAGTATGCTGGGTTGGAGGTAAAATAAGTTCAGTTTGTTGGTTCAGTATGCTGAAACAGTTTGCTGACGTGTTGCTGAGGTGGCCGGTATGTTGGGGCATTTTGCTTGGCCATTGGAGATGGCCTTAGGAGTTAGAACATAGACTTATTGGCGAACATAAGTCCAAGGGTAGTGGGCGTTGAAATGGGCTTCGTTGCCCTTTCAACGGGCGTTGGACCATCCCAAGCTTCGTTGAAGCCCGTTGAATCCACTTAAAAGCAACGCTCGTTGATCCAACAACGGGCATTGATTTATTATTTAACAAAAATATAGCCGTTGAAGGTCACTTTAATGGCTATATTTGATTTAAATAATCATTTAATTCTTTTATTTTACCTATAATTTTTTTATTTTACCTATAAATATAACCATTTTATCTCCTTTTTTTTTTACACATTCTTTCAACTTATTTCTTCATTCTACACAACAAAATCACAATGAATCCCAATCATTTTAATATTCCCGCTTTTGACTCAAACCGAAACCCACCGTATCAACCTCCACGAAGAGCCCCCGAGCAACAAAACGACCAAGAGCTCAATAACAACCAACTTTTCGGCTACATGACGAACTTGCCTTACCCGAATCAAAACCCAAATATGATGTACCAAAATTTTATGTCATTTAGAAATTCGCAAGATGTTGTTAGTGAAACACAAATGTCACCAACGCAACCTTCACCAACACAACCTTCTCAACAAGAAGCGTGCGGGTTATTAAAACGATCTCACAAGAAAAAACCTCGGGGTGGTGGCCGAGGCCGAGGTGGTGGTGATGAAGGTGGCGTTGAAGAAACGGTTAAAAAAGTAACACAAAAGAAGTGGTTGGCCGATGAACTTGAGGCCTTAACGTCTTCGTACATCGCGATATCCGAAGATCCCGATGTAGCGAATTTTCAAGTAGGTGGGACTTTTTGGTTACGTGTTCATCAACAGTTTGTCAAGAGACGTACGAGGCCCGAGGATGAACGAACGAGAGATTGTTTAACGTCTAAATAGAGGGACGTTAACCAAAAGCGTTCGGCATACAACGCAATTTACATGCGCGTTAAACGTGGCCGCCCAAGCGGGGGTGATGATGCTCAAGTGCAACAAGAAGCTTTGTTTGAGTTCCAAGAGACCGAAGGTAACTTTACTAACTATTTCCCGAGTTGAAAACTTTTAAGGGAATCCCCAAAATGGAAACCGATAAGCGATGGCCATCAAAGGCGTGCGAAAAGATCCAAAACATCTTCGTCAACCGTCGACGAGAGCCAATCGTCGGACGCACATGTCAACTTTGATCTAAACAAAGAAGATGATGTTGATGTATTCGAAGACATGACCCGACCAATGGGTAGGAATAAGGCTAGAGACAAACGACCAATGGCTAGGGATGTTATGGAAGAAGAATTCAAGGGTGTGAGAACTCGAATTGATGATATATACGAATTAAGCCGACAACGTTTAGAGAAAAAAAAACGAAGAATTAGCGGCGAAGATTGAAGCACTAAACAAGATGATCAAGTTGGAGGAGGATCGTCAACTAACCGAATATATCGAATACTTGTCAAAACCAATACCAACCGAACCCGGTTTGATACGAGACTTGATGTTGATGAAAATAGAGAAAATCAAAGAAAAATATAGAATAACTGAACCCGTTAATTTTTAAGTTTTTAATCTAGGATTTTAAGTTTTTTATTTTAATTGTTATTTTATTTAAGTTTTTAATTGTTGTTTTATTTTAATGTATGATTTTAATTGTTATTTTAAATCAAGTTAACAAAAAAAAAAAGGAAAAAAAATAAAGTAATGATTATTTGGTATCATTCAACGCTTTAACCCATTACTCCCAAATTTTTAAAAATGACCCATATAACACACATGTCACTTGTCAATATTTGACTCAACGTACACAAAAAATTACCTCACCACTACTCTTGGTTTAAAGTCAAGTAACGATCACAAAGCCAACACCATGTGAATGTGGTCGAGGTTTCTTTCCACCACAAATTTATGTGGTTGAGCTAATTCCAACTTGGTTTCAAATCTTGGCCATATCCTGGTACAAGTCACTTGGTCCCACATTACGTTGCTTTTCATGACACAAACACAATATTAGTATGGCCCACTGAGTATCCAATTATGGCAAATGATAGGGTCACACGTGGATAATTGCCCATATCCAATCTAGTTTATGATAATATTTTTAATCATTTTGTGATTTCATCTAGTGATAATTTCTTTCTTGGGAAAGAGAACGAGGAGTGTTTGGATTACTTTATGATTCGGATACTCTCACTTTTCGATGTCGATCATATACTCTCACAATTGAAAAAAAAATTTTGTTTGTGAGTAAACATGACCGATCTTGTTTCAAATTTGAGAATATCACAATCCTTACTTTATTTGATCATGTTATAATAATTTTTTTTGGCTTACGAGCTTTTTGAATTGAACATAGTTTATTTAACCTCAATTTGATTAAATAACGAATTTTTCAAAATCAAATATGGCTACAAGCCTTTAAAATAAATCAATCCAAACTCTTATCTTGAGTTTAAAGGGTGTTTAATCTGCATTTAGACATGGCTTTACATTCTTTTTTAAAATTGTATTTTTATCTTCCATAATTACTTTTTGCAAACGTGATAATCACATAATCTCCTTTCAAACGTAAACTTCGTAACAGTACTTGAATGACAACTATATTATACGTAGTCATTAACTTAAACAATTGTTTTTTGACTTAATACAACCTATTTGCTGAAAAACTTCTATGTGTAGAAAAGCATTGCAATCAAAAGTCTGAAATAGCAAAGCATCAACATGATTACGCATGATGAGACAGACATAAATAATTCGACAACTACAACTACCCAATTAAAAAGATGGATAACCAATGTTGACATGTCGGTTACACTCAAACCCACAAAACATGGTACTTAGTTAAAAAAATGTCCATAAACTTTTCGAAAAATGCAAATTGTGTACGCTAAAAAAAGTGCAAAAAATGTCCCTAACGTTTCATTTTTCTGCAAAACGTGCCCGCTTAGTGTTACTGTAGCTGCAAATTTTTCTTTTTTGCTAACGATCGTTAGTTTTTCAAGTTAAAGCCCGTGTGAAATGACTATTTTACCCTCCGTTTCTTCAATAATCGCAAATCCACCCTTTTCCTTCTTTCCCGCAACTATGCAAAATGACTTATTCACCCTCCAAACCTTGAGGGACAAAATTCGCGAAACAAAACTGCTTCATTTGGGGCTATTTGTTAACCTAACAACTGACACAATCATAAAGACATTGTCTATTTTGTGGAAAACTAGAAGGGGGGGGGGGGGTTGAATAGTTTTACGTCTTTTTAATTTTATTATGAAAACATTTGTTTATTTTAAAACACTTAGATTCAAGTTTGTATGAAAAATAAAACTTGAACCTTATTATTAGTTATATATGTATTCTTTTAAATTGATTGTAAAAGTTTTGGTTTCTTGAATGGAGTTTCAAATTAATCTTTATGTGAAGTCGACCTCTAAGTAATACTAACAATTATATAAGCCTATGTGTATGAAAGTAATGACGATGTAAGTAAGGAAATAATTAAGGGATGGAAAGATCTAACCGAGACACGAGAGATTTATAGTGGTTCGGCTACAAGGACACCTTCCTTGTCCTACTCCACTCCCCGAGCACCTAGCTCGAGAGTTTTCTTCACAACTTCAATAAGCTCCCTTATGGCAGAGAAAACCTTACACGACTTTGGCTTACACGGGTTTAACGACACAAAGCTAAATGTCGAGTTCTAATCGTAGCTAGAACCAATCTCACAACTTCACAACACAACTTCTTCACGACTTATTCACAACGGCTTCATGACTTGAACTCTAGGACTTCACGACTTCAACACGACCGCTTCACAACTTCTATGCTACGGCTTCACGACTTCAACACTAAGACTTCACGACTAGGACTTCACAACTTCAACACGACCGCTTCACAACTTCTATGCTACGGCTTCACGACTTCAACACAAGGACTTCACGACTAGGACTTCACAACTTCAACACGACCGCTTCACAACTTCTATGCTACGGCTTCACGACTTCAACACTAGGACTTCACGACTAGGACTTCACAACTTCAACACGACCGCTTCACAACTTCTATGCTACGGCTTCACGACTTCAACACTAGGACTTCACGACCTCTACCTTACGGCTTCGCGACTTCTATTCTACGGCTTCACAACTTCTTCTCACCGCAACTACTTCACAACTTCACTATGCTTCTACACTACTTCTTTTACACCACAACTACTTACACAACTTCTTCACTACTTACACACTACTCGAGCCTAATCACTTTTGTTTACACCTTATATACACACTTTACACAAATGAATGAATGATTTACAAAGTATACTTGACAAACAACTTGGGTAACAAGATGCTACTAAGTTGTAATACTTCTAGTCTTGATTGATAGAAGTATTCTTCTTTTGCACTTGGATGGTGGAAGCTTGGATCACTTGGAAACCAATGCTTAAGATTATATGATCAAAGGGTTTTTGAAGATATGAAATGAGATCTACAACAGAAAGTTTTAGTGCAAAAGGTGAGGAAAAATGCCAGAGAAAAACCAGTATTTATAGGCAAAATCTGGGACCTACTGGAGCGGGGGCGGTCCCCTTAATTTTAAGGGGGCCGCCCCTGTTGAACGTTGGCCAGTTTTGTCCTTTTGTGGGGAAGGTTTTTCTGGGACATTTTTGTCATTTTTGGTTGAAAATTTGAATTCATATATTTATACTTGATTAAACATATTTATTTAATACCAAAAATGTTTTTCAAAAATATATAAAATGTTTTTGCCATTTTATAAAAAGTTTAGTGATTAGGAAAATGTTCCTTTGATCATATAATGCATTAAGCACTTGTTTATTCATACCTTAAGTGATTAAGTTGTAGAAATGAATATTTACAACTAAATACTTGTTTATTTGATAAGTTTATGTTTAATGAGTTTACATTTTGTGATTATCAAAACATAGAGATATGAATAAGTATGAATAATGTTTTTAGGCATTATTTATGTCAACATATTTGTCTAACACATACAAACATAAACCCTAATTGCTTTTTTAGCCTGCACAAACCCTAATTTTTTTAACATGGATGGTGGTCGTACTGGAAGCAGGAATGGGATTGTGGTAACGAATAACAGAGGAAGAGGGAGGCCTAGAAAATAAGGTCTGCTACCTGCGCCTTCGGTTGCATCCCATAACCCGAGTACACCCACGCCACAACAGGAGAGGGGAAGCCCTGTTGGTAGTGAAACTATGCAACGGGTATTGGATGTTGGTAAGTTTATGTTGTTTATTTAGTTCATTTATGTGTTAAAAATGGCTTAGTTTGATTTTCGTAATTGTAGCATAGGTTGGAAGTATTATTGGGCTAGTATTGACTGTAAGTGTTGCTAAAAAGTAGTTGTTCGGTGTGTATATATGCTTATTCAGTGTTTGTTCGTGATGCACTGGTAATGCTTGTTCAGTGTTGCCTTCAAGTAGTACTGACTGTCAGTGAGCCTAGTATTGACTGTGAGTGAGGCCAAAAAGTAGTATTGACTGTAAGTGAATTGTTAACAGTAGTGTGCAGTTGCTTGTGTTAAGTGACCACATATAGTCTTGGTGAATGGTTAACAATTATAGTCTTGTTTCATGTTTCATTGTGTATAAGTGATCACATCTAGTCTTGTTGGCTATCTTTATAGATGACAAGGAAAATGCGGAGAGCATTTGTGAATGTATGAAAAACAGGATTGCAAATCTTGAACATGTGTTATACAGGGAAAAAATCCTGAAAGGTTAATTTTTTCAACCTTGTATCATGTAATGTAAATACTATTATTTGAGTTTGTATTACAGTTTGGCTATCTTTTCAGATATGAGAAAGAAGGTTGGGCAAAAAGTGATTGAAAGTTTGCAGGATGATGCAGAAGTATAGGGTAACATGGGCAATAACTTTAATTATGAATTATTGGATTAGATGAAAGCAAGATATGGGCCATACAAAACAATCACATAAGAGAATGTAGATGAATTTCTTGATGACCAGTTTTTGAGGACAAAGATTGAAATGAAAGGTAAAGGTATTCAACTTCTTAAAAGGGTGTTTGGAAAAGCAAATAAGTCTTATTTATTTAATTTTTGCTATCTGTTAATACAAATATCGTCTAAAAAACTTTATTTATATTTTACGATCTTTGCTATATTTTGTTAGCGACAATTATAATCTTTATTTTAGCAAAACATAAATATAGTTAAGTCTTTTACATATATAGTCACAAGTCTTTTATAAACAAAAATTAAACATCACTAAGGTAATATATACATTTTACAAAATATACTTTTTATAAACTAGTTTAATCTAAAAATGGAAATGTATTTTTACATCATGACATGCATCATCTTTGAGATCTTTGAAAGATTTTGAAGATCTTGGAAGATATGTTGTTTAGATCATTACTCAAAGAATCCTTGGAAAGATATGGAAATATTTTGGTTAAATTTGATGAAGATTTTGGAGATTCTTTGTCAGGTCCCAGCGGAACCAATGAAGTACACAGACGGAACCCAACATTTGGTTCCGTCCCATCCGTGGGTTGCTCAGGCTTTTTGCCTATAAATAGCAAGCCACACATTGATGTTTTCTCATCACTTACAAGCATAAACAACATCATATATTCTTTCATTCATATATAACTCATTCATATTTCATTTTAGTGAACTTCTTTGTAGCAAGAAGATCAAAGCATTACAAGCTTCAACAAAACGTTGCAAGGCTTGTTAATTTGTCACTGTGTGAATTGTATTCATTCATACATCATTTTTGTACCAAACCATCATAAACCTCTGATAGTGATCGGTTAATATTTTAGTCCTCAAAATACTTAGTGTGACGGGAGTGGTTGTACCCTTGTAAAAGAACTCGACATCTAGCTTTGTGTCGAAAATATTGTAAGTGACGTGTAAAGGTTTTCTCCGCCAAATAAAGGAGCTTGTTGGTTAGTGAAGAAAACTCTCGAGTTGGATACTCGGAGAGTGAAGTAGGGCAAGGAAAAAGAGTCCTTGTAGACCGAACCACTATAAACACTCGTGTTGTGGTTTGATCGTTTCTTTCTTGCACTATACTTATTTGTTATTTTCTTTGCATACATTAAGTCATTTCATACAAACATAACAAAGAAAAAGAAATTAAAAATGGTAAAACTATTCAACCCCCCTTCTAGTTTTCCACAATTGGCATCAAGAGCTACGTTACTCAAGATTTTTAAAATTTATTGTATTTTAAAACTTGAAATGATCCATGGATTTTGAAAACTTCAAATAAGGGCAAGCTATGCAATGACCACTACTTTTTGAACCAAATGGATTTATTTATTGGAAAAGCCGTTTTGAAACATATGTGAAATCAAAAGATATAGATCTATGGTATATAATTATAGAAGGTGACCATAAACCTATTATAAAAGATATTGCAAGTGGTCAGGATGAGGATACTTCATTTACTCGTCATAGTGATGAGCAAAAGAAGTTAATTGTAAAAAATAATAAAGCAAAAATGATGTTTTACAATGCTCTAACTAAAAAGAAATTTGAAAGAGTCTTTATGTACAAATCCGCTAAAGAAATTTGGCAATCTTTAATAATCACTCATCAAAAAAATTCACAAGTCAAAAATAACAAAATTGATCTTCTTGTTTAACAATATGAACAATTTAGTATTCCTGAAGATGAAGTCATTGATAGTGCATTTGCTCACTTTAATACTATTATTACTTCTCTCAAAGCACTTGATGAATCCTTTTGTAGTAAGAACTTTGTCAGGAAATTTCTTAGAGCACTTCATCCAAAATGGAGAGCAAAAGTGATGGCTATTGAAGAATCTAAAGATCTCTCAAAGCTAGCACTTGAGGAGCTAATTAGAAACCTCAAAGTTCATGAAATGGTAATGGTGAATGACTCAGAGATCGTTAAAGGCAAAAAGGAAAAGATTAAGTCCATTGCCTTAAAAGCAAGAACGGAGACAAGTGATGATGAAGAATCTAGCTCGGGAAGTGAAGATGAGGAATATGCCATGGCCGTAAGAGATTTCAAAAAGTTCTTTCGAGTACGAGGAAAGTTTGTAAGACAACCTAGAGATGACAAGAAACCCTTTCGAAAAGATCGTGATGATAAGAAAGGGAAGGTTGAAAGAAAATGCTTTAGATGTGGTGACACAAGCCATCTCATAGGAGATTGTCCAAAGCTACCTAAAAACAAAACTCAAAGAGCTTTTGTGAGTGGTGCTTGGAGTGAAAGTGAATATGATGACGAGGAGCCAAAGAATGAAGAAATTGCTCTCATGGATCAAGACTCAAACGAGGTACACTCTGACTCATCTTATTCCTCTATTGATGATGACACCTTACAAAAGGAATATAACAAACTGTGTAAACTTAGCTTAAAAATCATAAACAGAAACAAATTTTTGAAAACCAAAAAGGAATTTTTAGAAAATGAAGTTTATAAATTAAAAGAAAAAGAAAAACGTTTAGAAAAGAGTAAAGCTATTGACAAGGTATGTACATCATGTCAAGAGCTTAGACTTGAATTAGAGAAACTTAAAATCACACAGGATGCACTTATCAAACAAAACTCTAAGTTCAAAAAGTTTGATAAAAATATTTGTTGTGTAGATGAAATAATGAAAACCCAAAAATTACCACACGATAAAACTGGACTAGGTTTTATGAAATTAAAAGATTTAAGTAGTCTAAAGAAACAAGCCGAAAAAGTACAAGAAACTTTTCCAACTGCCTCAGGGACCCACGGATCAAACGGAACCAAAAATTTGGTTCCGCCTGTGGAACAGTTCGGTTCCGTGGGTACCTCAGCAGAACAGAAAGTTCGTACATCGGCTCATACTGAGTTTGTTAAAGTCACAAAGAAACCTAACACTACCACAAATGAAACTAAACAAAAACCAGCTGTTACAATAGGATTAGGACTTTCTAAAAATGAGTATAGATCCAAAATCACTTAACAGAGGCCTAAAACACCTATTCCCAAACGCCCCTTTCCAAAGAGCAACTACAACACACAACCCAACTATCAACAAAATGGTTGAAACCAAAACTTTCCTAGACATCATCAAACTCCTAACTACATGCCATGGAACTCATATCCACCATTCCCATACATGAATCAAGTTAATGGGATGTTTAACCAAAATGGTCCCATGAGATATTGGGGACCAAATGCTTGAGTTTTTCTATAACTTAGGTATGCTTGAAAGTCGGATTGGAACCAGACGAGTGGATAAAAGATAGCAGTTGTTCAAGGCATATGACGGTAAACAAGAGCCTCTTCTCAACCTACCAAGAATATGACGGAGGTAATGTCACTTTTGGTAGCAATTTAAAAAGCAAAATCATTAGAAAATGTACTATCTCTCATGACTCTCTCTATTAGGAATATAAATATTCAGATGAAGGCTCGGTCACCCCGAGAATCTATTTAGCATCTACATAGCTCGTAGGCTTATTTATATTAGCTTAGCAATATTAGTATTAGTATTATTAGTTTAGTCGTATTTATATTTGTGGAGTGGGTCGGGGCTTTCCCCACTGTCAGCTCACTCCACAGCCCACTAGGGGCACCAATATGTAGTAGTATATAAGCCCCTTCCCTTGCAAGGGAAGGGTTGGAACTCTCATTACATTAAATCTAATACACATAGTTTTCTCTCACTAGAAGTTCCCATCTCTCTCTCTCTAGCTTCTTGTTCATTCGATCCATAATCAAGCCTCAAACAAGTGTTTCTTGCATTGTGAATACCCTACAATTGGTATCAAGAGCCATGGTTAGGTCCATGAGAGTTGGTATTCACGGATTTGTGTAGTTTTTGAGGTTTTTTGGTTCGATTTGATAAGTAGCATAAATTCCATTTTGTGCTTTGTTTAGTGATTAGAAGTAGTTATACCTTGTACTTTCTAGCTTAAGAATAGTATTAGAGTGGTATTTGGTGTTTGGATTCACAGATCTAAGAACGGTGTGGTGATTTTGGGGTAATTCGTGGGTGTTTATTGTTGTGTTCTTCGCAGCGGTTTGTGTCCTTGGGACATGTTCTTGGACTCGGTTTGTGTCACTTCGTAGATACGGTTTGTCTTATTACTTGTTTAGGCAAAAAGACAAAAGGCAGTGAAAGCGACGTGCTTGGGAGTTTGTGTCTACTCGGTTTGTCCCTGCTGCGTGTACTCGGTTTGTGCCTACTCGATTTGTCCCTCCAGCGTGTACTCGGTTTGTGTAGACTCGGTTTGTCTCTGAGGAGTCTATTCGGTTTGTGTCTACTCGGTTTGTCTCTGCAGCGTGAACTCGGTTTGTGTCTACGCGGTTTGTCTCTGACGTGTGTATGCGGTTTGTATCAACGTGGTTTGTCTCTCCAACGTGAACTCGGTTTGTGTCTACGCGGTTTGTCTTTGCAGCGTATACTCGGTTTGTATCCAAAGTTGACTTTTTACGTCAAAACTTCAAAGTTCAAACGGCCATAACTTTTGAACCGTAACTCCGTTTTCAGCGAAACACCTGTCAAAACGACCGTGAGACCGAGGAGAAGGACACGTTGAATCAATTTATTCATTCAACCCAACTTTCGAAGCCTGAAATCGCTCCAGAATGAAGTTATTGAGTTTCTAAGTTTTTCAAACCAAAATTTTGCCATAATAACTTGCAACAACCATACCAATCAGACCAACAAGTCTACCAGACCTTCATCATAACACATATCAAGCATCATTCCACGGTTTATTCTTGATTTTGTAAAACCCCGCGAAAGAATCTATTTCTCGGTTTAAATCATAGAATTGTAAAATCCCGTGCACGTTAATATCATGTCAAATACTTCAGATTCTGCTATATCAGAGATACTCAGATTGTACAACATGATTGATGATTCCTCCCGAACCGTCAGGTTTTATCAAGCAAGCCAACCGCTTGTGAACGGTCAACCGTAATAAAGGGCCCTGGCAGCCCGGGAGAAAAAGCAATTTAAATCCATGGGAGTATAGAAGTACATCCCCGGGTCGTTATGTCCCAACGAGGTGTGAACGTGATAGTACAACGAATGTGTGTGTTGAAATGATATGGAATATACAAAAACAGGAATCTGATTGACTAACACTGGAATGTGAATAGTGATAGCTCTGTCACCGCTATATCGTTAAGAAACGTGCAATCAGAAACCTAAAAACGCGAAAGATTTACAAACGTACGTTTAAATTTAATTTAAACGTAAACGTAAAAACAAAACATTCCCAAAGAGGGAATTTGCATGCCTTGACGGCTTAAATGCAAATTAAAAGAAAATAAAATAAATAACTATATTTACAAAGTTATTATTATAATAATTAGAAAATCTAAAAACCTAAAACGTAAGTTCTATCTAAAAAATGTGAAAGATAATTAAAAAAAGACTAAAAACGTAAGAAAAACGGTTATCTAAAACTTACGTATACAAAAACTACAAAGAAAACTAAAAACGAGCGTTATTAATAAAAATAACGTACGTGCGCAAGTTAAAACGTAAATTTTATGAAATATAAACACTATGGGTATAATTATATTTTTTACAGGTTCTATTTAACAAAAGAAAATTTTAGAAAAAAGATTTATATTTTTTTGATTATTTTTCTATTTATTATGAATTAAATACTATTTTACAAATAAAAATACGAAATAAATACTAACACTAATCTAAAAAATCTGAAAATTTTATCTAAAATACTTTATGATATAACAAAGCTAAGAAAAATACAAAGGGCAAAACAGCTTATACGGATAAGCTAATATAAGCTGAAAAAGAAAACAAGCTATAAACGAAAAAACAAGGTTAAAAGGAATTAAAGTGGAGACTCTAGCAGAACTGGTGCTCCAGAGCATTTGGGAAGGGGGTGTGTTGTGTGCATGTTATACTAGCGAGAGGTCCAGTGTTCGAATCCCACACCCCACACTTTTTGCAATTATTTTATTTTTCGATTTTTCTTTTTTCTATATACTTTTTAACTTAATACAAGCTACTTTAATAAAGACAAAATTTTTAGATAAAGCTAGACAAGCTGATTCAAACAGCCTTTTTACAACAGTAGCTTTTGTAAAGGTTTTAAAAACTAGAAAATATCTAAACAAGCTATAAGCTTTGAGATAAGCTATGAGCTTATAAAATTAGCTAAAAGGGACTGTTATACTAGTAAAGAAGCTATAAGAATCACTAAAAGCTCAAGATAAAAGCTTAAAAGCTCTCAACAAGCTCGAGCTTGTTGTTGTCTGCTGTTGCAGGCATGAGCAGGGCAAAATTGTCCACTTTGAGGGCTTATTTAAAAGGCTTATATGAACTCTAAAAATCACACAAAAAATTACATATGTACACAAGCTGGGTGAGCTTATTATTCCATAATTTCAGTTTATGAGGACTTAAGAGGAGTGAATTAAAAATTCATCTATGGGCTGCAAAAACCTTAAAAACTAAAAAAAATATAGACTGAGTTGTGTTTGTGTTGTGCATATGTGTGTGCAGTCCAAGTGAGACCAAACCAACTTTGCAAACACACTAAATAGACTATATTGAGCTCAGAGAAACCAAGTTTGAGTGCCAAAAGAGCTTATAGCAGCTTATGGCTTATTTGGGCAGTTTGAGGGCTATAATCAACAAAGGCTATAAAGAACTAGGAAATCGACTTAATTACTTTAATGGTACTAAAAATCAGCTTAATATAACTAAGTTATGAAGGATTAAAGTTCATGAAATGGTTAATGTACAGTAGTAAGCTAATAAGCAAATAGCTTCTTAAATAGAAGCTATCACTTATTGAAAAGTGGTTCTTTTTTGGTTTCTCAAATTTCTGGATTATTAATATACTAATATTATACATATATTATGAAAATGAAAGTTTATAAACACACAAATAAGCAGATTTGGGCTTATGAGCTTATGCAGTGAGCTTTTAGGCTCACAGTGGAATTACAAGCTCAAAACAAGCATGAAAAAGCTATAAAAAGGGGTAAACAAAGAGAAAAGGGATATGTACACAAGTCAATTGGACAAGTTTAAACAAGAAATATGCACTGAATTGCCCAAATGAACAAAGTGAGAGCTTATTGTTTAGAAAGTCAAGCCAAGGCTTGACTTGGATGGAATGAAAGCTCAAATGAGCTTGGCATAAGCTCACACAGGAAAGTCAAATAAAAATAAGATGTGTACAAGGTTTATGGACAAAATTACACAAGCTAAGTCCAAGAGAATAGCTTATTGAGAACTTATGAAGTGGGGTGAGTATGCTGGTCACCCAGTCATACTCAGTGAAGTGTGGATAGGTTCAAGCTCATTGCAGCCCTATGAAATGAGCTGTAATGGGGAATTTAAGTCCAGGGTCATGAAGTTGGGTAGATTAGCTTCACATGAAGCTAATTTACCTGACTCATGACCACTAAAGAGCTTGTAAAGGGCTTGTGGAAATGGTGCAGTTTCCTGATTACTCAGGAAGCTATTGAGAGTGGGCAAACATCAAGCCCTCATTTGACCTATCAAATAAGCTTACCCA
This sequence comes from Artemisia tridentata subsp. tridentata, assembly GCA_021014915.2. Lineage (NCBI taxonomy): Eukaryota > Viridiplantae > Streptophyta > Magnoliopsida > Asterales > Asteraceae > Artemisia > Artemisia tridentata. Next base: position 117,336,130 of record CP139506.1, on the reverse strand, counting down.
AGCTCAACTTAAACTGAGACCTTGAATTGGATAGCTTGGCCCCACATAGGACCAAGAATCACAGGCTCAAGCTCAGTAAGGAGCTTGTGAGAGTTTTGTGAAAATCAACTCAACCACCCAGTTTGCTTCTGAGTGGTGAGTTTTGTATAACAACAAATTGGGTAAATTAAGCTAATAATTAAGCTACTAAACATTGAAACTAGGAATAAGCAAGAATACATTAAGCAAGATGAGCAACAAAATTTTAAAACCCTAAGAGCATTTAGACTGAAACTAAATAACAAGAACACAAGAAAATTACACAGTTAATTCAAAAATGGGAAAAATGAGATTTTGACTTTTACTAAGAACACAAAGTTTGACTAAACTGAATTTTAAACTTAAACTACTGATTAATTTTGTTATAATAAGCTATAAGAACAAGATATAAACAAAGATGCACAATATTTAAACAAGTATGCAAGATTTCAGGATCAGACAACCTCATAATTCTCATAAGGAGACAGTCAAGTGTCAAATTGACTGTCTCTCATGCTAAACTACTTGGTTAGGCTTCAACTGAGTTTAATAGACCATATATAGTGTAATTCAAACAAGAACAACATCATACACAGCCATTCACACAGAATCAATATCAAATCCAAACAAACCTTCAAATTGGACTGACTTGAGGTTTTCAAAGCAAAAGACCATGTAAACCTATTCTATCAATTCCAGGGGTACCAAGGTGTCAAGATGGACCCTTTTTAACTCAAACCAGTAGTTACAAAGGTCTGGGCCTAGGTTTTTCAAAAACAAGCAAAGTGACAGTCAATATGCAATTTTCCACCACAGGTAAATCCAAAACATAACAACCTTATATTAAGCTCTAAGATGACTTACTAACAGCAAATAAACACAAAAACATGAAAATCATAGCACATAAAACATTAAAACAGTAAATGCATAAAAAGGTGAAAATGAAGCTTACAAGTGAATCCATGCTAAAACTGAGAACCAAGGATCATAAACCACTCCTAGCTTGCTGTCAACAAGCTAGAAACCAGAAAAGCCATCCAGATTAGCTTCTTCACCCCAGAACTGCTATTTGGATCACATGTTGACTTTCATTGACTTTTTCTTGATTTTTGGTATTTTCTGAATTTTAAAGACTAAGGTATGTTTTAAGGATTCTAAAAGCCTTAAGGCTTTGTCAGGAGCCTAAGTGAGCTAATTGAGTCCAAATCACAACCATAATTAACATGAAAATTAAAATGACTTGAAAATTTAAAGGTTAAAAACTAAGAACATGAAATTAAAACATAACTTGAATTTAAACTAGAAGCAGAGTTTCATTACACTACTTTGATGAAAAGTACAACATTAAAACTGTAAATGACATTGAAAATTAAAGAAAGCATTTTTAAAAATCCTACACGACCAATGGCTAATCCAAAGGTAGTTTCTTCTCTTTCCTCCTCTTCTCTTTTATAACCTTTTGAGTTCCACTTGAGTTGCTGATTGAATCCCACTCTTAATCATGGCCATTGGATAAGCAGAAGTGATCCAAGCCTTTGTTTGGTATTTTGGCGGGAAAAGTTGTTTTTCCAGCTGTGGTTGCTTGTGAGGGTTTTACGGGGCATTAATTGTTTATTGGAACTTGTGTGAGGTGATGGAGAGTTGTTAGACAGCTGGGGGATGAGGTGGTGTTGAAACCACCACTGGTTTGGTGACTCAGTGGTAAAGATGAAAGGTGGGAGGGAAAGGAGACGGGTCAAACTTATGTTTGACCCTGGGATATTTAAATAAAGTGAGTGGATCAGGTTATTATTTATGGGTTGGGGTGGTTTGGGCTTGGGTGGACTGGGTTTAAGGATTTGTTGGATTTAAGGATTTGGATTTTAGGGATTTATGAAGTATAATAGATCCGGATTTGGTTTTAGATAAACATAGGGACCATTGTTGTCATTTCTGAATTCTTGAAGGACTAAACCTGCAACATTTCATAAGTTATCACAAGGACCATTATTGCCAAGTTAGATAAACCAAGGACCTATTTTGCATTTATTACAATTTAAAACACCCGAGGACCTTTTTTTGTAATTTTCCAAAGTTTGAGGGGTGAAATTGTAATTTTCCCAAAAGTTATCAAAAGGTTCCAAATTGTCATTCATGAATAGTACAAGGGTGATATTTTATAAAACTCCATTTTAAAACACCCAGGGACTGATTTTGCCAATTTTGATACTTGAGGGGTAAAAGTTGCCAAGTTGTGTAAACTTTTATCCAGGGACTATTTGTGAATAAGTTTGAGTTCCCATGGACTTAAGTTGACTTTTCTATCATTTTGAGTTTTCAGGGACTAGTTTTGCCATTTGCTGAGATTTCAGGGACTGAAAACGACAATTGTTGTGAAATTGATCATTTTTCACTTGTTTTTCAATCTTTTGTACCTGAATCACATAAAAACACGTTTTGATGAATTTGTATCATTTTGTGAGTCATTTGTGTGTTTTTGGTCGTTTTTGTGGGTTCAAATTGTATAAAAGATATGTGTAATTAGGCACATATCAATTGACATACAAAAGATTCCCAAAGATGTTCGACAGATAAACGTGTGTGACTATGTTGGTGCCAATAGAGACTTTGTGTGCCCGAATTCTCAAGAGAAAGAGCTTCATCATCCACAGACAAACGTTGTTGAGTCAGATACTGTTAGGAACAACGTGCAACATGAGAAACACAACGAAGCGTCGGGTGAACCTAATGGGGTATCTTCTGTCATTAATAATGATAATGTGTTGCATGAACAAAAGATTCCCGACAAAGTACAACAGACAAACGTTGTTAAGTCAGATATTGCTAATATGGGAAATAGCAATGTTTTCCCATATGAACAATATGTGAATCACAACGAAGCGTCTGTTGTACCTTGTTGTGCATCTTCTGTTCTAAATGATGATTATGTGCTGCATGAGAACACTGTATTTGTCCCTGATGATAACTTGATCACTAGACTAAACATTTATAAAGAACAAGTGGCTATGTATGAACAGCGTGCTAAGTTTGAGCTTAATGAACGTGAGCAGAAATTAGAAGGTCAAATGAGTACACTTATTAAAGAGTCTAGAGTAAGAGAAGAAACATTAAAATTAGAGTTGAGTTCTTTGAAAAGTCAGCTAGAACAGTCTGTCAAACAGAAACAGGAAGTTCAAAAGTGTATAACTACACTTAAGCTAGAATTCAAACAAAAAGAAACAACACTTTTAAATGATTTCTCTAGACTCAAGACATTAAAAAATAAGCTTGAAGATAAGTTGTACACACAAGACCAAACCAGACAGACTGCTCAAATGATTCATAAGCACAAAAAGTTGAGTGATAAGCATAGTAAAATCATGATAGGTGAACCCAATTCAACCATCCTTAGGGACATGAAAGCAGCTCAACCTGCCCTATATGATGGTAATGTGATGCTTATGCCTATTCATGACCCGCCTGAGCATATCTACACTAAAGAGGAGGATGAGATAAGTGAGAGAACTAGAGAAAGAATGAATGAGAAAATGAAGGATCCCAAATGCATAGCCAAACGAATAATAGTCAAGCCCCATGATTATTATGAGGAGAATCGTTTGACTGTGTTTGCCCCTCAAAAGAAGTTAACACCTGAACAAATATTTTGGTCTCAAGATATTGAAAAACTTAAGGAAGAAAAACTTAAGGCCAACACCCCTCTCATTAGAAAAGTTGCGTCCATAACGGTGTATCCTCCCAATACACCTAGGAATTTGGTGCCTTTGTCTCTTCCCACTGAAAGCAAAACCTTTATTAGCTTATATGTGCTTTGGCAACTGTTTGCTGATTTCGATAAAACATGTAAGAAGAGAATCACACCAACCGGTATTACTGAGGGGGAAAGGTGTTTTGAACATGCTAAAAGGTGTTACTTAACTGAGGTCATGCCATTCTTTAAACTACTTAAAGAACACTTTGAAGGGTTGCAAACTGCCCTTAAAGCCGAAATAAAAGAAATGAAAGTAGTGTTTAAAGATATGGAAAATGAGGTGAATGAATATGCAATAGAACTTAAGAGTCGAGAGATTAAAGAAAAAACATACTCATTACTAACGACAACTTGATTGCTAAGTGTATTGCACAAGATGTATTTTACACTGTCACTGATTCTGCATTGTCTGCTTGTCAATTTAATGAGTATGCTATTGCGTTAAATGTCACCCAGAATCGTGTTGTTGAGCTTGAGGGGGAGAATTTAAAATTGCTTGAAAAAATTCAAAATGATGACCATGATAATATGGTTAAACGTTTTTCAAAATTAGAAGTTGAATATCTTAATTTGCAATTAAAACATCAACATTTAAATGAAAAACATAAAATATCAAATGACAAGACATCCTTGGATGCTCCTGAATTTGATACTTATTTTGAATTAAGCAAACGAGATGAGACAATTCAAGCTCACACGAACACGATTCGACTGCTGAGGGCCCAAGTTGCCCAATTGAAATCCAACAAATGTGAGGTGTATGGCACCAATAAACCTTCGTCTTCAGATTCTCAGAATTTTCAATATCAAAACACCATAAATAAGTTACATCATGAAAATGAGTGTTATCGAGAAGAAAATTCAAAGGTCAAACAACATTTCAAAGAGTTATATGATTCTATTAAAGTTACAAGAAACAATCACAATGATCAAATAACCTCTTTGTTAAATGAAATTGAGAATCTTAAGACTCAGGTGAAAGGAAAAATGCCATGTACCACTTGTAATTGTGTTGCATCAAAGGTCTCTGCTTGTAAAATGTACGATGTTGATGTGAGGCCTATTCCATTTCCCATGAGAAACAACAGACCTGTCCATCAAATGTACCTCTGTCACCTTAGGGATGGACTTGACACTCTTCGTGAGGTTGTGGAAGAGGACAGAATAGGAAAACCACTCGATAAGGCAGTAGGTTATGCCTGCGTCCTCACAAAAAGGATCCAGGAACAGTTAGAATATGCCATTGGCACGGGCCCTAAGTCTCACAACCAAAGAGATAGAATAGTTGCATCGTCATCCACAATTAAAAACAAGCATGTAACCTTTGAGGTATCCTTGGAAACTTAAGATCCCAACACATCAAAACATGTTCAGCAACTAGATGTGAAGAAGACTAAGATTCCCATCAGTCCCTCTACAGGAGTTAATAGTGACACTAACGCTAGCGAGTCAAAACCTAGGAGAAACATTAAGAATTCTAGGATTTCACCAGCTAAAAGTGTTCCTAAAAGGAAAGTAGAAGACCACATGAGAAACAACCAGTCAGATTTGAACAAAAGGAATCATAATTCGAATCCAAATTCACGTTGCAAAACATGTAATGAATGCATAATTTCGTGTAATAATGATAAATGTGTTAAGAAATTTCTGAAGTCGTCCAACAAACCCCCAGTTAGGAAAGTTTGGAGAGCTAGACAAATTAATCAATCTTGGAAACCTACAGGGAAAATGTTTACCAATGTGGGCTTTCAGTGGAAGCCCACGGGCCGAACATTCACACTAGGGGAACATTGCCCTTTAACAAGGATTACAATTCCTAGAGTCATGTCTGTTAAGGAATGGAAGCCTACTGGTAGAGTTATCCCTTTAGATACACAATGTCCCTTAACTAGGTCCATTGCATCTACTAGTGTTGCTCCTATTGTTAAAACCAAGGCACCTATGGTTTCAGCAGCCCCAAAGATTGTTTGCACTAACCAACTGGAACCCAACCTAAATTGGGGATATGGCTCTCCAAATTCTCTTGTTTCGTCTGTTTTCGAATGCAGGTCGTACGGATCGTCCTTTGACATTTGGACACAGGCTGCTCACAACATATGAGGGGAATCATTATGACGTCTGTACATATAAGTGCAGGCCTCGTTCTTCATCGATTATGACGTCTGTTCAAATCAGCTCAGGCCTCGTTCTTCAATGACTATGACGTTTGAACAATGCAGTTCAAGCCTCGGGTCTCAATGCTTTCATAATGGCGTCTGCTGACATCTCTTCAGGCCCCGTTCATCAAAGAAAAGAAAGGCGTACGCTTGAGTGCGCTTTATCTTCGGAAGAAGAGGAATCTTCTTATTTATGACCATTCTCATCAAGCTTCATGTTCTTCAAATGCTCATTCAGTCACCAAAGGGGATAAACGTACATTGGAGTATATTCTTATTCACCTGGTCTATCAAAAATGGCAGTTGGTCGTCATACGCAATTTTTGAGGGGGAGAAGGGTGAATAAACTACATGGTGATTGAGAGTTGAGAAATGGTCATACGAATATTCTTGTTTCTGACTACTCTTATCTAAAGGCTTCATACTTGCTCCATGCGCATTCAGACATCAAGTGGATCTACTTCCATCAGATGCGATTTCAAATGCAATTTTTGAGGAGGAGAAGTGTGAACAGTGGATCAACCTCATATGAACTTGTTCTATCAAAGATGGCACCCTCGTATGCAATCTTTGAGGGGGAGAAGTGTGAACAAGTGATTCGATGTACATTTGGTTGTTGGTTCACTCACTTGAGCTGGGCATCTAATTGTGACCATGGAGTTGATCAGGTATCACTTATTCGAGATTGAAGTTGACTTCCTTAAAGGCGTGATCTTATCCTATCTTGAAGTCGGGGTTGGTTGGATGCATGACTTTCTATGATAACTTGCTCGTGCTTAAGATTTAAGTTGAAGACTTAGGTTATCTAGTTACCAGCAGTCGGGGTAATTATCACTTAAAGGAGTTACATTGTAGTACTCAGTGTCACACGCCGATGACGTTGTGGATAATCGTAAGAGGTGTTAATGTCTCATACCTTGGTTGGGTATTGAGTACTTAGAGATTACACTGTTCTTCCAACATTAGTGCAAGCGTAAGTCACAAGAATGGGGAATTCTATCTTTAGGTTCAAATTTGGTATATTGGGTTTGCTCCATCAGTTATCACTTCAAATAGCCTACTTAAGGGTTGATAAAGATAGTCAGAGACGGTTTCGGCAGCGGTTAATTCTCACTTGATCTACTTGAGCCTAAGTTGTTCTTCTCACAAGATTTGAAGAATATGTTCATAAAATGTGTTGCTGATTCTGAGGTATCAAAACCAGCAAGGGGGAAGGAGACATACATCTAAATGCACAATGAGTACACATGATGAGCTTTATACTTCTTCTCAATTGAAGATTATTTCGGGAAGACAAATGTCATAACCGCAGAGAAAATCAGTGTGTTAACTCGTGAGTCTTGATGTATTATTCCAACTACGTGGGGGAAGATATGTATGAAATAGTTTCTGATAATTAAAGATGTTCACAATTGTATGATGACTTCTGGTTAGTCGGTATCCTACAGAAGGAAATGTGTTCATCCGTGACTTACTTGGTTTTCACGATACTGTCTTGGTGTTATCATTTCGACAACACACGGGATAAATTGCTTACACTCGGGACTAAGTTGACTTTGGTGTAACAATTCTCATCTGCAATGTCCTGAAAGGAGATAAGGGGATTTTCGGGTCTTAATTGATCTTGATGATGCTTTGTCGACTTCATTAATGGGATTGAGTGTGTACTTCGGGTTTTTGGGCTTCATATATCGAGACTGTCCGCATCTCTTCAATCACTTGGGGGAAGTGGTCTCTGGATACTGTTGGTATGCGTTGCTTCAGACTTCAGCGGGAAGAAATGTGAGAAGTATCATTCAAGCGTGAGATGATTCGTGGCTGATTTATTTGAGGATCCCCCAATCGAAGAATCTCAACGGTTATTCTTAAAAGGAGCAGCAATATTTAATGGGGTTTGCTACGGTTTTCTCTGTACACTTACCTTTTATAAGCTTGAAAGAGAGCTTTGAAACTGCTCAAAAGGAAGTTTGTTGGTCTGGGAGGAAGCTATCAAAGCTTCACATTGAGAAGGCTCGAGCTCAGACGATTATTTTGGAGCCTTGAAAGCTTTGGCGGTGAAAGTTTAAGAGATGATTGACCACAGATTTCTACAACATACTGAACGTATCCTCATTTCGGTATTCATTTCATCATCGTCTTAAACTGAATAATATAGTTTGTACATATCTTAAAACATACTGTAAATAGAAAATTATAGAACCAGAAAATTGTATATAGAAAAATTTTAAAACCAAGAAAAACCATAAAAATTAAAAAAAATAGAAAAGACCAAAAATAGTTTCACCTAGGCATGTCTTCTGTTTATCGATAACATTTACGGACTTAGAAATGTCATTCAATAATGGCACGGGTCTTTAAATGAAGCTCGAGCAGAAGTTAAAATGAATTGTTAAAACATGTCTAAAATGGCTTGCTATTACTTTAGATAGCAACCCGCGCTTCATATTGGGGAAAGCACGTCGCCAAAAAGACGGTTGTTCCTCCAACTGGGTGATGTTCACCTGGGCATGGATTACTTCATATCCATGTTTCCTGATTTGATGTACGTTTCAGTGCATCATTTCTTGTAAAAGAAGAGAAATCTTCTTAGGATAACAAATAGTTTTCATTCTATGATTCTTCTGAAAATTATTTGTGAGACACTTGGTGAATATGTGTTGTATGAAATTTGTTTATACTTGGATTATGCATAAAATTTGTCACTCAATCAACGACTACAAAACCTCATGACAGTTCTTGTTTGATGAGTTGTGGGGTTAAGCTTGATTTTAGTTGAGGCTCAACTAGAATACGGGTCATTGATTGAGGGGGAGAGTGAATTCAAATTTTATATCATCAAACGGGTTTCTTGATTAATTCATGACTCTTAGAAAAGGTTTTGTAGTTAATGGGGTATTAATTGAAGAGGATATTGCTTAAATATATCAAATGACCAAGTGTGTTAGTTGCTAGAAAGTTTAGGACATTATGTGCAATTTGCTTGTAGTATCCTAGCTTCATATAACTAGAAGGTTCATTTGTATCTCTTTGGAATCCTCGTTTAGTCCCCTAGATACATTAAAACTCAAAATCTGAAAGAAGTTAGAAAACCCGATGTGTTTGATGTTCTTGAATGCTCCACTGACATTTGTATGAACTAAGTGAATGAGTTTCAAATGTTGTTTGTCTCTGCTGCTTAATTGTTGTTGATATTGTGCATATGTTCTCAGGATTCGCTTAGGTAGATTGCTATTATGTTAGAATCATGTTCCTAAGATCCTGAATTAAATATTGAAATCTGTGTGAATTGCCATGTTCATGATTGCTAATTTCTCTTCATGCTAGATAGTGGTTTGACGTAGTTCCTGATTGGGGTTTGATTATAAGATGAACTTGGTATTATAATGTGGCAAGCTGCTGAAGGGTAGCTATCTAGGAATAGTGTATCTGTGTGTATGTATATCTGTGTTGATATTCTTATGCAGATTCCATAGCCAAAATGAATGTACCAGTTCCCATTCTAACCATTTGATCAGACGTTCAAACTCTATTGATTGGCTCGGAATTCACCACGACAACAACATCGGCGGCAACAACAACAACAACACCGTCATCACCACCACCACCTTCAGTGAAACAAAGCAATATTTGTTCCGATCTCGCCAAGTGGGGATCTACAATTCTTGGACGTTCTTGTTGGTGGATGGATAATCGATGTTGACCAATGACTCCTTCAGAGAAGCGGATGATCACATCATCTGTGCAAAAAGGTCAAACTCATATGTGTCATAATAATCAAATGTGCAAAATAAGCAGTGAATCTCCCTCTTAGATTAAGGGGGAGCATAGTATGTTATCATCATCAGAATATATTAAATCGGACACATTTTCTAACTTATTTAAATCAATTGGGATCACAAATCTCAAAAGGTTTGAAATTTTTGATCGGGGGAGAGAATGTGATTTAAATATGAAACCTGATGAAAATGTGATGTTTTGGACTTAAATGTAAGCTCTCCCATATGTGCTAAACTCTTTCGTATATCGATGCACATATTGAGGGGGAGCGAATTGACAAAAAGGATTTGGCATGCATCTTATGTGAGCAAGGCTCAGACTTCACCAATGAATTGACGATAGCTAAAGTCAGTAGTCGAAAGGACATGTCCTGGACGGGTAATAATTTCAAGCCAGTTTATCTGGTGATGTAAGCGTGTCTCGCAAAGGACGTGTCTGAGTAGAATGTACCGATTTCGAGCGACTTTCTTTGAATGTGATATGGACGGGTAATAATTTCAAGCTAGTTTACTAGTGATGTAAGCGTGTCTCGCGATGATCATGTTCTTGGAAAATCAATCAATTCAAAAAGTGCGAGCTCTACCTAACATGTGCAAATTTATAAAACAATCAACCGAGCACATGTTGAGGGGGAGCATTTGAAAAATATAAAACTCTCAAGTGTTTACAAAAATGTATTTCAGAATCATGAACACTTTGAGAGATTTTTCAAAGATTTGGTTTGGCTATCGTGGATGAATACCAAAGACCGACCATTTTTATTAATGTATGGAGTTATAAGGATGGTTAGGTTAGGCTCAAGTTCCCACGATCCCGCCAGAGCCGGAGGGATCTACCCAGGGACAATCCACTAGTTAGTGTAGAAGTCCTTAGGTATGATTAAAAAGGAGAAAAGTGTGATTAAGGGAAGAGTGCCGACTGAGATGGAGCTAACACTGGAACAAACCCAACAAGGTGTTAGTTATGAAGTCTCGGTAAGCACTGAAGGGGTTGAAGAATGAAAAAGAATTGTAAAGATAAAGGGTGAAAAGAAAGAAGCCCTCCTTACAACTTAGGCAGAAACCGGGTCAATACATATGCTGTCAGAATCACATAGTTGATTGCTGGCATTGAAGACAAAGTATCATGGACCCAGTGATACGCTGCACAACCCTCCCTAGCCACTCAAGGTCCCTCAAAGGATTCTTGTTTCAATTGTCACGGAGTTCAATACATTCCTATCGTCTCTTTCACTCCGAGTTAGATGATATTGAATAGGTGGCAGTCCTCTCCAGCCTCCACTCACCAAATCAAAACGCACATTAGAGTCTAGAGCCACGAGATTCATAATAAGATCTCATAGGGACACGAATTATTTCTACAATGGGTGTTCAACATTAAGGACACCAGTTGTAAACTTAAGAGTCCTACGCAGATCTTAGCAATCTGCCAGAACATTTATGAGGGAATTTACAAATGTAATTCTCAATGATTGAATGGAAATTCCTGCCAGGGTCAACATCAAGCAGCCCTGAAAGCAGGTCACTTCGGTAATTCCTTGTGGATTACGCTTAGTGGTCGCGGCGGTTTCAAACGGTCTACAGTCGTGGAGTGATCTCCAGCGACTCTCCTAATCGTTGAAATGCTACGGCATAGTCTTAAAAAGCCCTCTGTGGGTTTTCGATTAGGAACGGTCTTGGTAAGGATTAGAGAGAGTTTCCACACTATGCTGTTAACAATCTCGAAGTCCAAACCTGTAAGTACCGGTCGATTTGTTGCTAACTGTCTTATGCAGGAACTTCTGGCGGTTGTAGCTGTGGAATGCTGTAGCTGGTTGCTGTTGTAGCTGGTTGCAGAAAAGATGCCAATCCTCTACCACATGTTCACACTACATCATCATTGTTATTCAACAAAGTCATGATCACACAAAAGACCTTCAACACGGCTTCTGCAAACTCTGATGCTAAAGATCATGACATCAGAATAGTGTGAGCATGTCGGCTCAAAGAATAACACATCACATGGAAACATACTGCTGAAAGATGACATGGAAACAAATGTTGGATGATAAAGTCGAAGAATACTCAAAGATCATCCAAGACAATCAATCAGTCATCAAATCATTACTGCTGAAGGCACAAAGACTAAAGACATTGAAGAATCAAAGACTACGAGCTATGACGTCAAGTTCAGAAGACAGAATGCTAGAATTCAAATTATTATTTCCGGGGTGACCTCCCTTAGGGGGAGATTATTAGGAATATAAATATTCAGATGAAGGCTCGGTCACCCCGAGAATCTATTTAGCATCTACATAGCTCGTAGGCTTATTTATATTAGCTTAGCAATATTAGTATTAGTATTATTAGTTTAGTCGTATTTATATTTGTGGAGTGGGTCGGGGCTTTCCCCACTGTCAGCTCACTCCACAGCCCACTAGGGGCACCAATATGTAGTAGTATATAAGCCCCTTCCCTTGCAAGGGAAGGGTTGGAACTCTCATTACATTAAATCTAATACACATAGTTTTCTCTCACTAGAAGTTCCCATCTCTCTCTCTCTAGCTTCTTGTTCATTCGATCCATAATCAAGCCTCAAACAAGTGTTTCTTACATTGTGAATACCCTACACTCTCTCTATTGATAATGTTGCTCATGTTGATAATTTAGGATTCAACCTTCTTAGTATTAGTCAACTATGCCGTAAAAAGTATAATGTTCTATTTAGTGAAAACGAAAGTAAAATACTAAAAGATGGAATAACCGTAGCAAAAGGAGTTTTGAAAAACAACGTATACGTCATGAAAAATGATAAAACTTCTAGAGATAAAATTTTCTTGACTTCGTTAGATGATTCCTCAAATCTTTGGCATAGACGCTTAGGCCATGCTAATATGAGACTTATTCAATATCTATCTTCAAAAGATCTCGTTAGGAACTTACCCGAGTTGAAATATGACCCACACTTTTGTGATGCTTGCAAAATTGGAAAACGGATGTATAGTAGCCATAAGGCTAAAAATATGGTGTCTACATTTAGGTGTCTAGAACTTTTGCATATGGATTTATTTGGTCCATCCGCTATACAAAGTTATGGAGGCAACTTCTACACTTTGGTTATAGTAGATGATTATTCAAGATACACTTGGACAAAGTTTTTGAAAAGTAAAAAGGAAGCTTTTGATCAATTTGAAATTATTAGTAACAAAATTCAAAACCAACTAGATAGTCGTATTGTGACAATAAGAACGAATCATGGTCGTGAATTTGATAATGAAACACAATTTGGAAACTTTTGTGATGTCAACGGCATAACACACAATTTTTCGGCTCCTCGTACTCCTCAGTCAAATGGTGTTGTAGAACATAAAAACCGGACTCTTCAAGAGATGAGTAAAACAATGATTAATGAACAAAATATACCACAAAAGTTTTGGTGTAATGTCGTTGACACCTCAACCTACATTTTAAATAGAGTATTAATTCAAACATTTTTAAACAAAACACCATACGAAATATAAAAAGGTAAAAAGCCTACGCTAGGATACTTTAAAGTGTTTGGAAGTAAATGTTTTATTTTAAACACTAAGGATTATCTCACCAAATTTGACCCAAAGTCTTATGAAGGTATATTCCTTGGATATTCTCAAAATAGCAAAGCTTATATTGTTTTAAACAAAGAAACCTTAAGAGTCAAGGAATCGATAAACATAACATTTGACGAAAGTCCACCTCCCTTTAAGACATCACCTTTGGTAGATGATGACTTAGTTGAAAGTCAACTTGTCGAAAACGAAGAGAATATAAATAATGACAATGAAGATGAACTATTAAACAAAGAAATTGTCAATATCAAAGAACCTAAAGGTCATCCATTAAATAATGTTATAGGAAAAATAAATGAAAGAACCTTAAGATCACAAGTCCAAAATCAAAGCAACTTCTTTTGTTTGTGTCAACCATTGAACTCAAAAATATAAATGAAGCTATAAAAGATGAATCTTGGGTCATTGTTATGCAAGAAGAGTTAAATCAATTTGTTAGAAATGATGTTGGGACATTAGTTCCACAACCAAAAAGTCAAGCGATAATTGGGACAAAATGGGTCTTTTGAAATAAAATGGATGAACATGGTGTAGTGTCTAGAAACAAAGCCAGGCTAGTAGCACAAGGTTATAATCAACAAAAAGGCATTGACTACGATAAAATTTTTGCTCCGGTTGCTAGGCTCGAGTCTATTAGAATTTCACTTGCATATGCATGTGCACTTGATTTCAAACTTTTTCAAATGGATGTCAAAAATGCACTTTTAAATGGCTTTATAAATGAAGTGTATATCGCTCAACCTCCGGGCTTCACCGATTTTGAAAAACCAAATCATGTTTACAAATTTAAAAAGGCTTTATATGGACTTAAGCAAGCACCAAAAGCATGGTATGATCGACTTAAAATATTTTTAGTTGACCATAAGTACACCATGGGTTTAGTAGATAACACTCTCTTTACCAAGAAAAAGGATTCACATATTATCATTGTCTAAATATATGTGGATGACATCATATTCGGACCAACCTGTCAAGAGTTATGTGACGATTTCTCAAAAATCATGCATGACGAGTTTGAGATGAGTATGATGGGAGAACTAAACTTTTTCTTAGGTCTTCAAATAAAATAATTAGAATATGGGATATTCTTTAACCAATCTAAATACATAAAAGACATGCTTAAGAAATTTAGTCTTGAAGACTCTAAACCTATTAAAACGCCTATGTCCTCGAAAATCAAACTCACCAAGGATGAAGAAGGTGAATCCGTAGATAACACTAAATATAAAAGAATGATTGGTAGTCTACTCTATCTCACGGCTAGTAGACTCAACATTATGTTTAGTGTTTGTCTATGTGCTCGCTTTCAAGAAGATCCAAAAACATCACATCTTGAAGCCGTAAAATAGATTTTAGATATATAAAAGGTACTACACATCTAGGATTATGGTATCTCAAAGGAACGGGAGTAGAAACCATAGTGTATGCCGACTCGGACCATGCCGGTGACTATGTTGATAGAAAAAGCACAAGTGGTATTTGTACTTTTGTTGGACATTGTCTTCCCTCATGGTTCTCTAAGAAACAAACGGCTCTCGCTATTTCAACAACCGAAGCCGAATATGTATCAGCCGGAAAAGCATGTCAACAAGCTCTTTGGATGAAGCAAGCTCTTGTCGACTACGGAATTCAACTTAATGACATCTCTATTCTTTGCGACAATAAAGGAGCTATCGATCTCAGTAAAAATCCAGTTCAACATGCTCGAACTAAACACATCAAAATCCGTCATCATTTCCTTTGCGACAATGTTCAAAAAGGAAACATCTCTATCGAGAAAGTATCCTCAGAAGATAACATTGCCGATATTCTAACTAAACCTCTTAAACGTGAGCCATTCAATCTTCTTAGACTTGGACAAGGACTAATGGAACCTAATTTGTAGTTTTGAACATTAGCTTAAACCTTCGTTTGCTCAAAACGACAAAATTGACTAAAACATGTTTTGTCCCCACAGAACCAAATGACATAAGGGACGGAACCCTGGACTTGGTTCCGTCCCATCTGTGGTTCCCTGGGTCAGAATAATTTAAGTATTAAACAAACACCCCTCTTTCACATAACCATAACACATAAACGACCCAAACTTATCCCATAGCATACCACACTCAAAATTAAGGCCTTTCCTTCAACTAATCTGAGCCCTAATCAACATTGTAAGTTTCCTTACTACTTTTCTTCTCTCAATTCTGAGTCAAGGACTTCAAATTTATGCACACAACCAAAACTTGGGGAATATGCATTTTCTTAGGTAGATCATGAAATACATTTGTAAATTACATAACTAATCATGTTTCCCTTAGTTAGGAATTGCATCTTGTAAGACATTATCATGATTTGCTAAAAACCCCATGTCAAATTTTTGTAAAAAGCTTCTCACAATTAGGACAAATAATTTTCACATTATTCATACAAATAAAAACGTTATGTTTAAAAACTTCACTTGCATGATGTCTCTTGAATGCTAAAGGAATTACATAACTAATATGTATTTTCGGGTACATTCAAACGAAGCTACATTGAATTAGGAGCGTTTGGGTTATCTTTCGTTTTGTTACAAAATTTCTAAAGAAATTCTTTTTATGCATTAAAAAGAGTCGAGATAACCACACCTCCACATTGTCCTCATATAGGCACACACTAGAACATTATATCAAAATTCTCGTTAGTTTTGACTAAAGTATGTAATTTTTGTATCTAGGATCAATCATGCCTCCCACAACACACTATGATCACAAAGACACTCTCAACTACATTCTCAAACACCATAAGACTAAGGGCCTTACTCCCGCACAAGTCAAAATCTTAAAAACTCTAGAAAAATGTTACTTCCATGAGGGTAGAACTATTGACCCATCCTTTCTTGAAGGCACTAACATTCGTCAAGAACTTGCAACCATTCGCTTTGATGGTCTCTTATACATCAACGAACAAATTTGTCCTAGATTTGTCCTAGAATTCTATGCTAGTGTAATTCTCACAACCAATGATTATCGACACATGTCAATTCAATTCAATGTAAACCAACATGACTTCAACATTCCTCTCCTTCAATTTGGCGAAGTCCTTCAAATTCCATGTGAAGGTACATGCATTTACTCGGATAAATGGTCTCTTTCAATCCTTGACTCAATCGTTGATCATATGCCTCCATACGACACTCCTTTAGTTGCCAAAGAAATAATCCAAGAACAACTTTTCCTTCCAAGAATCTCAACCACAAGAACAACCCGTTCGGGTAATGAGATCGACCAATATCCATTTGGCGTGGAACTCAATAAACTCAAACCACAATTCAAGAAATGGGAAGAAGTCCTTAGGGCAAATGTCTTGTGCACCATAGGTAACCATGACCACATCAATGCTTGTCTTTGTTACATGCTTTATAGTTTGTCAACCCGCCAACCTTTCAATTTAGCCTACTATGTTCCTAAAAGGATGGCCAACATACCCATGCTAGGAACCACCGCTCTTCCCTACGGGATGCTTCTCACCCGTCTCTATAGAGCCTTTGCACCCATTCCACCCAATCCTAAAGGGTTTTGTCCTGACTACTCTCTTGTCCACCACATCATGGTTCCATTAAGTGACAAAAGAGTAGCTAAGACTCAAGGGAAACATCCTCATCCTCCAAGCTCCTCATCATCATCATCAATGAGCGAGGAAGATGGACTCCCCAACTCTAAGTTTCCTCCAACAATTTTCGGTTCTTGAAAACCCATCGGATGAGTTCAAGCAGACAAGAGGAATGTTCAAGTGCATTGGAAGGTTCCTCACCAAGATCAACAAGAAATTGGATAGGCAATGAGAGGTTTATGTGTGTTTGGTACAATTGCTCCAAAACAATGATGTTTGATGTATTTGTCTTTTTGTAGGATGATAACTTAACTTTGAACGATTATGTGAACTAACCTTGTCTTGCAGGTAGATAACATCTTGATGTTATCATTTTTCCATTTTTTCACATTATTAGTGAAATAATTAGCCCCTGCTTGATCTATATCGGTACGTGTGTTAATACTTGTTTTATTGTTGTTTTCTTATCACAACTAATTAATTACATAAGTTTTAAGAAAATTTACGGGATTTGAACGGGGTTCGGGGGTTCAAAATTACGCTTTGTCTACTTTTTTGACTTGGCGGACTGGACAGAACCAAATTTTGGGTTCCGTCCGTGCAAAATTTTGGTACCGCAAAAATATGCCTGACGGATCAGGCGGAACCAAATTCAGGGTTCCGCCTGTGTTATCGTTTGGTGCCGCTAAGCAACAGTAACATTTTTTTTTAAAATTTTCGTTTAAACCCGCACTCTAGATTACTCATTTTTTTACTAAGATACTTTTTACTAATATTCACTCACATTAGGATGATCTTAGTTCACTTGGACCAATAGGATAACCCTTTCCCACCAAAATTTGAAATTTCCCAAAACCACCTCAAGGAACCTTTCTCTGTAAAGGAAGGAACCCTTAATTTGGTTCCTTGCTATCCGTGGGTCTTTGACCTCAAAGATCTTGCAATGATTTCAAGACATTAACTGCATATCCTTCATCTTTCACTCAACTCACCCCCATTGGATTGACTTTGATGATTAGACAACCTTCTCTACCACCTCCGAATCATTAGGAACCACCATTTTTGTATGGATTCACATCAAATCAAAACACACTCTTCCATGAATCTTCAATTCTATAAATTAGCACCTCCAGGATAAACATTCCTCACACCTTCACCACCACTTCCTGTGATTTTTAGCATTTCATAAGCATTTTCACAATGACAAAATCATCCAACTTATCACCCTCCTTAAGACCACCTAGAAGAACCGCAAGGATAAGTGTCAAGCCTTGTTGTTTTGTCAACTTGAATTCATCATCATCAGACTCTTCACCACTCAACATCTCATCATCTATCCAAGATGGAAACTTCCTAACTTTAAGCACTCCAACACCTCCACCAAGATCTCCTATCATTGTGACTACTCCACCACCAACCAAAACACCAATAGCCACCACACCACCTCCTGCTCCATTACAACCACCCAAATCACAATCACCTCCCAAGTCTCCAAAACTTGAACCCATAGAACTCTTTGCTACACCACCAACTTCACCACATCCATTTTTGGACAACTTGGAGGACTTGCCACCAAGATCAACAAATCCACCACCTCTTCCATCAATTGCTTCCATCGAGCGTATCGCTCATGAACCACCATGGGCATCTTTCATGCCCAATGAGCATTTTAATTGTGAACCATCCCAACCTCAACCTCTACTTTTTCATCCCATTTATAGGGACATCCATGCGCCACTATATGGAGACCATGCTCCGCCACCTCAACAACCTCAATCCTTCTTCCCTACTTTTGAGGACATTGATGAGTCCATGTGGATTGACCCTCCAAGCTTACAAGAAATCCGTAATATCCACAATGAAATGAATGGTCTCATCACCTTAAAAAACATGATAGGTTCCCACATTCAAGAAGCTATGCATTTACAAGATGTCTTGTTGTCAAATGCAACCAACATACCACCACCAAACACCTCTCAAGCACATAACACTCAATCAAATCCACCACCACCACCAAATGACAATCAAGCCTTACCACTTCCACCCGGTTTCCCTCACCATGGTTGTTCCATGTGTGAACGAACCGCGCGGATTAGCGAAAGGACCAACTTAATGATCCATAAACTACAGGATGAAATGTGGTTCATCCTCCAACACATCCTCGAATATTTAAAAGCTTTTTCCCATCCTCCTCATCAATAGAACAACTACGATGGATGAAATAATAATATTAGGTTTTTTTTTTTTTAGTTTTAGGATCTTATTTTTCTATTTTTCTAGGATTTTTTTTTCTAAGTTATTTTTCATTTTTTGCATTTCATTTCCTCATACTTATTTATGTCCCATCATTTTGACCTTAGTCAAAATGAATTTTTACTAAATGAATGATGTTCTATTATGTTTTGTTTGTTGATTTATGTATGGTTGGTTTGGATTATTTATCACTAACCTTTGTTTTGTAGCACTCAAGATCCATGTATCATGTACTTGGCACCCCAACTAGGGGGAGTATTGGCCAAAGGGGAGCTAATCAAGCTCAGGCTTGCACTACATTCCGCTACGCTTCTTTTTTTTTTCGACAAAAAGGGGGAGAAAATATTAAACTCAAAACTCACACATTTTATACAATTTAAACATCTAAATTGATTTAAAGTTGCATAAAACTAGTTTCATCTATATTTTTAAAGACTTGCACGTTATTTATCTCATTGCTTAAAAATAAACTTTATGTTTTGTCCTCAACAAAAAGAGGGAGATTGTTAATAAAAATATCGTCTAAAAAACGTTATTTATATTTTACGATCTTTGCTATATTTTGTTAGCGACAATTATAAACTTTATTTTAGCAAAACATAAATATAGTTAAGTCTTTTACATATATAGTCACAAGTCTTTTATAAACACAAATTAAACATCACTTAGGCAATATATACATTTTACAAAGTATATTTTCTATAAACTAGTTTAATCTAAAAATGAAAATGTATTTTTACATCATGGCATGTATCATCTTTGAGATCTTTGGAAGATATGTTGTTTAGATCATTACTCAAAGAATCCTTGGAAAGATATGAAAATATTTTGGTTAGATTTGATGAAGATTTTGGAGATTCTTTGTCAGGTCCCAGCGGAACCAATGAAGTACACGGACGAAACCCAACATTTGGTTCCGTCCAATCCGTGGGTTGCTCAGGCTGTTTGCCTATAAATAGCAAGCCACACATTGATGTTTTCTCATCACTTACAAGAATAAACAACATCATATATTCTTTCTGTTAATACAAATATCATCCTAAAAACGTTATTTATATTTTACGATATTTGCTTTATTTTGTTAATGACAATTATAAGGTTTATCTTTAGCAAAGCATAAATATAAGTTAAAGTCTTTTACATTTTAGTAACAAGCTTTTTAAAACACATTTTACACATTACATGATCACTAGGAATTGCACACTACATACATATATACATTTACATGTTTATTTTTATTTCTTAAAAATGAAAATACACATGACATCATGGCATGAATCATTTACATATCTTAGTTGACTTTACATTATATTTTGGAAAGATCTTGAAGCTAAAGAGTTGACTTTGGAAGATCTTGACAAGACATGTCAATATATGGAAGGATTTGGAAATCCCTTAGCTGGCTTGTCCCCGCGGAACCAAACCAGTACAAGGGCGGATCCAAGTTTTGGGATCCGCCAAATCCGTGTGCTGTCTGATCCATTTTGCCTATAAATAGAAAGCTGATCATTCAAGCACTCTTATCACTGACATATCATAAATTATACATTCATTCATTTATACATTACTAACCCATATCATTCATTTCATTCTTAGTGATCTTCCTTTTTTTAGCAAAAGGGATCAAGCATCAACAAGCTTCAACACACTGTTGCAAGTCTTGATAGTTAGATACTGTTAGATTAGTTAGTGTTTTCACATCATTGTTCTACCTTTCATTCAGTAGAGTTTGGTTAGTGTTTTAGTCCTCAAAACACATAGAGTAAACGGGAGTAGTTGTACCCTTGTAAAGAACTCGACATCTAGCTTAGTGTCGGTAATTGTATAGGCGACGTCAGGTTGGTTCTTCCTTGAATTAGAACTCGGTATTTAGCTTTGTACCGGAAAAAGGTGTAAGCGACGTGTATTAAGGTTTTCTCCGCCGAGAAGGGAGTTTGTTTCTTAGTGAAGAAAAACTCTCGAGTTAGAGGCTCGAGGAGTGGAGTAGGGCAAGGAAGAGAGTCCTTGTAGCCGAACCACTATAAATCTCCGTGTTGTGGTTTGATTGTTCTTTTCTCTACTTACTTACTTATATTACTTGTTTTTGTGCAATTACTTTGAAATCACAATAAGTCACAAAGCGAATTAAAGTTAAAAACGGCAAAAACTATTCAACCCCCCTGCTAGTTTTCCACAATTGGCATCAGAGCTACGTTACTCAAGATTTTTCAAAATATATTGTATTTTAAAACTTGAAACGATCAATAAATTTTGAAAACTCTAAAGAAGGGCAATCTATGCAAAGACCACCACTATTTGAACCAAATTGTTTCATATACTGGAAAAACCGCTTTGAGACGTATGTGAAGTCAAAGGACATAGATCTATGGTATATAATTGTAGAGGGTGATTACAAGCCCATAAGTAATGATATTTTAGGTGATCGGGATGAAGGTACTTCTCTTACTCGTCACAGTGATGAGCAAAAGAAGTTGATTGCCAAAAATAATGAAGCCAAAATGATGCTTTATAATGCCTTACCTAAGAAAGAATATGAAAGAGTTTTTATGTGTAAAACGGCTAAGGATATTTGGCAATCATTGATTATCACTCATCAAGGGAACTCACAAGTCAAAGATAACAAAATTTATCTTCTTGTTCAACAATATGAACAATTTGTTATCTCTGAAGATGAGACCATTGATAGTGCTTTTGCTAGGTTTAATACTATTATTACAACTCTTAAAGCACTTGACGAATCTTTTTCTAGTAAGAAATTTGTCAGGAAATTTCTTAGAGCACTCCATCCGAAGTGGAGAGCAAAGGTGACGGCTATTGAGGAATCCAAGGATCTTTCAAGCATGACACTTGATGAGCTCATCGTAAATCTCAAAGTTCACGAGATGGTAATGGAAAAGGACTCAGAAATAGTTAAAGGTAAAAAGGAGAAGTTGAAGTCCATCGCCTTGAAAGCTAGGGTAGAGTCAAGTGATGATGAGGAGTCTAGTTCTAGTAGCGAAGACGAAGAGTATGCCATGGCCGTAAAAGATTTCAAGAAGTTCTTTAGGAGACGAGGAAAGTTCGTAAAACCACCTCGTGAAGAAAAGAAATCCTTCCGGAAAGACCGTGATGATAGGAAAGGAAAAGTAGATAGGAAGTGTTTTAGGTGCGGGGACTCCGGTCACCTAATAGGAGAATGTCCAAAGCCTCCAAAGAACAAGTCTCAAAGAGCATTTGTTAGTGGAGCTTGGAGTAACAGTGAAGGTGATGACGACGAGCCTAATAATGACGAAGTTGCTCTCATGGCTCATAACTCAGAAGAGGTACATTCTGACTCGTCATACTCTTCTATTGATGATGAAACCTTAGAAGTAGAATATAACAAACTGTGTGATATTACTCTAAAAATCATAAACAAAAACAAGTTCTTAAAAACCAAAAAGGAATTTTTAGAAAACGAAGTATATTGGTTAAAAGAGAAAACTTTAAGATTAGAAAAGGGTAAAGATATTAAGGAAACATGTGTCTCATGTCAGGAACTTAAACTAGAAATAGAAACACTTAAGTCCACACAGGAAAAACTTATCAAAATAAATTCTAAATTTAAAAGGTTTGATAAACACATTAGTTGTATGGATGATATAATGAAAGATCAAAAGTTTCATCTTGATAAGACCAAGCTAAATTTTATGAAACTAAGAAACTTAAACGGCTTTGAGAAACAAACTGTAAAAGTACAAGAAACTGTTCCAACTAAGTCAGACACCCACGGATCCGACGGATCCAAAATTTTGGATCCGCCAGTTGTACCAAAAGGATCCGCAGGTACAGTTGATGAACAGAAGGTTCGTAATTCGGATTGTACTAAATTTGTAAAAGTCACAAAGAAACCTAGCACTAGTACAACTGTTAACAAACAAAACCAGTAGTTACTATAGGAAAATGTCAAGTTAAAAATGAGTTTAGGATTAAAACGGTTCAACATAGACCTAAAACTAGTTTTCCCAAACACCCCTTTCCTAAGAGTAACTTTAACTCACAACATCATTATCAAAATAATTAGAACCAAAACATGTCTAGGAACTTTCAAGGTCCCAATTACATGCCATGGAACACTTGTCCACCATTTCCATACATGAACCATGATAATGTTGTGTTTAACCCAAACGGACCCATGAGATATTGGGGACCAAACGCTTGAGTTTTTCTTGAACTTAGGTGTGCTTGAAAGTTGAATTAGAACCAGATGAGTGGATTAAAGATAGTGGGTGTTCAAGACACATGACAGGAAAAAAAAGCCTTTTCTCAACCTACCAAGTGTACGACGGAGGTAATGTCACATTCGGTAGCAAGCTTAATAGTAAAATCATCAGAAAAGGTACAATCTCTCATGACTCTCTCACTATTGATGATGTTGCTCATGTAGATAACTTAGGATTTAACTTGCTTGGTATTAGTCAATTATGCCGCAAAAAGTATAACGTCCTTTTCAGTGAAAATGGAAGTAAAATACTTAGAGATAGTATAACCATAGGAAAAGATGTTTTAAAGAATAACGTATACGTTATGAAATTAGATAAAAACACCTAAAGACAAACTTTGTCTCACCTCTTTGGACGAAAACTCAACTCTATGGCACAGATGCTTAGGTCATGCCAATATGAGGTTAATCCAATTGATCGGCCTCAAACAGTCAACTTATATCGACAAAGGATATTGGTCAACTAAAGTCAAACAATCTAGGGCACAATACAATTTACCAAAGGAGTTTAGTGTTTCCCCGGGTCGTTAAGTCCCAACGAGATATGAATTATGTAATAAAACGAATCTGTGTTCGGGTGAATATTGAACAGGAAAGGGTTTTGAGTGATTTACACTAAGGAATAAAATAAAATAGCTTAAACAAGCTATAAGAACAAGTACATGAAAGCAAAATACTTAGAAACGTCTAAAATCTAAAAACGCGTACGTTTAAAATAAAAATTACGTAAACGTACAAAATAAAACGTGAATTCTGACCAATATAAATCCCACGGATGTGAAAATTATATTTTTAGAATCCTAATAATAAAATAAAATTATTGGAAAACTAAAATTATTTTTATGACTATTTATTTAATTATTTTTAATTAAAAACTATTTTTAACTATTTTATAACACCCTAAAATATAAGAAAATATGAAATAAAGCTAGAAAAGTGAAATTATGACTTAGAAAAATCTAAAATATTATAAAACTTATTTTAAAATGGAAAATATATTTATTACACTTTTTATCTATTTAATTATTAATTAATTATTATTTAATAATTATTTAAACTATTTTAAATTATAATAAATACTAAATAAACAAAGAAAAATCTGAAACTTTTTCTATAAATATTAAATAAGTACAGGCAGCTAGGAAAAATATAAAAATGATAAGTGCTTAATGAAAAAGCTTAAAAATAAGCCAAATGGCTTAAATAGAAGCTATCACTTATTTTAAAATGATGTTTTTCTGTTTTTTTTTTTTATAAAACTATTTATAAGCTAATAATAAGCAACTTTTAAAAAGACAATATTTTTAGATTAAGCTAAATAAGCTGAAAACAAGCAGCTTAAGCCAACAGTCCACTTTTAAGCTTTTTTTTAAGACTAGGATTCTTCAAATTAAGCTAAAAGCTGGAAAATAAGCTAAGAGCTTATGGAAAGAGCTAAAATGGACTGAGATGGATAATAATAAGCTTAAGGTTCATTAAAAAGCTAGGGCTTAAGAGCTGAAAAGCTCTCAACAAGCTCAGCTTTAACTGAGTCTGCTGATAAGGCAGGCACAGGGCAAAATTGCCCATTTTCAGGCCTGGTTTTTATGGTCTTAAAAAATTCTAAAAAATAAAATAAAAATACTAGTCAGTAGATGAGCTGGGTGAGCTTATAGGTGCAAAAGGACAGCTTATGAGGGCTTATGATGTGTTAATTAAAAATCACCCAAGATCTTCAAAAACCACAAAAACTGAAATATGCAGTCTGCTTATCTGTTGTGGTGTGCAGACTTGTGCACAAGTGTGCAAGCCAATCTAAATCTATTTGACTACTCTAATATGACCAGGAGGAACTCAGGAATGCCAATAAAAAGGCCAAAATAAGCTTGTTGCTTATATAGGCTTATTTGGACTTTCTATGGTCTGAAAATTGCACAGGTAGGACAAAACTAGATTATCTATCTATATGGCTACTTAGAACTAAGGAATAGCTTAATAAGGTCAAGAATAAGCTGGATCAAAGCTGGGATCAGGGTAAATGTACAGTAACAACTAATATGACCAGTTTGACCTTATATTGCCAAACACCCCTTAATGGGTCTGTTTTGGAATTTTTTAACTGAAAATGGTTGTTTTAAGCTAAGATATGAATTCTAATGATGCTACTAAGTGTAATAAGCTATAAGTAATGACTTTTAACTGAAAATTAAGTAGTTTAATAAGCTAGCTTATTTTTGGCTTTTTTGATGATTTTTAAGGAAACTAATTAACTAGTGTATACTACTGATAATATTGAAGAAATACAATTATAAACTACTGATAAGCTGAAAATTTATGAAATAAACTAATATTAAGCTATGTAACAGTGAAATGAAAAATGATGCAAAAATGTAAAAATAGCTTACAACTGATAGAAACTATGAAACAATGAAACTGATCAGAACTTAAACTTGGTTTGTCAATACCAAGCTAAAACACCACTCAGCTTATCCTTTCCAGCTTAACTCCACCAGAACAGCTTATTTGACTGAAAATGTTGACTTTTGTTGACTTTTCTGGTTTTTCTAATTTAAACTACTACAGTCTAATACAAGCTCATGAAAAGCTACAATAAGCTTGTCTGAGCTTATATGAAGGATATAGGAGCTTGTGATTGATTTTCTAGTAACTATGGAGCTTAATACGATTTAACAAGAATCATGAAAACTTGAAATCTTATAAAACTTGGAATGATTACAATACAGAAGTGATAGTTAACTTGAAATAAACTTGAAATTACAATGAGCACTTAAATTTAAACTGGAACAGACATGAAATAAATTTTACACTACAAAGTTGGTCTAAAGCATCGACATCTTTTCTTCTGGTCTTCTTTCTTCTTAAATAATCATCCCAATAGCTTCATCTCTCTCCTCTGCTTCAATCCCACCCCTTGGATAACTTTGAATCAATCCCAATCATTGGAATCACCTTTTGGCGCCAAAAGTCTTGATAGTGGATTAGAGCAGGTTTAGAGCAATTAAAGAATTTTGGTTGATTGTGGAGGTGGAGGAGACAAATTGTGAAGTGGGTAGTGAGCTGGGGGTGAGGTGGAAGGGATTGTAGCAGCTGGATTGGTGAGGTGGAAGAAGAAGCAGTATGGCGGTTTTTTTTGGCTTGTTTGACTTTCTTGATCACTGTACATATTTGACTTTTTCTTATTTAAGCTGCCTTTGACTTTTCTTGGGTCAACATGGGTTATTTTGGATTTTAGGGAATAGAAATGGGTTAAGGGATTTAGAAAAATGAAATTTTGAATTGCTTAAATTTCAGGGACCAAAATTGCCATTATCTGAAAGTTCAGGGACCTTTTATGTCATTTTTAAAAGTTGAAGGACCAAAACTGCCATTTCTTTAAAACTTTCATCCAAGGACCAATATTGTAAAAGTTAACTAGTTTAGGGACCTTGAATGATATTTTCCACATTTTTAACACCAGGGACTATTTTTGCCAATTTCTGAAAGTTAAAGGACTGAAATTGACAATTATGCAAACTATGTTCGTTTTTCAACTGTTTTTAATCCTTTTGCACATGAAACACATAAAACACAATCAAATGATATTTTCTGTATTTTGAAGCATATCTGCATGTTTTTAAATGTTTTTGTAGTCTAAATGTGACAGAAATGATGAGTATTTAGACACTCATCACCAATCCTTATCATCTAACAAACTCGTTAGGAACCTACCCAAGTTAAAATATGACCAACACTTTTGTGATGCTTGCAAAATTGGGAAACAAGTTCATAATAGCCATAAGGCTAAAAACATGGTGTCTACCTCTAGGTGTCTAGAATTGTTGCATATGGATTTGTTTCTTCCATCCGCTATACAAAGTTACGGGGGAAACTTCTATACTTTGGTAATAGTAGATGATTACTCTAGATATACTTGGACTAAGTTCTTGAAAACTAAAAATGAGGCCTTTGATAAATTTGAAATTCTAAGTAAGAAAATTCAAAATCAAATAGGAAATAATATAGTGTCAATTAGAACCAACCAGGGTCGTGAATTTGATAACGAAATCCAATTCGGAGCTTTTTGTGATGCTAAGGGCATAACACATAATTTCTCGGCTCCTTGAACCCCTCAATCTAATGATGTAGTAGAATGTAAGTATAGAACACTTCAAGAAATGAGTCGAACAATGTTAAACGAGCAAAACATACCCCAAAAGTTTTGGTGTAATGCCATTGACACATCCACATACATCCTAAATTGAGTCTTAATTATAACATTCTTGAACAAAACACCATATGAGCTATATAGAGGCAAAAAGCCTACACTGGGATATTTTAGAGTTTTTGGATGCAAGTGCTTCATCTTAAACACTAAAGATTACCTCACCAAGTTTGACCCAAAGTCTTATGAATGTGTATTTTTAGGATATTCACAGAATAGTAAAGCATACATTGTCTTAAACAAAGAAACCTCAAGAGTCGAGGAATCGTTGAACGTAACATTCGACGAAAGTCCACCTCCCTCTAAGACATCACCTTTGGTAGATGATGACTTAGTTGAAAGTCAAATGGTTGAAAATCAAGAAAATGTAGAAAATGACAAAGAAGATGAACCTGTGAAAAGAGAAATAGTTAATATAAAAGAATCTAGAAGTCATCCATTAGACAACGTTATAGGAAAAATTGATGAAAGAACCTTAAGGTCAAAAGTCCAAAACCAAAGTAATTTCTTTGGTTTTGTTTCAACCATTGAACCTAAAAATATTAATGAAGCCATAAAAGATGAATCTTGGGTTGTAGCGATGCAAGAAGAATTAAATAAGTTTGTTAGGAATGACGTTTGGACATTAGTACCTTAACCTCATAATCAAACCATAATTGGAACTAAATGGGTGTTTAGGAACAAAATGGATGAAAATGGAGTAGTGTTTAGAAACAAAGTTAGGTTAGTAACTCAAGGCTACTATCAACAAGAAGGTATAGATTACGACGAGACATTTGCACCCGTCGCTAGGCTTGAGTCAATTAGAATATTACTTGCATATGCATGTGCACACGACTTTAAACTATTCCAAATGGATGTTAAAAGTGCTTTTCTAAATGGTTTTATTAATGAGGAATTATACGTAGCACAACCTCCCGGCTTTGCCGATTTGAAAAACCTAATCATGTCTACAAACTTAAGAAAGCTTTATACGGACTTAAGCAAGCACCAAAAGCTTGGTATGATCGACTTAAGACTTTCCTAGTTGACCATAAGTATACCATGGGCCTAGTAGACAACACTCTTTTCACAAAGAAAAAGGGATCACATATTATCATAGTCCAGATATATGTGGATGACAGTATATTCGGTTCAACTTGTCAAGAGTTATGCGATGAATTTTCAAAAATCATGCAAGATGAGTTTGAAATGAGTATGATGGGGGAACTAAACTTTTTCTTAGGTCTCCAAATAAAACAATTAGAAGATGGGATATTCTTCAACCAATCTAAGTATATAAGGGATATGCTTAAGAAATTTGGTCTTGAAGATTCCAAACCCATGAAAACACCCATGTCCTCCGAAACCAAACTCACCAAGGATGACGAAAGTGAATCCATAGATAGCACTAAATATAGAGGAATGATTGGTAGTTTACTCTACCTCACGGCTAGTAGACCGGATATTATGTTTAGTGTTTGTCTATGTGCACGCTTTCAAGAAGATCCCAAAATATCTCATCTTGAAGCCGTTAAACGGATTGTTAGGTACATTAAAGGCACTACACATTTAGGATTATGGTATCCCAAAGGAACGGGTGTAGAAACCATAGTGTATGCCGACTCAGACCATGCCGGTGATTATGTTGACAGGAAAAGTACAAGTGGTATTTGTACTTTTGTAGGACATTGTCTCACCTCACAGTTTGCTAAGAAACAAACGGCCCTTGCAATATCAACAACCGAAGTTGAGTACGTGTCTGCAGGAAAGGCGTGTCAACAAGCACTGTGGATGAAACAAGCTCTCGTCGACTATGAAATTGAACTCAATGACATTCCCATTCTTTGTGACAAAAAAGGAGCTATCGACCTCAGCAAAAATCCAGTCCAACACTCCAGAACCAAACACATAGAAATACGTCACCATTTCCTACGCGACAATGTTCAAAAAGGAAACATCTCAATTGAGAAAGTATCCTTAGAGGACAACATTGCCGACATCCTCACAAAACTTCTTAAAAGAGAACCTTTCAACTTTCTTAGACTTGGTTTAGGATTAATGGAACCTAGTGAGTAGATAAAACATTAGCTTAAACTTTAGATTAACCAAACACCACAGTAACCAAATTCCAAGCCTGAACCTGCGGAACCAAACGACAACAAGGGCGGAACCCTTATTTTGGTTCCGCCGGATCCGCAGCTTGCTGAGCTAGTTTTTTAGTTTATTAAACAAACACCCTGTACTGTGTATCACATTCCCCAAAAACATACATCCTACTAGAACTCGACCCTTATCACACCAAAATCAGAAATTAGGTCATTCTCCACAACCAATTTGTGCTTAAATCATCTCTGTAAGTATCCTAATCATATCTAATTCCTAATCTGAGTCTAGGATTTCTATTTCTTGCACAAAAATCAAAACTTGGGGTTTATGCACATTTCTTTCAAAATCATGAAGCATATTTACTAAATTACAAAACAAACCATGTTTTCCTTAGTTAGGAATTGTATCTTATAGTACATTATCATAATTCATCAAAAACCCCATGAGAAATTTTTGCAAAAATCTTCTCACGACTAGGAAAAATGATTTTTAGCACATTGTTCATACAAATACAAAATGTTATGTTTTTAACATCACTTGCATAATGTCTCTTGAATGCTAAAGAGAATACATAACTAATATGTATTTTCGGGTACATTCAATCGAAGCTACATTGAAGTAGGAGCGTTTGGGTTATCTCTCGTTTCATCATAAAACTGGTATAAATGAAATTTTCATGCATCAAAAGGAGCCATGCCTCCCGCGACAAATTATGACCATAAGGACACCCTTAAATACCTACCTCAACACCACAAAACCAAAGGTCTCACCGAAGATCAAATCAAAATCTTTAAGGCATTAGAAAAACGTTATGTTCACGAGGGTAGAACCGTAGACCCGTCATTTTTAGAAGAAACCAACATCCGTGAACAATTAGCCACTATCCAATTTGATAATCTTCTCAACATAGGTGAACCCATTATTCCTAGGTTTATACTTGAATTCTATGCTACTGTAAGTCTTAGCTCAGATGACTTTGGATTCATGAGCATCCATTTCAAAGTAAACCAAAACCAATTCACCTTCCCTTTAAACCAATTCGGGGAAGTTTTGGGTATTCCAAGTCAAGGAACTTGCTTTTATTCGGATAAATGGTCATTGTCCATCCTAGATTCCAATCTTGATCGTATCCATCCATACGACACACCCCTAACTTCCAAAGAAATAATCCGTGAACATCTCTTCAATCCTAGAAACAACCCAACTAGGACAAGCCGGGGTAAACAAGTAGATATAGATCCATTTGCCATGGAGCTCAATGAGCTTAAGCCACAATTAAAAAAATTGGAAGAAGTTCTTAGAGCCAACGTCATTAGCACCGTAGGAAATCGGGATCACGTCAATGCAAGCCTTTGCTACATGATCTATTGTGTGTCTACCCACCAACAATTCAACTTAGCCTACTATATCGCCAAAGGAATGGCCGATATTTCAGTCTTAGGTACCACCGCCATGCCATACGGGATGCTTCTTACCCGTTTGTTTAAAGCTTCTGCACCTATTCCTCGAAACACTAGTGGCTTCCTTCCTGACTACACCGAAATTCCACATACCTTTGTTCCTATTAGTGATCATAGGGTAGCGGTAGCAAAAGGAAAACGTGCACATCCTCCAACCTCATCATCATCATCATCGGCTAGTGATGAAGATGGTTTGCCCAATTCTAGAATTCCTCCACCCGAATATATGTGTCAACTTCCTTCCATGTCAAACCAATCAGAGGAATTTCGACAAACAAAAGGAATGATGAAGAACTTAGGTCAGTGGATCATGAAGCTTAAAAAGAAGATGAACAAGAAGTAAGGGTTAGGAAGCGTTTGGCATAAGACATTTTCGAACAATGATGTGATAAACCTGTGTGTGTTTTAAGATATTACGTTGGTATTTGACTTTTATATGAACTAGCATAATGTTGCAGGATGATAACACTTATTGTTATCAATTTTTCGTACTTAAGCCACCGTTTGGCTTGACCTCCTGTTATGGTAAGTAATTATCATGAGATTTATCTATGTGCAAACGTGTATTAGAATATGTGTTTTTAGTTTTATTCTATCACATATTAGTAGTTACATATGTTTTAGGAGAATTTCCGGGATTTGAGCGGGTAACGCAAAATTTGACAATCTCTCTGTTTAAATTAGCACTTCTGAATGGCGGATTTGGCGGAACCAAATTTTGGGTTCCGTCAGTTGAAATCTTTGGCTCCGCCAAATTACAGACCGCGGATTCTGCGAAACCAAAATTTTGGTTCCGCCTTAATTATCGTTTGGATCCGCCAACTCCAACAGTAACTTTTTCCAAATTTTCCCGACTAATCTCGATCCTTAGATAATTGATTTTAGTTTTTAGGATTCCTCTATTGATTAGTAGGATCATTAGGATGATTTAGAAATACTTAGAACCATAAGAAATCAATTTCCCACCAAAATTTGAATATTCAAATTTTCATCCAATATGGACTCTAACTTACATGACACAAAGGATTTAGAATCCATTTGGCTTACCTCCATCATATCTTCATCAAACCCAAACAATCCTCCACAATAGGCACTTTTAGTTTCTTTCCTTTAGGACCCTTAGGGTTTTTTAGGTTGCCTTTTTTGTTATGTTGTAACATCATGTCTTGTGACTTATGTCACAAACACATTTTCAAGTAATAGATGTTATATTTATGCTTGTGGGTGATCACTATTTGGCATAATATCTAAGTTTGTTTGATTTACTAACATTATTGTATGATTGGTTTGAATTCTCATAATGATTTGACCACTTGTACTTAGGTGCATTATTGATCAGACACGTATTTTTGACTTTTAAAAGTCAAATGGGTTGACTATCATGTTTGGTTGACCTATACACATGCATTATGCTACCTGGTTGGATTGATTCACAATTAACCTTTGTTTTGTAGCTTTTCTCAACCTTGAATCATATACGTTGGTACCCTAGCAACGGGGCGTATAGATCAAGGGGGAGTATATCATGTACTAACTCATTATTTTGTAGAATTTCTCATCCTTGAAACATATACGTTGGTACCCTAGCAATGGGGAGTATACATCGAGGGGGAGCATATCATATTCTAACCATTTGTTTTGTAGGTTCATGCATCATAACCTTGGTACTCCAATTAGGGGGAGTATTATCCAAGGAGGAACTTTAAAGTTCTCAAAATCATTGAAACAATCTTGGTACTCCAATTTAGGGGGAGTAATAACCAAGAAATGTTCACCACATTCCGCTATGCATATCTTCTTTTTGTTTCGACAAAAAGGGGGAGATAGGATTATGTTTCTACATCACTGTGATCATTATAGTACATATTTTTTTTTACATCACAGTACATGTTTTCATGCTTAAAATAGTTTTTAAACTTGCGTAAAACTAACTTAATCTATATTTTTAAAAGACTTTCACTTTACTTATTTCATTGCTTAAAAATAAACTTTATGTTTTGTCATCAACAAAAAGGGGGAGATTGTTAATACAAATATCGTCCTAAAAACGTTATTTATATTTTACGATCTTTGTTTATTTTGTTAATGGCAATTATAAGGTTTATCTTTAGCAAAGCATAAATATAAGTTAAAGTCTTTTACATTTTAGTAACAAACTTTTTAAAACACATTTTACACATTACATGATCACTAGGAAGTACACACTACATACATATATACATTTACATGTTTATTTTTATTTCTTAAAAATAGAAATACACATGACATCATGGCATGCATCATTTACATATCTTAGTTGACTGTACAATATATTTTGGAAAGATCTTGAAGCTAAAGAGTTGACTTTGGAAGATCTTGACAAGACATGTCCATATATGGAAAGATTTGGAAATCCCTTAGCTAGCTTGTCCCCGCGGAACCAAACCAGTACAAGGGCGGATCCAAGTTTTGGGATCCGCCAAATCTGTGTGCTGTCTGATCCATTTTACATATAAATAGCAAGTTGATCATTCAAGTACTCTTATCACTGACATAGCATAAATTATACATTCATTCATTTATACATTACTAACCCATATCATTCATTTCATTCTTAGTGATCTTCCTTTTTGTAGCAAAAGGGATCAAGCATCAAAAAGCTTCAACACACTGTTGCAAGTCTTGATAGTTAGATATTGTTAGATTAGTTAGTGTTTTCACATCATTGTTCTACCTTCCATTCAGTAGAGTTTGGTTAGTGTTTTAGTCCTCAAAACACATAGAGTAAACGGGAGTAGTTGTACCTTTGTAAAGAACTCGACATCTAGCTTAGTGTCGGTAATTGTATAGGCGACGTCAGGTTGGTTCTTCCTTGAATTAGAACTCGGTATTTAGCTTTGTACCGGAAAAAGGTGTAAGCGACGTGTATTAAGGTTTTCTCCACCGAGAAGGGAGTTTGTTTCTTAGTGAAGAAAAACTCTCGAGTTAGAGGCTCGAGGAGTGGAGTAGGGCAAGGAAGAGAGTCCTTGTAGCTGAACCACTATAAATCTCCGTGTTGTGGTTTGATTGTTCTTTTCTCTACTTACTTACTTATATTACTTGTTTGTGTGCAATTACTTTGAAATCACAATAAGTCACAAAGCGAATTAAAGTTAAAAATGGCAAAAACTATTCAACCCCCCTTCTAGTTTTCCACACTTTCATTCATATCTAACTCATTCTTATTTCATTTTAGTGAACTTCTTTGTAGCAAGAAGATTAAAGCATTACAAGCTTCAACAAAATGTTGCAAGGCTTGTTAGTTTGTCATTGTGTGAATTGTATTCATTCATACATCATTGTTTGTACCAAACCATCATAAACCTCTGATAGTGATCGGTTAGTATTTTAGTCCTCAAAATACTTAGTGTGACAGGAGTGGTTGTACCCCTGTAAAAGAACTCGACATCTAGATTTGTGTCGGAAATATTGTAAGCGACGTGTAAAGGTTTTCTCCGCCGGATAAAGGAGCTTGTTGACTAATGAAGAAAACTCTCGAGTTGGATACTCGGGGAGTGGAGTAGGGCAAAGAAAAAGAGTCCTTGTAGACCGAACCACTATAAACACTCGTGTTGTGGTTTGATCGTTTCTTTCTTGCACTATACTTATTTGTTAGTTTGTTTGCATACATTAAGTCATTTCATACAAATGTAACAAAGAAAAAAAAATTAAAAGCGGTAAAACTATTCAACCCCCCTTCTAGTTTTTCACAATCTTTATAGATGACAACGGAAATGAAAAAGTGACTGCAAAGCTTCTTGATAACTTGTTTATCAGCAGAAAGAAGGGAACCCTAGAAGGTAAATATATCCAAGCTCTTAAAGGGGTGTTTAGAATGTCTTTCTACTTTATAGATGTTATTGATTTAAATAATGTTATTGGAAGTGAATATTACAGATTGTATTAAAGTTTGCCTTTGTTGTATAATCTTTGCAGTTTTAGGTTTTGGTACCAGTAATCATAGGAAAGGTATGCCAGCTGAGGGTACCAGTAACCAGAGAAAGAAAGCTGATGATGAACAGAGGAAGGCAAGCCAGATGAGGGTACCAGTGAGCAGCGGAAGGCAAGGCCTCTGAGTGTAACCGATTGCGTCCTTGGCCTAAGAGCAAATTTGAAAAAACCGACTCCTAAAAGAGGTTCTAAGTGTTGTTCATTGCATTCCAAAAAGAAAGACTAAATGTAGGATAATGTTCCTTTTTTTCTGTTGTCCTTTTGAATGTAATACTGACTCTTTTAAGACAATGTTAGTTAAGCTATGTAAGACATGTTTATGTAATTGGTTTGGTTAATCTTTTAAGACATCCTTATGCTTAAGCATTTTGCATGTGCATTCGCATATGCGGGGCTGTTTGTATTTATTCACTTTGACTTTTTATGGTCAACATATACCAAATACCTCATATGTTCCTCTTAAAGTAGTTTCCAGCTGAATGGACTTGTTTAATTTATGGGTTGTTTGGATTTACCCATGTTGACTTTTAAAAGTCAACTAATACCAAAACCTACCCATTCACTTAGCAATGTCACTGGCTTCATTAATTTCTGACACACGAATCACACACCTAGCCATTGACTAGTCAAAGGTCTCTCCCTTTATATTCACCACACCACACTCACACCCACAACTCTCATCTCATAAACATTGGTCATCAAATTCAGTCATCATGGATGCACAATCCTCAAACTCAGAAATACACCCTTATGCACAATCCAAAAAATCACAAACACACCCTTATGGTATCAAAAGAATTGTACAGGGGTATGCTCTTTATTATCACACCCGTCTCCCTGAACCACCACTTGCAGCAATGCCAGAACCACATTTCTCTCATTGTCAGTTTTGCCAAAATACATTTCAGCTTTGTGAGGAAATACGCGTGTTTAAGGAAGAGGCGTGCTTCATGTGGATAAGCATTCACAATTATCTTGTGGAGCTCTTGAAGGAACAAGCCAAAAAAAATGAAACCTTTCCTCCTAACTTTTGATATGGTTGTATTAGGTTTTTTCTAAATAATTATGTATTTGGATGACAGTGGTTTATCTTTTGTATCCTATTAGTAACGCAACTTCATTTGGTTAAATTTGTTATTTTCCATATTCTTTGCATATGAGATTGTCTGCATACTTGTTTTAACAGTGGTTTATCTTTGTCATCTTACAAAGTATGTAATTTGTATGCAAATTATACAGATAAATGAACTACCATGGAATAAGCATTTTATTTATCTCTTAAAACCAACAAAAATAGTAACGTACATTCATCAACATCCAACAACCATTTGGTAATCATGGATTGAATGAAGTTTCTTTGCTTGTTTTTTCTTGACTTGCTCCTGCACAAGTTTCTTCTTGACTGGCTTCTTTTTCCTGATCTTTAGGTGGTGTTTTTGTCCACTTTCATCTCCACTACCCACTGCACCACCCCCTCGAGTTTTGTTTCAACTTCTAATATGCAGACCTATAACACCACCACTTGTACCTACTGCACCACCACCTCCAGCAGCTGCAACAACTCCTCTGCCTCTTTAAGC
Organism: Artemisia tridentata subsp. tridentata; assembly: GCA_021014915.2. Lineage (NCBI taxonomy): Eukaryota > Viridiplantae > Streptophyta > Magnoliopsida > Asterales > Asteraceae > Artemisia > Artemisia tridentata. Next base: position 117,299,481 of record CP139506.1, on the reverse strand, counting down.
ATGCCTCCAACAGGAATACCACATACTTTCTCCTCATGGTAGCCTTGCTTCAAAAGTTAAACCAGCCATATTTTTAACTTCCATATAACAACCAGTAAATCTCATTTTAGTTGATTCGTTGTTGTCATCCAACACCCCTACGTCTGTATCAGTACCATCCATATTGTTTCTCTTTATTTTTTTACTTGAACGGTGTGCCATAATAGTTGGTGGGAGAATTTACTTCCAGAGTAACACACACTCTTTCTAACTTAGTTTGAATTTACTTTTGAGTAGTCAAATATAGGGTCAGGCTACTTTGAAATAACCGCGCTTGACTTTCATATTTTTACTTGAACGGTGTGCCATATCACTGGCTTCATTTACTTCTCACAATTACACCCACAAACCTACCCATATCACTCGGTTCATTTACTTCTCACAATTTCACACAAACCTACCCATCTCATATCATCAACCTTGTTCATCAAACTCATTCAAACTCTCAGCTCACCATGGATGCACAATCCAGATAGTTAGCAACAAACAGTCACAACCATGCGGTCCGTTACCCAATGAAAGTAGGAGACTCTCAAGCTTGGTATGTCTCCGCAGACCTAGAAAAACCACTTCCACCAATGCCAGAACCACACGCCTCTAAATGTCAATGTTGCAAAAATACATTTCAGGGTCGTGAGGAACTACGCGTGTTTAAGGAAGAGGTGCGCTCTATGTAGACATCGATTAACAACTTAATTGTGCAAGTCATGGAGGAAAGAGTCAAAAAACCATGAAACCTGTTCTAGTTATGTTATGGTTTTATTAATTTCAGTTTTAAGTATGTTTATGTAATATGTTTTAAGTACCTCTATGATATGGTTGTATTTATATTAGTTTATGTAATATGTTTGAAGAACATCTATATCTATATGTTTTCTATCTATGATATGGTTGTATTAATATGTTTTAAGAATATAAATGTAATATGTTTTAATTCAAATCTAGATGTGATTTATTCTTTGAATGTTTTTATTGTTGGAAATATGAACACAATTAGGAATTTAACACGTTAACCTATAATGCTTCTAAAATTTAAAATTGAATCTTCGGTTTCCCCATTATTTGTGTATATATTTGTTCCATAAACATGTTGCTGCATACCCATCTTAGATCATCAACCTTGTTCATCCATCACATTAAAATCTGAGTATGCCGACCGGAAACAAAAGAGCAAGAGATGATGCAGATGCAGTTATCGAAAACAATGAAGCACATCAACTCAAGTATGTTACAGTTTTGTTTATCTTTAAATGTTTTTCTATGTTTCTATATCCATGTGATTTATTCATTCAACATTACAGTAAACAACATAAGGAAGAGGTGGCAGCAAAAACCCCCTAGTTAACCAAAAATAATCAGCCAAAGTTGAAGCTGTCGAGGATCAAAAAACCTCCTATGCCCTTCTAATGAAAGCTTCTATTATGAACTAGAAGCTACTTTGGAGCAAAAAAGTTGGAAGGAGGAAGAAGAAAGAGAAGCCAGGTTAAAAAGGCATAGTGAAGTGGCAAAGGAGCATTGGAAAGAAGTGGCGGCAGTTAAAAAATTAGAAAAAAAAATATACTAAGGATACTGAAATTTATGAATGTTTAGAAGATGAATGTTTAGAAACATTCAGTTATGATGATTTTCATTTGTCATACCTTTCAGATTAATTGCCTTATGAAATTAAGCAAATTTAGATGATAATTTTTATCTTGATGTTCCCAGTTTTGGTTTCACTTGCATGTTTGCATATGCCTTTGCAGTTTAGGAGTTGTTTGGATTTGACCAGTTTGACTTTTACAAGTCAACATACACCCAAAAACATGAATGACTGAGTAATCAAATTGTTTCGACACATCTTTAGTATTCAACTTTATGTTTAATACATTAAAGTCATTTTAATTTGTGGCATGCAACTGTTAAACACAATCTAATTATGTTTGTAACTGCATTTTGCATATGCAGCATTACTTTGACTTCTAAAAGTCAACATAGAGTTTAGTTACAACTTAATCGAAATTGGAAAATGAATCATATACATAGCCACACCTCCCAAGTTCCCAATCTTCCTCTCATTCTTTCCTAAGTCTCTTCTCCTCCTCGAAATCAGAAAATGAATCAGATACATAGCTATACCCCCCAAGTTCCCAATCTTCCTCTCGTTCTTTCCTAAGTCTCTCATCCTCCTCTTGTTTAGCCCTTGCTTCTTCTACCAGTGTTTGTAACAATGTTTCTTGCTCTAATCTCATTTGATGTTCTTGTTCCTCAATAAGATATCCACCATCCAGCCACCCTTGTTCAACCCGTTCTTCTTCTACTAATAATTCTGTTATTTCTTCTTCGTCTAACATTCCCCTACCAGCTACCCCACTCCCATTCCCATAAAGTGTATCCTTGTGGATAACCTTAACTAAGTTTTTCTTTGTAATGTTAAGATAATGGAGTGAATGGAGTGATCGATTAGGAGAAAAAACTGAAACGCTATGAAGAATCACAACAGCTCCTACAGTTATATCCTTTCCATAACCCCATCCTCGTTAATGATTTTGTGATGTATTGCACCAGGTATTGCACATGAGAGATCTTTGAGAGTTACTGTAAGATCGCCAAGGGCATTTGGAGTACACGACTTGATTATTGCAACAACTTGATCAAATTTACCATTATTGATAAAGCTCTTGATATCACCTAAACATAAACACAACCCTCCCATTAGCATTCACAAACTCAACCGCGCTAAGCCATGACCCACGTGTAAAATCCTCATCCTCACCCACATCCTCAACATCTTTTCTAATATACTCTTGTGTCGAAATTACACACTCCTGCCCACCTTCGCTAATATCTGCTTGTTTACGATGCGTAGCCAATTGAACAATACCAGCAGGACCGGGTATTATCCTAACAGGCTTTTTAGGGCTGTGCGATGAATGTAGATTTTCCAAGGTGGGGGTTCTGTGACGGCTTTTGTAACACCCCCAAAATATCGCAGCGGAAGATAATGTCACTGGGGTGCTACTTCATAGTACAAAGTTCGAGTCATAGAAAACGACCTCTGATGAGACGTTTTGAAAAATTACCATTCGAATAATAAAATCTGAGTTACAAGCAAGAGGTCCCAAGTGTTAAGTACATAAACATTTTAAAAGGTTGTCGAATGGTAAATAAATATGACATGTGAAGACTTCATTATGCAAATATCTTCATGAAATATGTTTACTGATGATCACCTGAAATGCATGAGAGAAAACGGGTCAACTATCAAAATAGTTGGTGAGTACACGAGTTTTATATAACACAAAAGCATTTTAAATAATGTCCTCATGGCAATCATCATATAAATATACGATGTTACAAATCCCGCCCATACAAAACTAGTAACACTTTAGATTCACATATGATTCCATGATAATAATAAAAAATAATCAAAAACTGTTGAGAAACTGTCCACATAGCAAAGGGGATGTCAACCCATTCAGTTACAAGTCCCTCCCATACAAGACTTGTAACACTTTAGATTCACAACCCATTGCATATAAGGTAGTTCATTTTATAGTCAAGCACGCATGCAGTCATAATAGTTCACAAAAATAGCACCTAGTATATAATAAAGTATGCGGCAATGCCCCTAAAATAAATAATATGCGTTCAGTAACATAGTGAACGAGAGGTTGGCCGACCTCTAATAGCGCTATCCATACTATCAACTGCTCTACACAAGGAAGCCGTACGAATGGTACGTATAACTAGGGATCAACAATGCGAATGTACGAACAGTACATCATACAACTATTATATACAATTAAGTCAAAAATGCTCCGTAACATGGGGAGACGTTGCGTTGCTCCGTAACATAAGGAGACTTTATGTCATTCCACCACCTAGGCGAGAATTATTGTCAAGTACGCTCCGAACATTGGAGACTTTAGCATATAGTACGTACGATACATTATAAGTTCAAAACGTACTAAAGGGTCCAGAACAAGTCATAAGTTCATAATAAGTCAAAAGGGTTCAAAATATGTCAAAGGGTTCAAACCAAATCAAAAGAGTTCAAAATAGGTCAAAGGGTTCAAAAAATAGAAATCAATTTAGTTCAAGTATGATTCATGCATTTCACCCCAAAACGATTAAAATAGTTAGAAAAGGGGGTCCATGAATACTCACCGTTGTGATTAGCAGCGGATTACAACGATATAACGTATATCAAGAAGTCGCGAGCTTGTATCGATGACCTAAAAATATAATAGTCGCGTCTTAGTTATATAACGAGAAAGTACAAAATAAATTTTATAAAAGTATTTATATACTTTTGACATTGTACATATTTTTGTAAGTTTACAAAAATATGAAAGTTTAGTTTTTTTCAAAAATAGTAACAAGTCCTATTGGTAGGCTACCCTAACGTCGGGTTTATATCACTTTTAATATTTCACCTATTCCGTAAATTATTACGTTTAAGTCATGTTAAATAGGTAATGAGTCTATTTCCCAAATAGTGGGCCTTAGCACTTTGGTTTTTATATACAACATGTCCAAATAATATTATTTGTCAAGTTTTGGTTTTTATAAATTGAGTTATTCCACCTTAGTGTCTATGTTATTCCTAACTATAAATCATTATGTATTAATTTCTATGTCTTTAAAAAAAAGTATCTAAATGTATTTATAAATTTTTAGATGTCTTACAGTCTAATTATTTCATAACTTAAAGTCAATTTACAAATATTATCATATAATCCAATGCAGAACTCTGGCTACACATCCAGTCTCGGAAAAACGATGATATCTAGAGTTCTACAAGTCCGTTTTACATGAAGTTTTCGGCTATGTTTAAGTCTAGATGTTACCTACATTTCATAAAACTGGGGCGACTACCAGAAATGAATAAAACTATAAGCTTTTTCTAAATGAAATCTGGTGTGCAGATTTTGACATCTTTCGCCATTTTGGCTCTCATTTACTCATCGGGATGAGATACGGAGTCCACCACCCGGCGAAACGACCGTAAGACATAATCCTATAACCATATCTATTTTTATACAGTCCATAACTCACTGAGTTTCGTCAGTAACTCATTCTTTGGAGCTGTTTAGAATTTCAGCTTCACAAAAACTACTTAGGGCATGTCCTAGCTTATTTTTAAGTTACAAACCTCATGTACTGTTAGAGTTTGTGGAAAAAATATTAAGTCGTGTATGACTAGAATCGAAATCTGGACCATGGGATTGCACACTTTACGTATGAATGATTAATGAAATAATAAATATATATAAACATTATGTATTTAATTATTTGAACACAAAATAACGACTAACGGACGTTTAGTAATTAACGGAATTGACTAACGATCGTTAGTGAATAAAGGAAGGACTATAGGTGTAATTTGAGGGAAAGAAGGTTCTAGAATTCCCATATGAGGGTTATGGCCGATCGGCCCTATGGGTTTCCTAACCCAATTCTAGAACAACTTGTCCTCCAAGATATGTAGCCTATAAATACAAGGCCTAGGGGTTAGGGTTTCACATCTTGTGCACTCTTGCTATAACCCTAAATTTGTTCTTCTCCTTTTCTTTGCTAAAATCGATCGACTCATCCTTAAGGGGGGGGGGGGGATCGAATTTTGATAATTAAACAAATAGTTTGGTTTAATTCTTGTGTTTTTTACTAGCATCAAACATTAATTAGTTATAGTACGTGTGTACAAAACCTTGGTAATTAACTCACTATAGTTAATACCATCTTGGATTGAGAAACAAAACGGTAAGGGGTTTCTCGTTAATCCTATTGTTTGTTAAAGAAGAAGAATTTGAAGTTAGATCCTTGCTCTTGCTAGGATCAAAGGTATGTACCTTTAATATTCGGTTAATCTCTTTACATGTTAAATTATGATTCTTTGTTTCCGCTACGTGCTTTGGTGATGTATTATTTATTTATATGATTGTCATGGTATTTAAATTATCACTAGGTGAACTCCACTGGACTACTGTTAAACATATTCTCAAGTATTTGAGAGCTACGAGAGATATGTTTTTAGTATATGGGGGGAAATCCAGATGCAGAACTGTGTGTTACAGGTTACTGCGATGCTTCCTGGAAGTGTGATAAAGATGATACGAAGTCTTAGACGGGTTATGTCTTTGTCATCAATGGAGGAGCTGTGGATTGGAAGAGCAAGAAGTAGAGTACTATAGCAATGTCTGCAACAGAAATCGAGTATATTGCTGCTTCAGAAACTGCAGTGGAAGCCGTCTGGATTAGGAAGTTCGTTTCCGGGCTTGGCATTATGCCCTCAATCGAAAGACCTATAAAAATGTATTGTGACAATTCAGCCGCAATCACATTTGCCAATGAACCTGGAATCATGAAGGGCACCAGACATTTCCCGATTCGGTATCACTATGTTAGAGAACAAGTAGAGATAGGCGAAATCGAGTTACTCAAAGTTCACACAGATAACAATCTAGATAATCCGTTAACGAAGGCTTTACCTGGTGGAAAGCTTAATCAACATGCTGAAGGCATATGATTTCGTTTAGCTAGTAGTTTCATGCCCATCTGTGATTAGTGTTTGGATAATGGGATGTTTTGAACAGTTATTATTTTAATGAAATAAAATACTTGTTATGTTTGATTGTCATTTTCTTAATAATATGTCTTGTATTTGCATGTTTATATCCTTGAATAATTTAATTATTCTAAATTGTCCGTTGTCGATTAATGATATGGGAATATCATTAAACTAAGACAAATATGAGTATTGGTAGAATATACTTGAAAGTATATTGATGCGTTGTCATACCAATTTCACATGATATTCAATGAATTGAATATAGGACTTATCCCAACTTCATGAGTTTACTTTATGGATATTTTCATTAAGTAAATCATGTTTATATAGTTATCCTCAGACTTGAGATGCCAGATAACTGTCATGGATGTAGTGCATTTCTGTGAAGCAATTTACCGCTATACGTAACTGGCAGCTATAAGGATTGTTTTCAGGAGTGTTTGCAAAGTGCATGGGTTATGCTCGTAGTCAAGATAGAATTTGTTCCTTCAAATTGTTTGGAGTTTAATACTGTTGGGCCCCTCGTAGGATTGGTAAGATGTATGTGTGGCCACACCCAATATCTCCCCTGAATATGTTCAGAAGATTTGGTAATCTTGCTTAATCAGAAACAACGAGAAACAAAATGTTTAATAAAGAATGAATGAGATCCATATCTTTATTAATGTAGTATTAGAAACAAAAGGATGAGTATGATGATGAATCATTGAATGGTTTTTCCAGGAGACCACCACCTGAGTTGTACTAGGGGCATTGGCGTGTTGCTAGACGCTAACTGATGAGTGTGTAAATACTCATCATTTCTTTTACATTTGAGCTACAGAAACAGTCAAAAATACTTTAAAAAGTCTAAAAATGTATAAAAATATCATCTGACTGTGATTTTATAAGTTTCAGGGAAAAACAAACAATAAATGGCATAATTTGCATTTTAGTCCCTGAACTTTCAGAATTTGGCAAATCTAGTCCCTAGAATCTAAAAAAGTGAAATTTTATCATTCAAGGTCCCTAAAATAATTTTAATTGTCAAATTTGGTCCTTGAATGATTGTTTGGGCAAAAATTACAAAAAGGTCCCTCAATTTTGAAAAGTGTCAAAAATGGTCCCTGGGTTATTTAAAATGTAAAATAAATAATTAAAACCCTTGTACTATTCATCTTGGCAAATATGGTCCTTGTGTAATTATTTTATGGCAGGTTTAGTCCTTGGATTAACTTTGGAAAGATGACAACTCAAGCCCCTCTACTTTGCATTAATTGCAAAATGGTCCTTGTTACTAAAACTAAATCCAAATCCGGATCCAAGCTGCTTACTAAACCCTTAACCCAAAATTAAAACAACCCATCCCATTACCCATTTACCCAACCCAGTCCAAATCCTTATTACCCAAGCCCAAAACCCATACAAGCCCAACTCCTTTGTCTGAGTTAAACTTGGTCAAACCAAGTTTGACCCGTCTTTCCCACTCACCCAGCCATAGCTAATCACCACCTCCACCTCACACCCCAGCTGGCTCATCCACCTCACCCCCCTCCTCCAACACTCCACCTAACAAGCCAAAGCTAATAAATGCTTCTCTCCCACTCCCCAATAGAAAAATCAGGGTTTATCTCCAAAAATCCACCTTTCCCGCCAAAAGTGCCAAATGGTCGAATGAGATGAAATTGAGTAAATCAATGGTCAAAAGATGGTGGGAAGTACTCAGAGATGTCGACAAGAAGGTTTGAAGCTATAAAGAGCAGAGGAGAGAGTGTGTATTAGTTTATCTAGTGTAATTTTAGTTATCTTAGTTCGTTTTTAATAATTTTTAAATTCCAGTGTATGTAAAGCTTTCAAAGCTCTTGTTTAAGTTAACTCAGTATTAATCAAAGCTACTTTCAGTCTCAATTTTAGTTTTATCTTTGCAAATTCAGAATTTCCCTTTTCAAGCTTAAAATCTCATAATCATTAATATGTTGTTATAGTTGATTACATGAACTGAATAAGAACATATAAGCTCCCAGAAGCTCATTGAAGCTTTTAGAATCTTTAAAACTTGCATTAGCAGTAAAAAATCAAAAATACAAAAATAGTCAAAGAAAGTCAACAATTCATGATCATGGTGATTAATGCTGGAGCAAGGGAGAATTTGGATTGCCCTTGGGTTAGTGAGCCTGAGGAGGTTCTATAGGAGTGATTTATTGGTCCTTGTTCTTGGTTCCAAGCTGAATTCAAGTTGTAAGCATATTTCTTGATTTTTGGCATTCACTGTATTAGTTCTTAATTTAGTTTAAATCTTCTTGTTTCCTGCTTATTTGATATTGGTTAGTGATAATATAAATTAAAATTAGTAGTTTGTGTTTTGAAAATCCTAGTTTCTAGTAAATTAGTTAGACAGTCAAAATAGCTTAATTGTGATTCATAGGTTTTAGTTGTTAAATCTGTGTTAATTGTGTTCATTTGATCCTATTATCATCATAAACAAGTGTCTGAATCAGTATCATGGTTTGAATCTTTGTAATCCTTTAAAAATCACACAATTCTGAGTTTTAAGGGGTGTTTGGATCTAGTTGATTGGCTGTGTTGTGGTTGTTATTTGTTGTTGCTTTTAGATCTCACAAGTTACTATAAGTAATATAAGATCAGAATAACCATTTAAAACAAGCCCTTGTTTAGTAAAAAGTCAAAATCACCACAAATCAATCACAACAGCTGCACTGTTGTGATTTTGGTTGTGAAAATAATCCAAATCAGCTTAATTGTTGTTAGAATGCTTAGGATAATCTTTTCATAGCTTAGTATACCATAATTAATCAGTAGAAGTCAATAGAATCTCACCAAAGTCAAAATCTTAAAAATCTGCACAAGTCAACTGCATCAGCAGACCATGGTTTTGGTTGCTGATCTTGTGGCTAATCAGACCTCAATTGGAGTTGTAATGATGGGGCTTTTGTGATTTTTAGATAACCCACAAGTTAATCTAACTTTTGCCCCCCTAATCTTGGATCTCAGTTGCTTATTGCTTGGCTTAATTTGGCCTTGAAGTTGGGCTGTTTCCTGAGTTGTCTGAATCAAGTTCCATTGCAGCCTTGGATCAAATCTGATTAAGCTCTTGTGATAAATTGTAGTTTTAAGTTGTTTTAGGCTTATTTAAGTGTATTTAGCTTATCCTGATCATTTGGCCAAATTTACTGCTTATTTGCTTATTTTTGGCTTATTAGCTTATTGCCCTTTAGCCCAAATCTGCTTATTTGGCCTTGTCAGCTTTTCATTTTTTTTCCCAGCTTCCTTATATATTTTAGTATTATCTGTAATTTTTCATAATTTTTTTGATCAGTTTTAATATTTTTAATCATTTTAAGTAGTTTTTAATAGTAATTTAATCATAAAAAATAGAAAAATAATCAAAAAAATATAATTCCAATTTTCATAATTTTCTTTTGTCATTTTTAATCTAGGAAAAATATAAAAATATTTTTAGGACTTAAAATCAAACGAATTAGAAATATAGTGATAGCTTCTATTTAATAGGATTTATCTTTTTAAAATTTAATTAAGTAATTTTCATTTTTATAATTTTCTTAACTTTTTATTACCTTAGAGTATTTATATAAAAATTTTCAGATTTTTGTTTGATCTTTTAGTATTTATTAGAATTTTAATTAGTTTAAACAATAATTAAATAGTTTTTAATTAATAATAATTAATTTAATAAGTTAAATAAATAATTTTCTTTTTCCAATAATTTTCTTTTATTATTAGGATTGTTAAAAATATAAATTTCATATCCGTAGGCTGTTTATTTCTTAAATCTCACTTTTTATTTCGTTACGTTTACGTTTATTTAATTTAAACGTACGCTTTTAGGTTTTTATACGTTTTTAATTGGTTTCCTTTTGTTTTTTTATTTTTGTTTCCATGGCAAAAATTTCAATAATTGACTTCTACAACCAATTGAGGTTTAAAAAGCATGTTGTTCTAATTAAATAATAATTTTACAAAGGGTTTTGAATTTTTCAACAAGCCAATTCATTTTTAATTTATCCTCATCCCCCTTCAAATTTTAACAAGTTCTTTACACCCTTTTTAAGAACAACCCTTAAATAACCCCTTCTTCTATCCAAATTTACTTGAGGGGGAACCCCGAAATTCCCTTTAAATAAAAACCCCTTAATTGGAATTGGGGGGTTTTTTAAATTTGAAACAAAACCTTTAGGAAACAAGTCTTAAATTTGAAATACATATTTAACAAAGGTTTTATGAATGTTATTGTGTTGGGGACGTTAAGGGAAAAAAGGGAAAGTCCTAAGGTTTTTACCAGTTATGAAAAAGAATTTTTTTAAGAGTAAAATTTACATTTCCTCAATACTTCAAAGGTTTTGGAAATATGTTAAAAGTTTGGTTATTGAAATAAGTTAAAAGTATACGAAAAAAGCATTTTTTCGGTTTTTAATCCGGCTTTTTAAAAATTCCCTGATTATTTTTAAACCCTTCTAGATTGCAAAAAGGGTTTATCAGTTTGGTTTTCCCAACCATAAGTACTTTAAAACTCTTTCACTTGAAGTTTTACCGTTTAATTTTTTACTTTTTTGTCACGTTTTCACTTTTATGCCCCTTGTTGTCCTTTGAGTTTTTGTTTTTGGGGCGTTTCTAATCCGGGGTTTTTCTTTATAGTTTTCATAAATTTTTCCGGTTTTAGTTATTTCGGTTTTTTTTTTACCGTTTTCCCCCTAATGAAAACAAAGGGTTTCCTTTTTTCTTTTAAAAAATTTTTGGGTTTTTTAAAACAACTTTCGACTTTAAAGAATCATTTTCAGGGATTTTTTCCAAAAAATTTAAAATTTTCCCTTTTTATTTTTAATTGCTTTCCCTTTTAACTTTTAAAATTACCATTTTATTTATATTTTAAGTTTTGGGTCAAGCCAAAAAGGTTTTTTTGTCCCCGATTTCTAGACTTAAAAACTTTTAATGATAACTTCGGTCAAAAATTTCACACGTTTTTTAAAAACAATTAAGGGACAAACATTGTTTTGAAAAGGGACAAAGTTTATAAATTCCTTAAGGTAAATGACAAACGTAAAGGAAACTTCAAAAAATAAAAAAGGAAAAAAAGTAAACTTAAAAAAAGGCAAACAAAGGGTTTTTAAAATTTGAAATAGGGTTTGAAAATAAATAAAACATTACTTGGTTTAAAGAAAAAAAACTTAAAAAAAAATAAAAAAGGGGAAAAATTTAAACAAAAAAAGGGGAAAAATTTGAGAAAACTGAGAAGTTAAAAAAAATAAAAGGTAAAAAAGGGGTTTAAATGGAAAAGGGCAAATAAAAAGAATGAAAAGGTTTTAAAAAACTTAAACTGGAGAACCTGGAAATTTTAAAAACGTTTTCTGAAAAGTGGTTGGGCTATCCTTGATCGGTAACGCAAACCTGTGCCCTTAATAAATAAAATTTCTTCCCAATTATAATTCAGAACTTGAACCTGGAGATTTTAAACTTTTACCATTGGAAGTTTTAACTTTTTTAGGGACATTTTTTAAATTTTTAAAATGATTTGTTTTTTTTCTAAAGATTGGGTTATTTCACTTGGAAAGGATTGAAAAGAAGTTGTTATATTGTTTAGTTTATTGGTTATTGTGTTTGGTATTAAGATTCCTTTAATACGATTAAATTTGGGTTTTCTAAAAAAATTATTCTAATCGGGTTTAAAAATATCATTATTGTTTTTGTTTGAGAGTATTTAAGGTTTTTTGGTATTGAAATTTGTGATTATTCAAAATCTTCTAGGATTTCATCTTTTTCTACCGTTTTTAGAAGAAAATTTTTAAATTTAAGAATATGATATTAAGGATATTTAAGGGATTGATAGACTGAATTATCTGGGGGTTTGTTCTTAGACATTGAATTCAAAATTCTTAAATATTCTTAAATTATAAAAAATAATTAGTAAAATGTAAATTTATAGGGCAATAAAAACCTTACAGCTTTTGGTCGTTCGGGGGGGTGTTAAAAAACGTTTTTGTTAAGATTGTTTGAGATAAAAGATGTTTATTAAAGGTTTGAATGGGTTTTCAATTCTGGAAATCTTTGACAAAAGGGGTTTTTGGGAATTTTAAAAAAAAAGGGGATTAAAAAAGAAAAAGGAAGTTAAATTTCCCCAAACCCCGATGTTATAATACAAGAAGTTCAAAAGAGAGGATTGATTTCCACCTGAAGCCTGGGGTTTCCCTTCAGGAAAAAAAAAGGGTTTTGGGGGGTTTTCCAATTTTTATGAATATTGATTTCCAATATGTTTAGGGTGGTTTTGCATTATATCCTAAGTTTAATTGTTTCCCCCGAAGACCCTTTTTAAATTTATGGATCATCTTATTTTAATTTTAAATGATTTTGGTTCCAGGTTTGGGTTTTCAATTCCCTTGATCCAAGGGTCTTTTTGGGCTTCCTTCCATCCATTGGTTTTTTTATAAGGGGGTTTGGCCTTTGATCCGCACTTCTTTTTTTTTTTTTTACCACATATGGTATAAATTGGGTGGTTTTTGGGTATTTTGTTTGGGGTTGTTAAGATGCTTCCTTTTTTTTTTTTAAATTTTTTTAAGACCAAATTTGTTAAAAAGGGGAAAAAACATTTATGGGAAAGAGGGGTTGTTGGAAAGATTAAAAAATATTAAGAAGAAGGTTGTTTCTTGGAAACCCAAACTTTTCGTTTTAAGGAAGGAGTTGGGTAAAGGGAGTTTTTCTAGTTTTACTAAATTTTAAAATCCCCGAAATATTTTTGAAAAATTTTTCCCTTTTTTTTCTCACAATTTTTAAAATTTGACAATAATTAAAAAAAAGAAAAGGGCAATTTAGTGGATGGGGATTTTTTGGTTTTTGTTGGTGCGTGTTTCAAACGGGTTAAGTATTAGACGAAAAACCAAAATTTTAAAATTAATCACTTCCAAGAAACAATATAACTTAAACTTTACACCCTGAAAAAATTGTGGTTTTGTATTGCTTAAAGTTCGCCACTTTTTTAATTTATGTGTTGTATCGATCATCGCTTCATTTTTCCCTTCAAAAAGAGACCCTAAACTCCTTGGTTCCTGAAAATTTGCATTATAATTAAAAAGCCTAATAGTTGATCTTTTCCCATTAAATTTACCAAAGATTTTTCGGGGAAAAAAAAAGAAAAATTTCCCTTTGGCACAGTCTTAAATTTTAGGAGATTTATAACCAGGTTTCCACTTCGCCAAATAATGGGGCTATATAAGGATGTCATCCAGAAAAATTCTAAAATATAACATTTTTTCGGCAAACCCTATTGATTGGGTGTCAGGGGCATGGGTGTAACGGTACTAAAACCCTTCCAGTTTAACCCCCCACGGGGGGGGAAATTTCCAAACAACCCCCAAAAGGGTTTTTTTCCGTTTTTCCACAAACTTAAAATGAAATTATAAATTGTTTACTTGTCAACTACGGTTAATATTCAAACCCGGGGTGTTCCAAAAATGCCCTTCAAATTTGAATCTGAGTTCCCTCACTTTAATTTCCTACTTAACGGCAAAAAACAATTTCTAATGTTGGACTAAATTTCCCAAAATTCGGTTAAGCAAAACTTCCACATTTCCCAGGTTGGGTTTAAATTTTAAATTTTTTTTGAGCCTTTGAAATTAAATAGGAAGTTAAAAAATTTTTATCAATTTTTAGTCATGCCAAGTTGGTGTAAATAATTTTATGGTTTAACAACAAAGTGGCAGTTGAAATTATCACCCGGGGTTTCAAGTCTAGGAAAAAGGGTGTGGGGAAACGTGGATTGTTGGATTTAAATTTTCCTTTGGGCTTTTAAAAAGTTCACCAACCCTTGTCACTTACAGTTGTGTGGAAAAACTTAATTTCCACCCATTAGAAACAACTACTGGCCTTGAAAATGCAAATTTTCTTCAAATCGTGGTTACAAAATTTCAAATGTTAAAAAACATCAAACTTTGAAATCTATTTAAGGACAAGAACCCAAAAAAAGTTTTTGAAATCAAATCAAAAGCGCGTTTTTGGGGAAAACAGTTCCATTTTAATTAGGATTAAAAATTTTTTCTGGGAAAAATTGCTCCAATTTTGGTTACAAAAGTTATAATGGTCCTTGGTTACTAAATTGCTCAAAATTTTAAATGAAGGTAACGGGTTTTTTAAACTATGGAAGGCATCATTTTGTTCCTCTTAACTTTCCCATGAACCAAAATGGGGGACGAGTAGTAGTGTTGGTGATTTAAAATTTTAAAACCCTGGGGGCAAAATGCTTTTTATTTCTTTTCTATACCAATTGGGGGTTCCCAATTACCCAGGAACTTTAACTTTTGGCAAGAGCTTTCGTTCCTTTAAATGGTACTAATAATTATTCCAAATTTAATTAAATGGGGTTTTTCTTTTCTTTCTTTTTCCTTTCCGGTACTGCTCTCCCTTTTTTTTGGAATTGTACTTTTTTGTTTTTTAATTGTTTTGGGCGTCACAAAACCGTTTCACTTAGAGTGATTTCGTTCTCAAAAGTATATACCATTTTATGTTTTCCTGCAAACCCTTTTTTTTTTCCTTTTAGGTTTGCTTGTCATCGGGCTATATTTTCTCCTTTTTCTTCAGATTACTTTTGGGTTTTTGTAATTTTTTTCCCATCTTCCATCTCTGTTTTCGTTGTAATGTCCGTTTTTTTTTTTAACCCCTTTTTTTTTCTTGTCTTCCCTTTTGTTTATTTAAAATGTCTGCCTTGAACTTTTAACAGTTCTTCCTTATTTTCTTTTTAAATCCTTTCCCCGGTTTTTGGTGTTCGCAAAATTTTTTGCCTTGATCCTTTCATTTATTCCCTTTTTCGTTTTTGGTTCTTTTATCTTTTGTTCTTTAATTAAAGGGTGTTTGTTCTTTCCTTTTCTTATCAGTTTTGCAGGGCCAAAAGATTTTAAACTACCTTTTTTTTTACTAGTTTTTTTTCCCAACCTATGGGGGAATCACAGGTTGTAAATTTAATTTCCCTAAAAAATTTAAAAAAAAAAAAAAAAAAAAAAAAAATGATTTTTCATCCTTAATTAAATGCAATTAAAAAAAAATATTTTAATTTTAAAAAAAATTAAATGGAAATTTAGATTTCCCTTTAAAATTTAATGTTTTACCGAGTTTTTGTTTGTGGGACTTTAAATGAAAAACTAGGAAAATTTTTTTTTGTTCTTTTAGCAATTTAAAAATTTTTTTTTTTTTTTTCCATTAAATAGAAAATTGGATTTATGCTTTGCTAACCCAAAGAAGGAAAAAGGACAAAGGGTTAAATTTTTGATCAATGTTTTTTCATTCATTTTGCAAATTGGGTTTGTCAATTATCTAATAATGAAATTGCTGGAAGGTTTTCCTTTTTTACCCAAACCTTAATTTTATCAGTCCAAGAAAAGTTGAATTATTAAAATTTAAAATCTAAGCTCAACTGTATGGTAAAACAATCAACATTAAGCTTTTTTAAATCAAAGTATATTTTTCCAAAAAATACATGGCTATCCAAAAGCAAGCTTTGTAAACAAACCAAGTTTCAGTTTTGCAAAATTTAATGGTTATCAGTTACCCTAGTTTTACTTTATAAAAATTTGGGGGTATTCAACGGTACTTTGAAATTCATCCTTTAAATTAATAAAAGATTGCAAAGGGTAGCAATTTATGGGAATGAAGGTTAAACTCATATTCTTTAATTTTGTAAACATCAGTCAAAAATAACTTTAAAAATAAAAATGTAATAAAAATATATCTAGGTTATAATTTTGGAAATAAAAACTATATAAACATAAAATTTTTTTAATCCAACTTTAAAATTAACCCAAAAGTCCCTAAACAAATTAAAAATTAATTTTATCATGTCCCCAAAATTTTAATTTCAAAAATTTGGTTTTAAATTTTGGCATAAAATCAGGCTCATTTTATTTTAAAATGGTTGGGGGCATTTTTAAAAAAATAAAAATTATCCATTGAAATTCACTTAAATATTTTGTTAAAATTAAAAAGTTTTTTTTATTTAACTTTGGAATGATTTAACCCCCACCACTCTACCTTTGGTTTTTTTTGCCAATTTCCTTGTTAAAAATAAATTCAAATGGATTCCCTCTAAACTTACCCAAATTATAAAACAAACAAAAAAAAAAAAAAAAAAAAATTTATTTTACCCTTTCCAATGGGTCTCCTTTCCCAGCCAACCCATACAAGCCCTAACCCTGTTAAATTAAACTTTTACCAAGTTGGTGGAACCTCTTTATTTACCAACCTAATCACCTTTTTTTCCCTCCAAGTTCATCCCTCATCCTCTCATCCCTAAACCAAGGTAATAATTCCTTCCACTCCCCAATAAAAATCAGGGTTTTTTTCCTACCAATTGACAAAAGTCCATGGTTAATGATTAAAATTTTGGTTAAAGGTTAATTTTGGGGGAATATTCGGGTTACCAGGGTTTGAATTTTTGGCCGAATTTAATTTGTATGTTTCTGTGTTTTGTTTTTCTTTGTTTTTTTAAAAAATTTTAATCCAGTTATTTTAATTTTCAATTTGTTTGTTAAAATAAATCCAACTTCTTTGTCTCAAATTTTTTTTAAAGGGATTTTGTTTTTTTTTCAACTTAAATCTCAAAGAAATGTTGTTTTAGGGAAAATTGAAGTATGTTATGGGTCGGGTTCTTTAAATTTTTGGGCTTTTTTCTTCTTGGTTAATTTTTTATTATCAAAAATGGCAAAGAATTAAAATTATGTCTGGGTTTTGCTGGGGAAAGGGATTTATTGCCTTTGGGGTTTTGGTGGTGGTTTTTGGGTGAATTTTTGGCCAAAAGGGTTAAGAACAAAGTTGAAGCAATTTTGATTTTTTTTCAAACATGGTTTTTCCTTAATTGTTTTAAAATTCTTGTTTTTTGCTTGTTTGAAGGTTTGTTGGTATATAAATAAATTGTATTTGTTTTTAAATCCAAGGTTTTTATTAGCTCACAAAAGTTATTGTGTTTAAGGTTTATTGTTTTTGTTTAAAGTCTTTGTCCTATATCATAAACCGTGTTATTTAATCAGTTAATCTTTGTTTCTTTTTTATCCCTTTGATTTTAAAGGGGGTTGTTGCTGGTTTTTACTTGTTTCTTTATTCTAAAATTACAAACCCAAAATTAGAAAACAAAAAGGTTTTTTTTAAAAAAACAACACCTTCAATCTCCAACAGTCACTGTTTATTTTTTAAATAAACCAAAACCCCAAATTTTAAACTTTGGGAAAACCTTTTAATACTACATAACCCAAATCTATAATAAGAACTCACAAATAAATTAAAATCTGACAAACAACCTTCAGGAAGGGTTTTGGGTTTATTTCAACAGACTTTAAATGATTTTATGATGGGCTTTTTGGTTTTAGAGAAATAATCTACTTTTCCTAATTATCTCAGGTATTGTGGTTTAATGCCTTAAAATGGGTTTTCCTAAATTTTTTTAACAAGTTCATTAATTGGATCAAAAGATAAGTCTCTTTTAAATTTTTAGAAATTTTTTGGTTTGTTAAGTGTAAGAATAAAAATTTAACCGGTTTTTAGGAATCTTAATTTTGGGTTTTAGTTTTGCCTTAGTTTTTGTTTTGGGTTGTAGCTTTATTTATTTTTGATTTTAAATTTTTGGGATCTGTAATTTTTAAAATTTTTTGGTCGTTTTGATTTTTACATTTTAAGTAGTTTTTTTAGTTTTTAATATAAAATGAAAATTTTTAACCACGAACACGGTTTGTCTGTTTAACCACGAACTCGGTTTGTCTGTACAATCACGAACGCGGTTTGTCTATAAGCTCACGAACTCGGTTTGTGTATATAAAGTGTACTCGGTTTGTCTGCATAATCACGAACTCGGTTTGTCCATATAGTCATGAACTCGGTTTGTCCATTTACTCACGAACTCGGTTTGTGTTCTTACTTGTATGCGGCTTGTCTACTCAAGACCAACCACTGACTCTAGTTGACCTCAGGTTTTCATATCCATCATCAGTCAAAAATACATATCATCTATTAAATCAGCCAACCAAAAGAATTAAGATAAACAAGAAGACGGTTTGACCACGTTGACCAAAATGAAACACAGACTCTTATCAACCTCTGTCCTACAAGAACATCATCAGTTAACCACAACCTATCCACAATCTAAGACCAAAACCAACAACATCCTAACACTAGACACAACCTCAAATACCCTCACAAGTCAATCCCCAACAATCTTATTTAACTAAGACTCGAAACATAAATGATAATTAATACTAGACCTCAGACAACTTTATCGTGAGGTAGTACAAACAAAAGATCTTCAAAGATCTATTCACGAATAGCAACACTTTACTGGTCTTTAACGAAAAGAAAAAATAGATCTCAGCCTTTACTTTCGAAAATATTCAAAGTAACATCAAGAAACTTGAAGGTAGCTCAATCGAAAGTAAAATCATCATCGATCTAAAGTTTTTTTAAGACTAAGCTTCTATTAAATATCCGAGTCAAAAAGAAAGTCTCATAACAATTCTCGTTAGAAACTTTCTTTGGTTCGTTCAAGATGTAAACGCATAAAGAAAACCTACCCGAGACCTCCTCTTGGAAATCATGAAGATGCGCCTTATTTGTGGAGTTATGGTGCTTCAGTTTGTGTTTGCTAGTCAGATTCGAGCTTAATGATTATCAAAGTGTGGGTGGGTGCATCTGTTCAATGAATTATAAGGAAATATGAAGTGTGTTTGATGTGTAGCCCATGTTTGAAGTGATGAGATGAAGGTAAGTGTTGATGTCAAGTGATGAGATGAAGGTTAGTGTTGATGTTGGTGACTGAGTAAAAATGATGGTGAAATGGGGCGGATGGTTTTGAGATAAGGGTTTGGCTGTGTGAAGGAGGATGGATTTGAGGTGTTGGAGGTTAGAGCAAATTGGAAGAAGGAGGCGGATTAGTTTTAAGAATAAGGGATTAGGGTTTGACCTATATGTTAAGTGGGATTTAAATACCCGAAACATTAGGGCAATGGGAGCTTTAGATCGGATTTAATTTTATGACATGGACCACATGGATCGGATTGGGTTAATAATCACTTGGGCCTCTTGTGTAGCCAAAGATACTAAACGGATTTGTGGGCTGTAAGTAGACTGGGCTGAATTTTTTATAAATCCGATACAGCTGGTCAACTATCTATCAAATGTATTCGTAACACATTGTGGCTATTTTTGTTACAATGTTTGGCAAGAAGGAGTGTCACTTTGGTTTCACGAATATCTCACTGGATACACATGTCACGGCTAGCATTTGGGCTCATGAATATCTACGTGACTACAGTGCTGTGGATTTGGCAGCGTTGTCATATTGAGTAAGCATGCGATATGGTCTGTGCAATTTGAGTTACAAGTTGACTAATTGAGATTTGATTAATTGCGAATTGACAAGTTGCTACTTGACATGTTGCGACTTGACTGATTGCGATTTGATTGCAATTTGACTTGATGCAATTAGACAAACTGCGACTTGACTTGGTGCAATTTGATCAAGTTGAGATTTGACTTCTTTGACTTTGAATTGTAAAGATTAGTATTGCAACTCACTCTTAGTTGTCCTTGATTGACTTCACGGTTTCTCTTGTAGATTTTAGAAAATCCCGCGAAAGATTCAATTTTTCGGTTTAAATCTCAAGAGCTGTAAAATCCCGTGAAATTAATTTTGGACAAGTAGGCGGGACTTGGATTTAGACAAAATAAAACTTAAGGGGTTGACTATTTTTTTCGGGATAAGTTTGTGCTTCAAGATCAGCAGGAATTGGGAAATTATGGTAACTTGGTTGGTTTGTTAATTCACGGGTTGGTGTACTTAGTGTCACAAACATCTCGGGGTGGATGGATGCACGATGTTTGATGACCCTTGCTCAAGCGTATTTAAGGTGATTAGACCTGGATGTTCAAGAAGTGGATATATACAATAAAGGATGGAAGGTTGGGTATATATCACTACCTATATTTAAAGGAGTTACGTTGTTGTGCTCAATATAGGTTCTAAATCACAATTTGCAATTTAAGGTGATTAGACTTGGATGTTCACGAAGTGGATATATACAATTAAGGATGGAAGGTTGGGTATATATCACTACCTATATTTAAAGGAGTTACGTTGTTGTGCTCAATATAGGTTCTAAATCATAATTTAGTGCAAGTTTAAGTCGCGGACTTGTTCTTTATCAAGCTTCATCAAGTGATTGTTGTTTCTCAAGCTTCTAATGGGATTGTTGTTCAAGATCTTCTCAAGAGGTAGTCAGGCTTAAAGACAAGAGGTGATTTGTTTGGAGACATGTTTTAACCTCTTACTCACTTTAAAGTCATATGCATTTCATCAAGCGGTTTTGGCATATTACGAGCTTCAATGAATTGTTAATCTACTAAACCATTGATGATGAGGAAAGCAAGGGGTTACTACAAGAGAGTCTTAATCACCATCTTCGTTGCAGTAGTTTCATTTGTCTCTTTCCATGTTTTGTGCCTGACAAATTCACAAACATCACGGACTCTCAGCTTTGGCAAAAAGGTCATTTCATGTCCTTTTTGAGGGGGAGAATTATCGCAAGTTTCCTAGAAGTTCCGTCTCCAGCGATGTGAATTTTAGCGGTTCCGGTTACAGCGGGTCAGATCGTATCGGTTCGGTCTTCAGCGGTTTGAATCTTAGCAGTTTCGGTTACAGCGGGTCAGATCGTAGCGATTCAGGATTCAGTGGTTCAGTCTACAGCAGTTTGATACTTACTGTTGTGCAGTTAGTTCTTGAATTTATTTCTCAGATAAATCTCAAGAACTGTAAAATCCTGTACACAGTACGACAACTATTCTACATCCAAGTAGCTGGGTCAGACAGCTTTGTTTGATAGGACTGACTATGAGTCATGGGCACTTCTAAGAATTAGCGCATGTTTCTTCTCTTTTTGGCTAGTCAACAGCACAAGATGATCACGAAGTTAATCTGGTATTCTTTATTTGTGATTGAAGTTGAATTTCACGAAGGCGTCTACTTATTTTATCTTGAAGTCGGGGTTGGTTGGATGCATGACCTTCAATGATAACTTGCTCGTGCGTAAAATTTAAGTTGAAGACTTGGGTTATCTAGTTACCAGTAGTCGGGGTAACTATCACTTAAGAGTTATTGGAGTACTCAGTGTCACACGTCAATGACGATGTCGATAATCGCAAGAGGTGTTAATGTCTCATACTTTGGTTGGGTATTGAGCACTTAGAGATTTGCTTGGAGCATTAACTCTCTACACCGTTCTTCCAACATTAGTGCAAGCTTAAGTAACAAATTTGGGGACTTCTACTTCAGTTTTCAGTATTGGTATATCGGGTTTTCTTCATCGAGTGGTCACTAATCTATGTACAAGGTTGGTTAGTTGGCCAAAGGTTTTAAAAGTTGTGATGTGATCTGTAATCTTCACAAGATATTCTTTACCCAAACTGATGATCACCAAAAATCAAAATCAGTCATGCCACATTCAATCTGTTACTGCCTCACGGTTTCTTCTTGGTTTTGTAAAATCCCGCGAAAGAACTTATTTCTCGGTTTAAATCATAGATTTGTAAAATCCTGTGATGATGGGCTATGCACTCTTGACCATGATCGGGTTAAAACCATTATCAAAGTTCAGCTATAACATCACAAATGGCTGGATCGAGGCATTTAATCGACAAGATGTGACTAAGGGGTTAGTTCAGTATTATTTATTTGAGGCTGAAGTGAAATTTCATGAGTGCGTGTACTTAGTATCTGAAGATATCGGGGAGGTTGGATGAAGATTCTTCGAGATCCTTGTTCGAGCTTTCAATACAATGACAAGGACTTGGATATCTAGTTATTTTTTCTTTCTCTCTATTACAAAATAACTATCACTTTAAGGAGTTACGTTGTAGTGCTCAGTGTCACACGAAGTTGTGGATATCCAAGAGGTGATGTACGTCTTATACTTGTTGGTTGGTTGGTTGAAGAGTATAGAGTACTTAGGGATTCAATGTTGCACGAAGTCTCTACACCGCTCTTTGTCACGCATTAGTACAAGTTTGAGTCACAAGTTCGGGTTATATTACTTCAATCTCAAGTTCATCATATTGGGTTTTTCTCCATCAGTGGTTACGACATCAAGCCGATAAAATGATAATGGGGTTGTTAACGAGTTAGATGAGAGAAGTAGTAAAGAGAGAGATAATGACGTCTGAATACCTCAGTTCAGGCCTCGTTCTTCAAAGAAAAGAAAAGTGTACGCTTGAGTGCACTTTATCTTCAAAAGAAGAGGAGTCTTCTTATTAATGGCCATTCTCATCAACAAGATTCATGCTCTTTCCGTGCTTATTCAGTCTTCAAGTGGATCGGCGCATATTGGAGTATATTCTTATTCACTTATTCAACCAAAAATTGCAGTTAACAGGCATATGCAATTTTTGAGGGGGGGGGGAAAGGGTGAATAAACAACATGTCAGTCTTCAAGAACCGTCAAGTGGAGCTACTTACCGTTGATGGTATTCATATTCACTAGTTCAATCATCAAAAATTGCAGTTGGAAGGCATATGCAATTTTTGAGGGGGGGAAAGGGTGAATATTAATCTACATGTTGGTTGATGATTGAGAAATGGTCATACGACTCCTGAATACGTCAGTTCAGGAGTCGTGCAAACCATGGTTCTCCAACACTACTTCTTCCTCCGTCTATCAAGGTGTTGAAGAACATGGTCATGGAATGATAATCGACAAAGTCTCACGGGTTGGTCTAATCAGCAACAATGGGTTTCTAGTCAATGCTTCAAGTATACGTCATCAGGCTACATGTACACATCATGATGATGATTCCGATTAATCGTAACCATCATGGGGGAGAGAAATGTGTACACCAAGGATGCACAGCAGGTTCACGTGATCGGGCTCAATCATTTATTCCGGTGTTGATAACCGCAGAGATGATCAGTGGTTCAACTTGTTACCTTGGTATTTACGTTTCACTGTTACGTCATGGGCTGATTAATCGTAACCATCAGGGGAGAGAGAATGTGTACATCAAGGACGCACAACAGGTTCACGTGATCAGGGCTTAATATCCAAGGATGGATACATACTATAGATGATTAGTGGTTCAACTTGTTACTTTGGTGTTATACTTAAGACTGAAGAAGGTCGAGTCGTCAGTCTACTCTTGGTTCTCTGTTGGGTGTTATCATCTCATGTGTATGCTGCGGGCTGATGGGTTACATGTAAGGTTACTGGAAGGCATTTGGTGAGATAAAGATGATTGGTATTTTGTTCCTCCACATTGGGCAATCTTGAAGAAGGTTGAGTCTACAGTCTTCTCCACAGTCAAAACATGTTGAGTTCTTTTCTTACAACTTGATCAACTTAATCCCATGACAGTTCTTGTTTGATGAGTTGTGGAGTTAAGTTAGGTTCAAGTTGTTCCGTAGTTTAAGGTTAAGTCCAACTTGATATTAACCTAATCTCATGACAGTTCTTGTTTGATGAGTTGTGAGGTTAAGCTAGATTTCAGTTGAGGCTCAACTTAAACTACCGAAAAGATTCATAAGGTTTTTGACGGCGTCACTCTAGGACGGGAGTGTTAGAAGATTAAAGACGGCATGTATTTGGTTATCAAAAGACTTCTTCATATTTCGGGCGTTCATCCAAAGTCTTCTTCCTATTATGGGTGTTCATCAGAAAGGTTGTCAGATTGGGGGAGAGCACTAATTAGGGGAGAGTGAAAAGCCAGAATCATTCCCTGATTGAAAGTGCTCACATTGCTCTTCAGCAAGTCAAGTGATGAATGCGAAGAAGATTCAGAATGCTGAGGAGTAATGGTTTCTGGTTTGTATCCTTGTATATATTTTGCTTCTTACATTCTTTTTCATATCTTATACCATTTTTGTAAATAGATACATAGATATCATGCTAATTGTAAATAGAGAATCGTAAAATCAGAAAAACCATAAAAATTAAAAAATTAGAAAAGACCAAAAATAGTTTCACCTAGGCATGTCTTCTGTTTATCGATAACATTTACGGACTTAGAAATGTCATTCAATAATGGCACGGGTCTTTAAATGAAGCTCGAGCAGAAGTTAAAATGGATTGTTAAAACATGTCTAAAATGGCTTGCTATTACTTTAGATAGCAACCCGCGCTTCATATTGGGGAAAGCACGTCGCCAAAAAGACGGCTGTTCCTCCAACTGGGTGATGTTCACCTGGGCATGGATTACTTCATATCCATGTTTCCTGATTTGATGTACGTTTCAGTGCATCATTTCTTGTAAAAGAAGAGAAATCTTCTTAGTATAACAAATAGTTTTCATTATATGATTCTTCTGAAAATTATTTGTGAGACACTTGGTGAATATGTGTTGTATGAAATTTGTTTATACTTGGATTATGCATAAAATTTGTCACTCAATCAACGACTACAAAACCTCATGACAGTTCTTGTTTGATGAGTTGTGGGGTTAAGCTTGATTTTAGTTGAGGCTCAACTAGAATACGGGTCATTGATTGAGGGGGAGAGTGAATTCAAATTTTATATCATCAAACGGATTTATTGGTTAAATCATACTTGTTAGAAATGGTTTTGTAGTTAATGGGGAATTAGTTGAAGAGGATCTTGCTTAAATATATCAAATGACCAAGTGTGTTAGTTGCTAGAAAGTTTAGGACATTATGTGCAATTTGCTTATAGTTTCCTAGCTTTATGTATCTAGAAGGTTCATTTATGTTACTATGGAATCCTCGTATAATCCCCAAAATGCTTTAAGACTCAAAACCTAAAAGAAGTTAGAAAACCAGTTGTGTTTGATGTTCTTGAATGCTCCACTGACATTTGTATGAACTAAGTGAATGAGTTTCAAATGTTGTTTGTCTCTGCTGCTTAATTGTTGTTGATATTGTGCATATGTTCTCAGGATTCGCTTAGGTAGATTGCTATTATGTTAGAATCATGTTCCTAAGATCCTGAATTAAATATTGAAATCTGTGTGAATTGCCATGTTCATGATTGCTAATTGCTCTTCATGCTAGATAGTGGTTTGACGTAGTTCCTGATTGGGGTTTGATTATAAGATGAACTTGGTATTATAATGTGGCAAGCTGCTGAAGGGTAGCTATTAAGGAATAGTGTATCTGTATGCATGTATATCTGTGTTGATATTCTTATGCAGATTCCATAGCCAAAATGAATGTGCCAGTTCCCATTCTAACCATTTAATCAGACGTTCAAATTCTATTGATTGGCTCGGAATTCACCACGACAACAACATCGGCAACAACAACAACAACAACACCTTCACCTCCACCACCATCATTTCAACAAAGAAGTACTTACTCGGATCTCGCCAAGAGGGGATCGACAATACTTGAGAAGATTTGTTGGTGGATGGATGATTGATGTTGACCACTGACTCACTCAGAAAAGCGAGTGATTACATCATCTGCGCAAAAAGGTCAATATCACTTGTGTCATAAAAGTTATCTTGTGCAAAATGAGCAGTGAATCTCCCTCTTAGATTAAGGGGGAGCAAAGTATGTTTCATCATCAGAACATGTTAAACCTGACCACATTTTCTCCCATGTTTTTCTAAATTATTTAAATCAATTGGGATCACAAATCTCAAAAGGTTTGAAATTTTTGATCGGGGGAGAGAATGTGATTTAAATATGAAACCTGATGAAAATGTGATACTTTGGATTTAAGTGTAAGCTCTCCCATATGTGCTAAACTCTTTTGTTTACCAAGGCACATATTGAGGGGGAGCAAAATGTTTTGGACATAAAAGTAAGCTCTCCCATGTGTGCTAAACTCTTTCGTTTATCGATGCACATATTGAGGGGGAGCGAATGAACAAAAAGGATTTGGCATCTCAGTTGAGCGTGTCTCAGACTTAACCAATGAATTGACGAAACATATACTGTCATGAATCGAAAGGACATATCCTGGCCGGGTAATAATTTCAAGCTAGTCTAACTAGTGATGTAAGCGTGTCTCGAAAAGGATGTGTCTGAGTAGAGTGTACCGTTTCGAGAAACTTTCTATGGACTTGACCAGGACGGGTAATAATTTCAAGCTGGTCTAACCAGTGATGTAAGCGTGTCTCGAATCGGTCATGTTCACTGAAAGTTGATCAATTCAAAAAGTGCGAGCTTCACCTGACATGTGCAAATTTATAAAACAATCAACCGAGCACATGTTGAGGGGGAGCATTTGAAAAATATAAAACTCTCAAGTGATTGCAAAAATGTGTTTCAAAATCATGAACACTTTGAGAGATTTTTCAAGGATTTGGTTTGGCAATCATGGATGAATATCAAAGACCGACCATTTTAATTAACGCATGGAGTTATAAGGATGGTTAGGTTAGGTTCAAGTTCCCATGATCCCGCCAGAGCCGGAGGGATCTACCCAGGGATAATCCACTAGTTAGTGTAGAAGTCCTTAGGTATGATTAAAAAGGAGAAAAGTGGATAAGGGAAAAGTGCCGACTGAGATGGAGCTAGTACTGGAACAAACCCAACAAGGTGCTAGTTATGAAGTCTCGGTAAGCACTGAAGGGGTTGAAGAATGAAAAAGAATTGTAAAGATAAAGGGTGAAAAGAAATAGCCCTCCTTACAACTTAGGCAGAAACCGGGTCAATACATATGCTGTCAGAATCACTTAGTTGATTGCTGGAATTGAAGACAAAGTATCATGGACCCAGTGATACGCTACACAACCCTCCCTAGCCACTCAAGGTCCTTCAAAGGATTCTTGTTTCAATTGTCACGGAGTTCAATACATTCCTATCGTCTATCTCACTCCGAGTTAGATGATATTGAATAGGTGGCAGTCCTCTCCAGCCTCCGCTCACTAAATCAAAACGCACAATAGAGTCTAGAGCCATGAGATGCATCATAAGATCTCTTAGGGACACGAATTACTTCTACACTGGTTGTTTAACATTAAGGACACTAGTTGTAAACTTATGAGTCCTACGCAGATCTTAGCAATCTGCCAGAACATTTATGAGAGAATTTACAAATGTAATTCTCAATGATTGAATGGAAATTCCTGCCAGGGTCAACATCAAGCAGCCCTGAAAGCAGGTCACTTCGGTAATTCTTTATGGATTACGCTTAGTGGTCACGGCGGTTTCAAACGGTCTACAGTCGTGGAGTGATCTCCAGCGACTCTCCTAATCGTTGATGTGCTACGGTTCGATCTTAAAAAGCCCTCTGTGGGTTTTCGATTAGGAACGGTCTTGGTAAGGATTAGAGAGAGTTTTCACACTATGCTGTTAATAATCTCGAAGTCCGAACCTGTAAGTACCGGTCGATTTGTTGCTAACTGTCGTATGCAGGAACTTTTGGCGATTGTAGCTGTGGAATGCTGTAGCTGGTTGCTGTTGTAGCTGGTTGCAGAAAAGATGCCAATCCTATACCACATGCTCACACTACATCATCATTGTAACTCAACAAAGTCATGATCAACCTAAAAGACCTTTAACACGGCTTCTGCAAACTCTGATGCTAAAGATCATGACACCAAATAGTGTGAGCATGTCGGCTCAAAGATTTACACATCACGTGGAGACATACTACCAAAAGATGACTTAAAGACAAATGTTGGATGATAAATTCGAAGAATACTCAAAGATCATCCAAGATAGAAGAGCGGTCATCAAAAGATCACTGCTAAAGGCACAAAGATACAAGACGTTGAAGAATCGAAGACTACGAGCTATAAAGACAAGTTCAGAAGAAAGAATGCTAGAATTCAAATTATTATTTCCGGGGTGACCTCCCTTAGGGGGAGATTGTTAGGAATATTAATATTCATATGAAGGTTCGGTCACCCCGAGTATCTATTTAGCATATCACATAGCTCGTAGGCTTATTTATATAAGCTTAGTATTATTAGTATTATTAGTTTTATTAGATTAGTCGTATCTATATTTGTGGAGTGGGTCGGGGCTTTCCCCACTGTCAGCTCACTCCACAGCCCACTAGGGGCACAAATAGTAGTAAGTATATAAACCCCTTCCCACACATGGGATGGGTGGAACTCTTGTATTATTTTCACACACACTTAATCTAACTTTCAGGTTTTCTCTCAAGAGTCTCCCTCTCTCTCTCTCTAGTTCATCTCATCTAAACCATGGATCTTATCTTCCATGAACCAAGACCACCCGAATCATCCACACAATCAATATGGTTATTTCCTACAACCTTTACAATCCTTCCTGAAGTGTCCAGTTTTACCACACTTCCAACAAGTAGCTTTAGACTTCTTGTTAGGATCAGGTTTGGTGTTATCCTGATGCTTACGTTTGCCCTTGTTGTCATTGAACCTGGTGGAGTTGTTATGCTCCACCATATTGACAATTGATGGACCAGCAGCAGTGCTGCTCTTTGGCTTGTCACTTTCATGCACCTTGAGTGATTCCTCAATGCGCAAATGACTGCCCAACTCAACAAGAGTTAACTCCTCCTTCTTATGCTTTAGCATATGCTTGAAATCTTTCCAAGAAGGAGGCAATTTATCGATGATACAAGAGACTGAAATAGCCTCATCCATGTTCATCTTGTGTTGTGTGAATCGACCAAGTATACTAAGAAGTTCATTGTATTGTTCCATGACAGGTCTAGAACCGACCATTTTGTAATTGTTAAAATTACTTACAAGGAACTTCTTACTTGATGCATCCTCAGCCATATACTTGGCTTCCAAGGAATCCCACAGTTCTTGAGAAGATTCAACATTTTGATAAAGATCAAATAGAGAATCAGACATACCATTGAGAATTAATCCTCTGCACACATAGTCATCATTCTCCCATTTGCTTATGCTCCTCATCTGTTCCATCGTAGCATCATCCCCATAATCTTCAGGAATAGGTGTAGTCAAAACATAGACCACATGCATGCTTGAAAACAAGAAGTGCATCTTCTTTTGCCATCTTCTGAAATCAACACCTTCAAACTTTTCCAGTTTGGAAAAGTTAGCAGCCATATGCCTCATAGCAGCCGCCATTGATTATCACTAAATAGTTTCTATTGATTGTTGGTTTCGTTGTGTCGTTGTGTTCCCAGAACAGGGTTAAGATAATCAATCAAGGTACCGGATATTCACTTGAAATCGTGTAATCACTTTCCAATAGAAACTATTCGACCCTATGCCTGGGTTACACGAATATCTCAATGGGATAAGACCAAGTGATGTTCTTGTTTTAGGCACAAATCAAGAACCGAACGTATTCAAGTGTTTAGGGTTTGTGTTCTGTATATCCATGCAGTTATGATACGACCTCTATTTATAATAGAGTTTACTCAAACCCTAGCCCATGGAATTATGTATAATTAACGGCCCATTAATTATACCATAATAGTTTCCATAATAGTAGGAATCAGTGGTTATAACCAGCAGCAGAATCTTATGCCTAGCAGCACAATAAATTTTGCTAGCAGCAGAATCTATTGCTCAGCAGTTCAGCAGCAGGAACATTGTACTAGCATCAGAATCAATAAAGCTAGCAGCAGTATTGATAATACTAGCAGCAGTATCAACACTAGCAGCAAAAATGATACTACTAGCAGCAGTATCATTAAAGTTAGCAGCAGGAATGATCTGCATCAGCAGCATTATCATTTACACTATAAACCACTTAAATTGAGTCAGGGTGTTCAGGGACCTAATGGGTGTACACTCCGTACCTCCAAACCCATTACCAGGTGTGAACTCATCCTCAAGTGTACTAAATTTTCCAACAGTATTTTCACCTCGTTATATTATTGACAAATGTATATAAGTGTAATGTAATGTAATTTTGTGGCAATTTCCTTCTAGAAAATAAGTGACGTTAAAACTGATAGAAATACTAAGGTATGTTTGGCGAAATGCGCTAAAGCTGAGGCCAGTGGCGGATCTTGAAGTTTTTAGTAGGGGGGGGGAAAATTTTTTTTGTCCTATCATTATATTAGGGTCTTCTAATTCGGGGGGGGGGGGGGCGACTTAGTAAATATAATTTTTTTTCGGACGAAATACGGATAAATTAACACTACGGAGCGAAAAACTAGGGGGGGCCCTGGCTCCCTGGCCCTCAAATAGATCCGCCCCTGGCTGAGGCTGTAGTTGGAGCTAATATTATAAGCTGAAGGCTGTAACTTATATTCTTTTAAAGTTATTTGATGAATTAGTCAGAGTGAAAACTTATTAATATAAAATTACATAAAAATAAATTAAATTACATTCAAATATATTTCTAATTTTGCGTGATAATCTACTATATTTTGTAGCGTATTTAAGTAGTTTGACTAGCTATAAGCCCATATAAGTACGTTTCAATTGACTTGTCCCTCAGATGTTTACAGTTTATAAAAGTTTCTATAAGTCTGTATAGCAATTAAAATTTATTTTATAAGCTAGTTTATTTTAAAAGTTTACGCCTTTATAAACCCCGCGCTAAACACAACCTAACCTTGGAGTAGTTGTTTTTTGAATTTGTATTATGATTGGATAAAGAAATACATTTATTGAGGTGGGGGTGTTCCTATATCCATCAGGCAATTTGTCAAATCTGGTGCTTGATGGCTAATAGGACCCGTGTTGGGCTAATTACTAATGTGTGGATGTAAATCATTTTGTTTGCTTGTATTCAACAAAGTGATCCAACAAGGTGGTCACCGTGTGGGCCCTGGTACAAGCTGGCTGAAGTAACACATTTTGTTTTTTTAGAAGGCGACTTTCAATTTTTGATTTAGAGAGTTATACATGCCACAAAGGCAGACTTTTATTTACCACATACCTAGACTATATTGTCTTAATCGGACCCACGCTGGTGTAGTGAGGATTCAACGGCTTCCGCCCGGAAACCGTACTGTCTCCACACGAGAATTCTCGCTTGAGTAACAGGCGGATGAAAACCAAGGCCGATTCGGATTCGAGTCTCCGCAACTAATGACTCAAAGACTCTCCTCTTCATTGCCTGATAAAAACAGAGCATGTGGCCCGCCCCCATGTGAGAACTTCCCGGTTGGTCACCCAACCGGTAATGCTCTCACAGAGGACTCACTTAACTCCTTAAGCCACCACCACTAGACCACATGTTTTTTGTTAACACATTTTGTTTGTTATTCACTTATTTGTATATTTATCAATTATCAACAAAAAAACATTATTCATACCGATCCTTCCCCTCACAGCATATACTTGGCACTTGAATTCCATTATTTATCATTCATCATCTTCTCCATCTATCTCTTCAAGTGTCATGATCACATAGTTAGGAGGATTTGTAGACACACAAATTAAGAACAAGTATCATTTTACTTTCATACCCTATGCACAGTTAAATTTCTCCATTCAGGTTATATGTTATCCTTAAATGTGGATCAACCTGAAAACTCAAAAATAAAAAAGCAGTAACTATAAGTTGTATTAGCCATGGTGGTTATCAACTTTACTTCTATACAATAGATTAAGGGTACAATTCCCACTCGTAGCATTAATAACTATCTCCCAAGCAAATGGTTGTAGGTTCAAGTCCTGCTTAGAACGTGTGAGATAGTTTGTGGTGTAGATATTGTGACATCGTTAGTTTCCGTTCAAATAAAAAGAAAAAAAGTTGTAGTTATTAATAAAGTGAGACTTGAAATTCTGTGGCAAATGTAATTGGATTCATATGATTAGAAATAAAACTTTAAAGAAATATGTGGATATCTTAGGCTGCGGAAGTTACAATTTAACGTTTTATCTTGTATATGGTCCGGCCATAATGTAATGCGGTTTTACATAGATAGAACTCTAGAGGGCGTACCGAGGAGAGTTCTTGAGAGTGCGAACCATAAGGTTTTCTCTCCGGCATAAACTTGCGTCATAAATCTTGTTTTTGTGCAATGCACTAAACTTTTATGTTACATGTTTTCTCTGGTTTTAATAAAAAAACACACGATAATAGTTAATTTTTGATCGGCCACTCGTATATCAAATGCCTAGATATTTAAGATGAAGATTCTAATAAGCTCGCCCGTGATTGTCCTCTCGTTTTGTTTATTGCATTTTGCTAACCATAAAGTTCGATATATTTTGGATAATGTAGAAAATACAAAGTAGAAATGTATCATGATTGGGACATTATTTCTTTCAACTTTCTACAACCACAAACATAAGATATACGTATGTATCTGGTTCTATCTCATTTGTCATAAGAAATCACAAACCAACATTTCTATACAAAAATCAGATTCTTGTGGTAGGCTCTAAAAAGTAACTGTATTTTTACCAATTCGTGAGTTCTTGACCCAAATATTAAGCCAAACATGAAACATGTGAAACATTAAACCAAACAAAAGCTTATATCTCTGGTAATGTTGAAACGCGATCGAACACGAAGACACCACATACATTTATTGATATAAGTTCCCTAGGTACAGTTGTTATCATGCTTTTGGTTTGGTGGAAATGCAGAATGTTTGGATGTTAAGTTGATACGCGTTTGGATAACTATCTTTTATTTAGTCGTATTCGAGTCATGTGAGTCATTATTCAGGAAAGTATCTTTATCTTGTATTTGACTTGTGATACAAATAAATAGTTGTCAAATAAATAATTCTCTTCTTCTCTAATATTCTTAAGGAGCTTGCGCCTGCTTGAAGCGGTGCCCTATCTCGATACAACCTTAACGGGTTGTATTAATTGGTGCATTCATTGAGAGTCCTCGTTGACAGGGCTACCAAATTAGGGTTCTAATTAAAAAAAAAAAAAAAAAAAAAAAAAAAAAAAAAAAAAAAAAAAGGTACTGTTCATCTATCACTATTCACAGGTATTGTTCACGCGACTATTCATCCAAAAAAAAATTGTTCTTCGAGTTACTGTCCATGGTATCGGGCAGCAACGATCAAGACGCATTATCTAAGCTCTTGCAAATGGGAACCATGTTAGAATATCAGAGTGAGTTTGAGGTACTTATAAATCGAGTAACGGGAATATCTGAAAACTTACTTAAATCGTTTTATATCTCTGGACTTAAACCGGCTCTACAATGTGCACTCTTAAGGTCAAACCCCACAACTTTAGGCGAAGCTTTTTCATTAGCTCGTGCAACGGAAGCACGCTTCACGGACCTACAACTTTGGGAACTGTTGAGGTTGAATCCTACAACTTTAAGAGAAGCCTTACCCTTGGCCCGCATAACAGAAGCACGTTTTGAGGATCAGCGGTCGTCTTCTTTCAGCAACAAAGCGAGTAGTAGCAACAGCGGATCGCAAACCCATAAACCTACAAACCTTCGTTGACAACGTCACCTAAAACTACTGTTGAACCACCACCACTGGAAACCACTAAGAGAAAGAAAAGAGATAAGGTGCCTCTCGTGTGGATGAAATCAAAGTTTTATGTTGTCATTCAAGTTGGGCAGAATAATGTTGTATATGGCGGGCTAAATTTGGACACCAGTCATGCAAATTATGGACAGCCTTGGCAACGCTTTTTGTTGCACTTTATGTCGTTTTCTTATAATCCAAAAGAGAGTGAACTACAAGTGAAGGTGTGGGATCCTGGAACTACATGAGGCGAGATTTTGAAGCAACACCTTGAGGACAAGGTGATTTCCGAAGGAGTGGGGAATGATACGCCTTTGGATAACTATCTTTTATTTAGTCGTATTCGAGTCATGTTAAGAAATAGTCATGTGAATCATTATTTAGGAAAGTATCTTTGTTTTATGAGTTTATCTTGTATTCGACTTGTGATACAAATAAATAGTTGTCAAATAAATAATTCTCTTATTCTCTAATATTCTTAAGGAGCTTGCGCCCGCTTGAAGTAGTGCCCTATCTTGATAAAACCTTAACGGGTCGTATCATAAGTCATTTTCTAAAGGGAAATGGTAGTTATGGTGCATTGAATACATGCTTATACAAATAGACCAATAAATGCAACCTAACTTGCAAACCATAAGTAATTTTGTAAAAAAACTTAAACACATTTGGTGATGAATCCAACCAACCTCCCCTTGATTCAAATTGATAACCAGTTACAATACAAGTACAAGAAACAAAGATTGACCTCCAACAAGAGTCAATCAGATTAAGAACAAAGAAGTGACTGAATCAGAATGATCAGTCACAAGTTTACAAGATCAGATTTATGTTTTAACAAGGAACCAAGCAAGAACACTAGACTACACTTTGTAAAGTAGTAGACATCGATTAACTTGAAAGGTTGCATATCTCAAACCCAAATGAGGGCTTATATAGGCTGAGATGAAGAGACAACATCATAAAAATAAGGAGAGCACCCATCAACTTTTACAGCCACAAGACATGGGGAAAGAGGAAAATACCCCATGCTTCTGAGCAAGCGTGGGATAAGCATTGGGACAACAAATGAAGCTTAACACTTTAAGTCCCTGCACATTCACAAACAACATAGAAAGAAACAAAGTTAGGAGTTAGAGGAGGGAATGTTTCTGTTATGACAGAAACAGTCCCTGGAAGTTTGGAATGTATTTTAACACCCTCCCTCAAACTTGCACACTAAACATGTCCAACATTCCCAGCTTATCACACAAGTACTCATGGCTTTTACTGCCAAGAGCTTTTGTCAATATATCAGCAGTCTGCTGAGAAGTATGAATCTTCTCAGTTTTAATAACACCAGTAGCCACCTTTTCTCTAACAAGGTGAACATCAATTTCAAAATGCTTGGTTTTTCATGAAAAACTGGATTTCCAGCAATCTGCAGAGCCGAACTGTTGTCACAGAATAGAACTACAGGTAAAGATCCATTAACACCCATATCACCAAGCAGATTATTTAGCCAAATGACTTCACAAGTATAGGAAGCTGATGAACTCAAATAAGTACATTTTATTATCATCATTTATCCTATTTATTTGACTTGTTTTATTATATTATCTGTGAAAATTGATACGTCAATGTTTACTTTTGTAATTCTCAGGTAAAAACAAGTATTATGTGAAACTTGGCGATTTTGGACTAATTATGGAGCAAAACAAGCAAGAAGTTAAGAGTCTACTGAAATGTACAAGATCAAGATCATTCTGCTCCAGATACGCCGCATCCTACTTATTATATACAGCGCATCACTATCAAGATTTCACAAGTTATAATCCAAGACGGCAAAGGACATGCGCCGCAAACAAGAACGGAGTTACGCCGCATCTTCTGGCGGTATACAAATATTTCTGAATATATTAATCTTGGACCCCACGCGAAGTTAAGTCAATGCGCCGCATCTACTTATTCAATGCGCCGCATCTAACCCTCAGACAGAAACTATAAATACCCCAAAGTCAGACGAATTTTGTGCGATATACGAAGTACGAGAAGACAAAAACCCTAAGCCGAATTCAGACGAAGTAGCAGCACAAGACACACCCTAAACGAAGATACAAGAGCTGTAAGAAGGTCCTGCATGTATTCAATTCATTAAGTAGTTTTGTTTTATTGTATTAGTACACTTTAATTTATCAGGATTGATGGGCTTGTGTCATTGATTTAATCATGCACTTCAACTCCCCTTAAAATTGCTTTCCCATTAATTAAAGTTTATATGTTGATGTCTTTGGTGACTTTTATTAGTGCATTGATAACCTCTGTGTCTAGCTGAGCATTGCTTGGGTCGCCGTGCCCCTTCCTCGCCTATTTGTTTTAGCATGTCTTTAATAAATAGGATAGTCATAAGTGATCATTAAGGGTTTACTCGCCGATAAGATTAGAGCCAACGAGAAAGGTTTAATCTCGGTGCGTTGCATCGAACTATACACTTCATATAAAACTAGCAATAAAACAAGTGACAAGCTACTTAACTATCAGGACAGGTCTTCTTATTGTCTCAAGTATTTATCTGTGTACGTGTGTGCTAATCGCTGATTCGTGCTTATTAGTTTAGTTTATTATTTAATCATAACCAAACCGTGCCAGTCTCTCAGGCTGAACCCCCTTGCGTTAGATTAGGTTGTATAGCTAACTTAAGATATTAAAATACTGATTAGAATAACTAGATAATACGTTCCACTCTTAGTGATCGACACTCTACTTACCATTATATTCATACTGACCGGGTACACTGCTCGTTAAAGTGTGTGTTATTGATAAGTCGGCTAAATATAAATTTAAAACTTGAATACTGCTAAAACCACAACGACACATCGTGGATATAAAATTAGAGCATAACAACACACGCATCAAGTTTTTGGCGCTGCTGCCGGGGAGTGAATTGTTATTATCTGTTAATTTGATTAGTATTTTAATTAGGTTTTTCTTTTTAATTTTTAGATTCTAACCACTAACTCTGTTGTATATTAGGTTAATATGCATTCATTGTATTATTTGCATATTTTCTGTCTTTGTGTGTTTTTATTTTTCTTTAATTTTCGTTTATTTTCGTTTGTTTTTATTTTTGTTTTTCTTTTTATTTTTCTATGTTCTGCTATCATTGTACTGAGCTAATTCAAACGATACGGCGCATCTGTTTTCACAGATACGGCGTATTGCGTTTACTTTTTATAAAATACAACGCGTTTAATAAATTCGATACGACGCATCTTTCCCCAAGATATGGCGTATCCTGGTTTTAATAATATTTTTTTTTCTAAGCGATAACGCCATACGACGCATCTGCTTTAGCAGATACGGCGTATCTATTATTTTAATTAAAAACAGTTTTCGAATTATTAAACAAATACGACGCATCGATTTTTATCGATACGGCGCATCTTCTGAATAAAAAATCTGGTATTTTGAAACGTAACGAAAATACGGCGCATTAACTTTTGTTAATACGACGCATTTAATTTTAATAAATATACGTTGATTTTTGATAATTTAAAACTGATACGGCGCATTCTAAAATTTATAAGCGGCGTATCTATTTTCTGAATAAAAGTCTGATTAAATTTTAACGATTATAAGATACGGCGTATCCAACTTTTTGGATACGGCGCATCGTCTGCAGATATCAGTAACTTTTATTTTTCGTATTCCGTTTTCGTTGTTGATTTTCTGATATATTACTTTCTTGAACATACCCTACTGATGCTTTTGTGATAGTTTCAGGAAGTGCATGACCAGAAGTTCTACTAAGAACTTGATTCAACCTTTCGAAGATCCTGAACGAGCCTTTCATTCGCTTAAAAGGCTTTTCAACACAAAAAGCTTTGAAATTTCAAGTTCATTCGAGCTTGATTATTTTTCTGAAGAGAAAGAGGAAGAAGAAACAGAAACAATGACGGAAAACACAACTATGGAGGAATACATGAACAAAACCCGTGCTGATTACACTTCAGGAGTTGCTAGACCAAAGTTTGATGAAAAGTCTAAGTTTGAGTTGAAGGGTCAGTTTCTCAAGGAGCTAAGAGAAAATGCTTTCAGTGGATCAGAACATGAAGATGCTAATGAACATGTTGAAAAGGTCCTCGAGATTACAGATTTGTTTACTACAGAAGGAGTCTCTGACGATCAACTCATGCTAAGAATCTTTCCAATTTCACTTAAAGGAGCTGCTAATAAGTGGCTAAGGAATGAACCTGCTAGTTCAATCACAACATGGGAAGATTTGAAGAGCAAATTCCTGAAAAGATATTGTCCACCTACTAAAACCGCTAAAAAGATGGAGGCTATCAACAGTTTCAAGCAAGAGCCTGATGAAACTCTTTATCAAGCTTGGGAACGATTCAAAGACCTATTGATGAAATGCCCTCAACATTATCTAAGTGAAATGCAGGAGATAATATTGTTTTATCAAGGATTGGACGTGCCTACTAGACAAATTTTGGATGCTAAGGGAGTTGTGCCTCAAATGAGTGCGGCCAATGCTAGAAAAGCTATCCAAGAAGCTGCTGATCATTCTCAAAAATGGCACGATGGAACCTCTACTAGATCTAAGAGCAGCACTAATTTTGACGGGTTTGCTGCAATTCAAGCTCAATTGGATAAAATTAGTAGAGAAATGAAGAAGCGTGATGAGAAAGTGTATGCTGCCCAAGTTGGATGTGAAAAATGCGGAGGACCTCACTACACTAAAGATTGCCCTAATAAGAATGAAAGTGAGACGTTTGAAGAAGCATACTACACACAATTTGGACAACCATTCCGACCTTCAGGAAGATTTAGGGAAGCTACTCCGGGATATTATCAAAAGAACAACTTTAATCCCACTTATCAAGAAAGGAGGCAGACTTTAGATGACACTTTAAAGCAAATTATGGCCGATGCTGCTAAAAGACATGATGAGAACACTGCTATGATCAAGGAAATCCGAGCTTCAACGGACACTATTACAAGAAATCAAGGAGCTTCGATCAAAGCATTGGAACAACAAATTGGACAAATGAGCAAAGTTCTTCAAGAAAGGGGATACGGAAGTTTACCTAGCTCAACTGAAACCAACCCAAGAGATCATGTCAAGGCCATAAGCACCACTGAAGAAGTCGCGCCTAACATTCCTTTTCCTAGAAGATTGATGAATGGTTGTGATGCTGCAAAACCCGAATTTTTCTTTAATTCTTCAATCAGTTTAAGGAGTTTATTCAAAGAGAAGACGAAGATTGAAGAGGAGATCAAGGCTACAATGAAAGAAGAGAGCTCTGCAACCGACTTACATGCCTTGCCTCATAAAGAAAAGGACCCATGAAGTTTTACTTTACCTTGTTCAATTAATGATATATCTTTCAATAATGTGTTAGCTGACTTAGGAGCTAGCGTTAGTGTAATGCCCCTTAAGACATTCACTACCCTAGGACTAGGAAAATTAGCACCAACTAAGTTGCTTATTGAATTGGCTGATAAAACGGTAAAACGACCTGAAGGGATTGCTAATAATGTGCTAGTTAAGATTGAGAAGTTTGTTTTCCCTGTAGACTTTGTTATATTAGATATGCCCGAGGATGTTAAGATTCCTTTAATCCTTGGAAGACCTTTCTTGTCTACCGCCCATGCTAAGATTGATGTGTTTAAAAGAAAAATCTCATTAAGGGTGGGGAATAATAAACTAGTCTATAAGTGCCAAGATCCTGTTAAAAGCATAATTAGAGGCGTCTATGTGCTAGGATTAAGAGAACGTATGGACCTCGATCTTGAAGCTAGGCTTATGGGAGAAACATTGATTCAAAACAACTCAACTAATCCTAATCATGAGAACTTCGAGGAATTTATTGACCTTAATGTACCTACCGAACTTAGGCGCGATATTGTTAATGATTCTGATGATGCGTGGTATGATTGCGTAGTGATTAACAAACGTAGGAGAATAGTTGAGCATACGAATTTGAATAATGATGTGTTTATTGAACTACCACCCCACCTTGCTTATTTATGCCTATATGATAATAAGAATTTCCCGTCTATCATTTTGTCATCTCTGCCCGAAAGGGACAGAACTTTGTTTATACAGTTATTAAAGAAGAATGGCGTGGAAATTAAGGACGAACAAGGAGTGTTCAATATTACTGAATTGGCGATGAGGGAGTGCGATGCTTCTGACTCCTTCAATGATCGGTATTAAGGAGCTGAACGTGAGTCTAACTTGAAGACTCTGGAATAAAGACAAGTGCTTACCGGGAGACAACCCGAAATTTTTTTACTATTATGTTATGTGTCGAGTCAGTCAGGCCCGCAGAAGATACGGCGCATCTAAATCCTAAGATGCGACGCATCGCCTGCACTGGTCATATCTTATTTATTTTTCTGCACTTTTATTTTTGACTTTAAAACTTTCTGTCAGTATTTTAATGCGGCGCATCCCTGGTTAAGGATGCGACGCATCTTCTATTCTGATTCGTATTTATTCCAGGATCGATACGGCGTATCTTCTTCCATAAGATACGGCGTATCGACTGACCTGATGATTTTCATTTTAATTTTTCAGTTTTATTTTTGCTAACTACTAATGTATTATGCAAGTTTGAACCTTCTTAACTTAGGTGTGTTAAAGTCTTGATGGTATTATAAATTTCTGCATTTCCTGTGGATACATCAATTATGAAGCTTAAACGTTCTCATCCACAAGAAAAATGATTTTTGCTCTTATACAAATAATGGAGGATCATACCGAGCAAATCTCAGGGGAGTTTTTCTGTTCTAATTCTTTTATTTTCCAGTTTTTAATCTTTGATACAAACAACGAGGACGTTGTTTAACTTAAGTGGGGGGATTGGAGAATTAGAACACTTACTTGTCCTAAACTTTTTCAAAATATGCTTAAAATGTGCTTAATATATCAAAATTTAAAATTTTTAGCATGTTTTTGTTTAAGTCTAAATTACATAGCTGCACACATAACATTATTTTCAAAAATTGTGAACATTTCAAAATTCACAAATCTATGAGTGTGCCGGTGACTTGTAAACTTTAGAACTTGGCTTGTATACTATTCGAGACCACCATAACAATTATTATCTACATAATTGGAATGACTTGTCTAAATTGGTAAATTTCTAGGATTACACCCAAATAGCCTTTATATGTTATGTGTTATTAGCTAACTACACTGGTTAGTTAACCCCCGTATAAACCTTTTGTTACTCTCACTTTTAGAGTAAGATACCCCTAGAAAAACTCTCAGAGCCATTCCTTTCGTTTCTTACACCTTTGTTATAATGTTTCGTTACACCCTTACACCTTAGCCTACCC
Source organism: Artemisia tridentata subsp. tridentata (assembly GCA_021014915.2). NCBI lineage: Eukaryota > Viridiplantae > Streptophyta > Magnoliopsida > Asterales > Asteraceae > Artemisia > Artemisia tridentata. The sequence continues at coordinate 117,258,258 of CP139506.1, read as the reverse complement.
TGTAGATTAAAATCCGTGGTTGGTTAATTGCTTTAGGCAAAGTGTGTTTCCTTACATTACCTGTGTTCGCGTGCGTAATTCATTATCTTTGGTTGAGTCGGGAAATTGCACAATGCAATTGGAGTGAAAGTAAATATTGTATATCTTTGAGTTTATTTTTCGTGTGTTTACTACTTTCGCTATTACAGTTATTTCTGAAAGTATGAAAAGTATGGAAAAATTATCCGGAAAGAAAGTGATAGAAAAGTTGTGAAATTTTACACATCTATATTTATGTTTGATGTCAAAAAAAAAAAAAAAAAAAAAAAAAAAAAAAAAAAAAAAAAAAAAATCGAAAAAAAAATAGAAAAGAAAAAGAAAAAGGAAGAGTTGGGTGTTTGTTTAACCAACTTATGTAAAGTTTTGTATTAAGTGGTCGATATCACCACTATTTGTTATATATTATATTTATGGATTGATTGGGAGTTGGACGTTATGGGAACGCCAACTAAGGTTATTCTTTGAATGAGATCTTGTTGAGTATAATTCGTGTCTACCTAAAGCGTGTGTTTCAAGTGTTAAAGCGTGAGTTATTCAATGATATGAGTCTTATTCATGGGATGGTTGGGATAGCAATTTACCACACTTAGGATTTTAATTTATCTGTTTTGTTTATTTTTTCATTTTACACCAATTTGTATCCCAAATATTATCCATACCCTAAATTATTCTTTATCCAAACCTTTGATTTATTGAGATTAGGGATTTGAGCAATCTTAAGTATCGTAGTCGTGGATTCGGCTATGTATTTATGATTTTGTCGCCCTTTTTGATATAATATTATTGGTAAAGATTACTTGGTCCTATCTTTAGCCTATTCGAGTTAAGGATTTGAGCAATTGCAAGTATCGTGTTCGTGGATTTGATCATGTGTTTGTGATTTTGTCGCCTTTTCTGGAATTTGAGATCGATAGAGATTAAGAAGAATGATCAACCCTTAACCTACAAACCCCTTTTTACCGCTTTAGACTTGTTATTCCTTAGCTTTAGTTGAGGAGATGCGTATACTTGCCAAGCTTATAATAGAATATTCGTCACGACTGGACAGTTAAACGATTAGATTTGCTTTTATCAATATATTTTATTTTACTTCTAATTTATTAAGTGTTTGGTTGTGTGATTATGACAAAATGAATACATGCTTAAATATAAAAATAAATCATAATATCCTTTAGGATACATTTTCATAAGATTAATTCTAAGGTTGACTTGGGGACAAGTAAAGTTCAAGTGGGGGGATATTTGATGAACTCAAATAAGTACATTTTATTATCATCATTTATCCTATTTATTGGACTTGTTTTATTATATTATCTGTGAGAATTGATACGTTAATGTTTACTTTTGTAATTCTCAGGTAAAAACAAGTATTATGTGAAACTTGGCGATTTTGGACTAATTATGGAGCAAAACAAGCAAGAAGTTAAGAGTCTACTGAAATGTACAAGATCAAGATCATTCTGCTCCAGATACGCCGCATCCTACTTATTATATACGGCGCATCACTATCAAGATTTCACAAGTTATAATCCAAGACGGCAAAGGACATGCGCCGCATACAAGAACGAAGTTACGCCGCATCTTCTGGCGGTATACGAATATTCCTGAATATATTAATCTTGGACCCCACGCGAAGTTAAGTCAATGCGCCGCATCTACTTATTCAATGCGCCGCATCTAACCCTCAGACAGAAACTATAAATACCCCAAAGTCAGACAAATTTTGTGTGCGATATACGAAGTACGAGAAGACAGAAACCCTAAGCCGAATTCAGACGAAGTAGCAGCACAAGACACACCCTAAACGAAGATACAAGAGCTGTAAGAAGGTCCTGCATGTATTCAATTCATTAAGTAGTTTTGTTTTATTGTATTAGTACACTTTAATTTATCAGGATTGATGGGCTTGTGTCATTGATTTAATCATGCACTTCAACTCCCCTTAAAATTGCTTTCCCATTAATTAAAGTTTATATGTTGATGTCTTTGGTGACTTTTATTAGTGCATTGATAACCTCTGTGTCTAGCTGAGCATTGCTTGGGTCGCCATGCCCCTTCCTCGCCTATTTGTTTTAGCATGTCTTTAATAAATAGAATAGTCATAAGTGATCATTAAGGGTTTACTCGCCGATAAGATTAGAGCCAACGAGAAAGGTTTAATCTCGGTGCGTTGCATCGAACTATACACTTCATATAAAACTAGCAATAAAACAAGTGACAAGCTACTTAACTATCAGGACAGGTCTTCTTATTGTCTCAAGTATTTATCTGTGTACGTGTGTGCTAATCGCTGATTCGTGCTTATTAGTTTAGTTTATTATTTAATCATAACCAAACCGTGCCAGTCTCTCAGGCTGAACCCCCTTGCGTTAGATTAGGTTGTATAGCTAACTTAAGATATTAAAATACTGATTAGAATAACTAGATAATACGTTCCACTCTTAGTGATCGACACTCTACTTACCATTATATTCATACTGACCGGGTACACTGCTCGTTAAAGTGTGTGTTATTGATAAGTCGGCTAAATATAAATTTAAAACTTGAATACTGCTAAAACCACAACGACACATCGTGGATATAAAATTAGAGCGTAACAGCACACGCATCAGAAGCCATGCTTCTGTATTCAGCCTCAGCAGAGGACTTAGACAAAGTAGACTGTTTCTTGCTTTTCCAAGTGACTAAGGAGTCACCCAAAAAGACACAATAACCAGACACAGATTTCCTGGTGATAGGACATCTTGCCCAGTCAGAATCAGCATAAGCCTTGAGCTTAAGATTCCCATTTTTGTTAATTTGCACACCATTACCAGGTGAGCCTTTCAAAAACCTCAAAACCCTTAATGCAGCATCCAAGTGAGACTCAAGAGGGGCATGCATATACTGACTTAAACAATGAACAGCATAAGAGATATCAGGTCTGGTATGAGTTAAGTAAATCAACTTACCAACCAGTTTTTGATAGTTTCCAATGTTTTTTAATGCTTTATCATCAGCAGATTCAATGTGATTAAGGGTGGTGTTTTCAGGCAAGGGTGTGTCAACAGGTTTAGCAGCAAGAAGGCCATATTCATGTAAGAGCTCTAAGTAATACTTTCTTTGACTAAGGCACACTTCATTATCATTTTCCAAAACTTCAATACCAAGGAAGTATTTTAACTTTCCTAAGTCTTTGATTTGGAATTTGGATTTCAGAAATAGTTTAAATTTCACAATTTCATTCTCATCATTGCTTGTAATGACAATGTCATCCACATACACAAGGAGGACCAAAAACACATTCCCAGAATTCTTAGTAAACAATGAATAATCATATTTGGATTGCACAAAGCCATTTTCTTTTAGAGTAGCAGTTAATTTGGCATTCCACTGTCTAGGGGCCTGTTTAAGGCCATACAGAGATTTATTAAGTTTCACAACAGTGGACTTGTGGTTATCAAAGCCAGGGGGCAGAGTCATGTAAACATCCTCAGCTAAATCACCATACAAAAAAGCATTGTTGACATCTAATTGAAACAAAGTCCAGTTATTACAGATAGCCACATTAATCAAACATCTAACAGTAGACATTTTTACAACAGGACTAAAGATTTCACTATAATCAATTCCCTCCCTCTGGCTGAAGCCCTTGGCTACAAGCCTGGCTTTGTACTTATCAATTTCACCTGTGGATTTGTATTTTATTTTCCCTAGCCATTTGCTACCAACAGGTTTTCTTCCTTTAGGAAGATCACATTCAGTCCAAGTGTTATTTTCTTATAAAGCAGTGATTTCATTATTCATGGCTTGGACCCAGTTAATGTCTCTAGCAGCCTCATCATAAGAAGAGGGTTCAATAGATTTGTTTAAAGTAGTGGAGAAACAATAGTTAACAGGACTCAAATTGGAATAACACACATACTTTTCAAGGCCATATTTGACACTACTATTAACCACATAATCATTAAGCCTAGCAGGAGCTTTAGTATTTCTACTAGACCTCCTGAGAGCAGGCTGCTCAGGACTAAGTTGCTGAGTGGGATTGAAAAGAGCAGGTTCAGGAATGGAAGGGGCATTTCCCTCAGATAGAGTGTTGTCACCCATGGATGTTGCGATGCCATTAGTCTCACCATCGATAGAAATATTTATACTTCTAGGGCAAGAAGAGGCACCACCTTCATCATTGGGTGCTACATTGTTCCCTCTCTGTTCATCATTGGGATTTTGATCAGGATGTTTCTCATTAAAAAAGTTTAAGTCATTCAAAGTAGAGTCTAAAGTCTGAGCAGTTTGAACTTTAGATTTCATTTTAAAAGGAAAAATGGTTTCATAAAATTGGACATCTCTAGAGTAGAAAACCATTTTAGAATCAATACCATAGACTTTGTAAGCCTTTTTAGTACCAGAGAAGCCAATTAGAACACATTTCTCAGACCTAGCAGAGAACTTATCAGAGTTGTTAAAAACAGAAGAGAAACATAGACAACTAAAACTTCTCAGATGAGAAAGTTTTGGTTTCTGACCATACACAAGCTCAAAAGGAGATTTCCCACTCAGAACAGAAGATGGCAACCTGTTAATTAGATAGGCAGCAGTTATGTTGATGCAAATAATGTTCTAAAAACGTAATTTATATCTTTCGATTACTTCACGTTTTGAGGATGACAAAATGTGAAATCACGATACGTTAAAATTAACGTAAACAAGTCTTTAATCGGAAGATCCCGTTTCTACGCAAATCACTCTTGAACAAAGTTACAACTTGAACTAGTGATCAAAGAAGTGAATTTATGTTTTGAAAATTCACATTTTAAATGGGACAAAACATTTTTTCAAAAATACACATGACAAATTATTTTTGAAATATTAAGAAATGTTTTAATGGAAAAATTAGTTTGAAAATCACAACAGCTATTTTCCCCCCCAAAATCAGCTCCAACCTTCCCCAAATAAGTTTTCACCAGAAAAGACAAAATTTGGAGCGTCCTAGTCTACCACGGCTCCACGGTACCGTTAAATTTAACGGAGCCGTGGGTTATTTAAAGGAGCCGTCCGTACCATTTTTTCTGTAACGTTCAGATTTTCTTTGCCTATAAATACCAACCCTTTCACAGTTTTGGGCACCCTTCACACACAGAAAAATCCCTTTGCTTAATCCTCTTAAACCTTTCACTTCTTTAGATTAGTTTTTCTTTGTTTCAAGAGTGATCCAATCATCCCTCAAGTGATCCTCTTCATACCTCTTCACTAGGAAGAGAAGAACACAAGTATCCAAGTAGATACAAGGTGTTGTCATCCCTCTTCATTAGCAAGAGAAGAACACAAGTATCCAAGTAGATACAAGGTGTTGTCATCCCTCTTCATTAGCAAAAGAAGAACTCAAGTATTCAAGAAGATACAAGAGTTATAGTTGTTAGGTTTTTGTAACACTTGTTACATCCTTGATTGTATCTTAGCATACATCAAGATTATCTTTCTTTTGAGAGTGAGAGTGAAGATCAAGTGTGATCTATAGAGATAGTGAACATCTCTTATAGCCATTGGGCTTGTGTGATTGATCAAGAAGATCAAGGGTCGATAGATTAGTGTTAGTTGAGTAGAGTGAAGTGAGTGTTGATCATTGTGATCGTGTTGAGATCTTGGTAATCTCTTGAAGCCATTGGGCTTGAGTGTTTGGTCACGTGGACCGTGGTAGATTGGTGCTAGCTAAGATTAGCACTCGACATCTAGCTTAGTGTCGGTAATAGGATAAGCGACGTGTACGGTTTTCTCCGCCTGAAGGGAGGTTGTTGATATAGTGTTTGAAACTCTCGAGTGTGGTACTCGGGGAGTGGAGTAGGGCGAAGAAGAGCTTCGTAGCCGAACCACTATAAATCCTTTGTCTCGGTTTGATCTTTCCAACTCTACTCTTTACTTTTATTACTTTATATTTGTTAGTTTAGTGTGTAGTTCATATTGGTGTTGATTGATTACATATAGAGTTCGAATCAAAGTTTCCAACAACCAACTTTTAAAACAAGATTTTTAAAAGGACTTTGAAACGGTAAACTATTCAACCCCCCTTCTAGTTTCCCACAATTGATATCAGAAGCCACGTCAGTTAAGATTTTAAAGTATATTGTATTTTAAAACTTGAATCGATCAATGGATTCCGACAAATATCTAGAAGGGCAATCTATGCAAAGACAACCACTTTTCGAAACCGATTGTTTTATATATTGGAAAACAAGATTCGAAACGTATGTGAAATCAAAAGACATTGATCTTTGGCATGTTATTACCGAGGGTGACTTTCAACCTATTCAAATGAATCCGGAAACTAAAAAGAATGAAATTGTTTCTTATGATAAACTGATGCGCGTGATGTGTCGTTGCGGTTTAGCAGTTTTAATGCCTACTCAAGTTTTAAATTTATATTTAGCCGACTTATCAATAACACACACACTTAACGAGCAGTGTACCCGGTCAGTATGAATATAATGGTAAGTAGAGTGTCGATCACTAAGAGTGGAACGTATTATCTCGTTATTCTAATCAGTATTTTAATATCCTAACGCAAGGGGGTTTCAGCCTGAGAGACTGGCACGATTTGTTTGCAATTAAATAATAAAATAAACCAATAGGCACGAATCAGCAAGTAGCACACACGTACACAGATAAATACTCGAGACAATAAGAGGGCTGTCCTTATGATTAAGTAGATTGTCACTTGTTTTATTGATAGCTTTATATGAAGTGTATGTAGTTAACCCTTTCTCGTTAATCCTATTCTTATCGGCGAGTAAACCCTTAATGATTACTTATGTCTAAAAGTTATTCCTAAGTGATCAATTTAGTAATAACCGTGGGAGCCACATTATTTTCCGCAGTCAAATGCCCGCAAGCCACTAATAAACACAGAGGTTATCAATGCACTAATAAGTAGTAACCAAAGACATCAACATATAAACTTTAATTGATGGGAAAACAAGTATTAAAGGGAGTGCAATCTTTCGTTGTCACATTACACAGGCCACCAATCCTGATGAATTAAAGTTTGCTAACACAATAAAACAAAACTACTTAATGAATTAAACACATGCATCACCTTCTTACAGCTCTTGTATCTTCGTTTGGTGTGTCTTGTGCTGCCTCCTTGACTGAATTCGTCCTAGGGTTCTGCTGCTTCGGTCTTCGAATCTAATATATTGCTCTCGAAATTCGTCTGGTCTTGGGGTATTTATAGTTTCTGTCTGAGGGAAGATGCGGCGCATCTATTAAGTAGATGCGGCGCATTGACTTAACTTCGCGTGGGGTCCAAGATTATAATATTCAGGAATATTCGTACACCGCCAGAAGATGCGGCGTAACTCCATGATTAGATGCGGCGCATGTCCTCTTGTATCTTGGATCGTATCTGGTGGAATCTTAATAGAGATGCGCCGTATGTAATGAGTGAGATGCGGCGCATCTGGAGCAGATTAGTCTTGATCTTCTTCATTTCAGTAGACTCTTAACTTCTTGCATGTTTTGCTCCATAATTAGTCCAAAATCGCTAAGTTTCACCAAATGCTTGTTTTTACCTGAGAATTACAAAAGTAAACGATTAAGTATCAATCCTCATACATAATATAGTAAAACAAGTCAAATTAATAGGATAAATGATAGTAATAAAATATACTTATTTGAGTTCATCAAATATCCCCCCACTTGAACTTTACTTGTCCCCAAGTAAACCTTAGAATTTCTCTTATGAAAATGTATCCTAAAAGATGTTAGGATTTATTTTTATATTTAAGCATGTATTCGTTTATTTCATAATCACACAACTAAACACTTAACGAATTAGAAGTAAAGTAAAATAAGTTGATAAAAGCAAATCTAATCGTTTAACTGTCCAGTTCGTGACGAATATTCTATCATAAGCTTGGCAAGTATACACATCTCCTCCACTAAAGCTAAGGAATAACAAGTCTAAAGCGGTTAAAAAGGGTTTTTAGGCTTAAGGGTTAATTATTCTTGATCACTATCGATCTCAAATTCCAGAAAAGGCGACAAAATCACAAATACATGATCGAATCCACGAACACGATACTTGCAATTGCTCAAATCCTTAACTCGAATAGGCTAAAGATAGGTCCAAACTTCACCAATAATAATATATCAAAAAGGGCGACAAAATCATAAATACATAGCCGAATCCACGACTACGATACTTAAGATTGCTCAAATCCCTAATCTCAATAAATCAAATGTTTGGTTGGATAAAGAATAATAAAGGGTATGGATAACATTTGGGATATAAATTGGTGTAAAATGAAAAATAAACAAAACAAATAAATTAAAATCCTAAGTGTGGTTAATCACTATCCCAACCATCCCATGAATAAGACTCATATCATCGAATAACTCACGCTTTAACACTTGAAACACACGCTTTAGGTAGACACGAATTATACTCAACAAGATCTTAATCAAAGAATAAACCTTAATTGGCGTTCCCATAACTGCCAATTCCCATTCAATCCATAGATATAATACAAAAAATAGTGGTGATATCGACCACTTACATAACTTTACATAAGTTGGTTAAAACTAACTTCCAACTTTTTTTCTTTTTTTTTTCTTTTCTTATTTTTTCGATTTTTTTTTTTTTTTTTTTTTTTTTTTTTTTTTTTTTTTTTCAAACATAGACATAGATGTGTAAAATTTCACCACATCACTATAATGATAATTCTGGATAATTTTTCCATACTTTTCATACTTCAGAAATAACGGTAATAGTGAAGGTAGTAAACACACGAAAAATAAACTCAAAGATATACAATATTTACTTTCACTCCAATTGCATTGTGCAATTTCCCGACCTAACCAAAGATAATGAATTACGCACGCGAACACAGGTAATGTAAGGAAACACACTTTGCCTATAGCAATTAACCAACCACGGATTCTAATCTACAGGGTAGGCTAAGGTGTAAGGGTGTAACGAAACATTTTAAACATAGGTGTAAGAAACGAAAGGAATGGCTCTGAGGGTTTTTCTAGGGGTATCTTACTCTAAAAATGAGAGTAACAAAAGGGTTTATACGGGGGTTAACTAACCAGTGTAGTTAGTTAATAACACATAACATATAATAGGCTATTTGGGTGTAATCCTAGAATTTTACCAATTTAGACAAGTCATTCCAATTATATAAATAATACTTATTATGGTGGTCTCGAATAGTATACAAGCCAAGTTCTAAAGTTTACAAGTCACCGGCACACTCATAGATTTGTGAATTTTGAAAAATCACAATTTTTGAAAATAACGTCATGTGTGCAGCTATGCAACTTAGATCTTAAACAAAAACATGCTAAAAATTTTTTAAGTTTGATATATTAAGCACATTTTAAGCATGATTTTGGAAAAAGTTTAGGACAAGTAATTGTTAAGTGTTCTAATTCTCCAATCCCCCCACTTAAGTTAAACAACGTCCTCGTTGTTTGTATAAAAGGTTAAAAACTGGAAAATAAAAGAATTAGAACAGGAAAACTCCCCTGAGATTTGCTCGGTATGATCCTCCATTTGATAAGAGCAAAAATCATCTTTCTTGTGGATTGGAACGTTTAAGCTTCATAATCGATGTATCCACAGGAAATGCAGGAATCTATAATACCACCAACACTTTAAAACACACCTATTATTAAGAAAGGTTCAAACTTGCATAAAACATTAGTAGTTAGGAAAAAATAAAACTTAAAAATTAAAACTGAAAATCATCAGGTCAGTCGATGCGCCGTATCTTATGGAAGAAGATACGCCGTATCGAGCCTGGAATTAATACGGATCAGAATAAAGATGCGCCGCATCCTTAACCAGGGATGCGCCGCATTAAAATAAACTGATAAAAAGTTTTAAAGTCGAAAATAAAAATGCAGAAAAATTAAAATAAGATATGACCATTGCAGGAGATGCGCCGTATCCTCGGCGGCCTGACTGACTCAACACATAAACAGAATAATAAAAATAAAATAAAATAAAAGGTAAGCATGGGTTGCCTCCCACGAAGCGCTTGTTTTTGTTCGAGTCACGAGCCTGACTCCACCCTTATTTATTGTGTAATAGGGTGTTGTTCCCCCCACTTGAGATCAAGTGCGGGTGATAGTAGCAATAAACACGAAAAGAGTGTAAATTTGCTATTAAAGATGGAAGAAATAAATAAAGATCATACCTTGGCAATATATGTACATCTTTCCTATTCTTACCCGGTTTGGTTGATAAATTGGATGACTTGACCATTTCATCTGAAAGAGTAGTACGTTGAGAAAAAATGAGTCCCGTTTCTTCTTGGTTAGTCTCTTTGGTAGTAAGGCGTCCCTTGACTTCCGCAGAAGATGAGAAAGGGTCTTTGGCTAGTAAAAGTTCGAGTTCCTCTATATACTTCATAGGGTCTAAATCATCATCTTCATCAATCATAGCAATGTTTGAGAGCTCATCACCAAACTCTTCTTCGAGCTCCACCAAATACGGGTTAATCACAGGTGCTTCAATAGGTAGTGTGATAAATTTCACCTCATCATCTTTTTGTTTTGCAACCTGTTTAGAAAAACTAGCAAGATTATTAGTAACGGGATTATTTATATTAAATAAATTTGTACCACTTTGTGTTGTAAGTGACTCCAATTCGTCTTGTGAATCTCCATCTTCAACTAGTGGTCTTGCAATTTCAGCATCGTCCCGAATTTCATCCTTAAATAAGTAATCCCAGATTTCTTCAAAATCCCTCGTTGGGTCAAAATCTGGCTGAGGTATGTCATCATAAACTATGGCGTCAAATGGTTCGAAATCAAAATTAGAATACTTTTCATCTTCATCCGTTGGATTGTCTAATGGTGGTAATACGATTGCAGGATATTCTTCAACGTAAGGTTCCGTATACACATCATCGTGTGCAATCTCCGGAGAAAAAGTACTATCAATAACAATTGCCGGAATTGGTTTCAAGGTATATGAATCTTCTTCATTATCACTTGGCATACACCAGGTGTGTTGAATTGGCAATTTGTTTCTTTCTTTCCTTGACTTTTCTCGTCCAAGAATCAAGTATTCTTCCATAGTGATTTCTTTCGTATCAATGACTTGTGCCCCATATCTTGCTCTTTCCCAATCGTAGATCCCATTATTGCTCAAGGCTCTTTCCTCTCCAAGTCTGATATATTCTTCCATTGTAATATCCGGATCGTCCATCTTCCTGAAATAAAACTTACTCGTGCAAAAGAAGGGTGAAACGATCAAAGTAAAATAAAAGCTTCTGATATCTGCTGTTGATGCGCCGTATCCTATAAATGGGATACGCCGTATCTAATAATCGTTAAAATTAAATCAGACTTTATTCAGAAAATAGATACGCCGCTTAGGATTTATGAATGCGCCGTATCGAATTAATTAATCAAAAATCGATATTTATTTAAAATTAAATGCGTCGTATTAACGAAAGTTAATGCGCCGTATTTTCGTTACGTTTAAAAATACGAGATTTTTGATTCAGAGGATACGCCGTATCGACAGAGATCGATGCGCCGTATCTGTTTAATAATTCGAAAACTGTTTTTAATTAAAATAATAGATACGCCGTATCTGCTAAAGCAGATGCGTCGTATGGCGTTTAACGTTTAGAAAATTTTTTTTATCAAAAACAGATACGCCGTATCTGCTAAAGCAGATGCGTCGTATTACTTTATCTCTTAGAAAAAAAAAATTTCTTATTAAAAACAGATACGCCGTATCTTGGGGAAAAGATGCGTCGTATCGAATTAATTAAACGCGTTGTATTTAAAAAAAAATTAAACGCAATACGCCGTATCTGAGAGATCAGATGCGCCGTATCGTTTGATTTAGCACAGTACAACGATAGCAGAACAGAAAAAATACGAAAAATAAAAACAAATAAAAAACACACAAACAAAATAAACACAAAAACAAAAATAAAAGCAAACAAATAACACACAAAACAACAAATATGCAAAATAATACAATGATGCAATTAATCTAATAAAAAGAAAAACCTAATTAAAATACTAATCAAATTAACAGATAATAACAATTCACTCCCCGGCAGCGGCGCCAAAAACTTGATGCGCGTGATGTGTCATTGCGGTTTAGCAGTTTTAATGCCTACTCAAGTTTTAAATTTATATTTAGCCGACTTATCAATAACACACACACTTAACGAGCAGTGTACCCGGTCAGTATGAATATAATGGTAAGTAGAGTGTCGATCACTAAGAGTGGAACGTATTATCTCGTTATTCTAATCAGTATTTTAATATCCTAACGCAAGGGGGTTTCAGCCTGAGAGACTGGCACGATTTGTTTGCAATTAAATAATAAAATAAACCAATAGGCACGAATCAGCAAGTAGCACTAAGGGTGAGCAAAACCGCCCGAGTCCCGACAACCGACCCGATCCCGACATAAAACGACAGTCCCGAAACCGAATAATAGCTTCTCGGGTCGGGAGTCGGTTCGGATTTCTAACAATTTCGGGATTCGGGTCGGGTCGGGCCGAAAACCGACAAAAACCCGACATAACCCGACAATACCGAATAACTATTACCTCAGTTTATAAAAAGTAGCCCTCCCTTATCTTTACCACCTAACTCACTCACTCACTCTTCAAATCTCAAAAACACCACAAAAAGTCAAAAACACACCTGAAAAACATCACAACAAAACACACCCTTTTATCTCTCTCACTCACTAACTCTGATGAAGACAAGGTTTAATCTTTCTTGTTTCAGCTTCGAAGAACACAAGATGAACATAAGGTTTAATCTTTCTTGTTTCAGCTTCGAAGAACACAAGGAGAATACTTATGGCTTCAAGATCTTGTGATAAAGGGTCGATGATGATTATTGTTGAAACTAAAAAATCTTGTAAAAGATTTGTAACAAAGTTTGAAGCAATCCGAGATAGATGTAGGGAGTTGAGGTGATGTAGTTTTTAGTTTTGACTGTGAGTCACTGAGTTGAGATGGGTTAGGTTTTGTTGAAATAATTAATCTTTGATATTTCTCTTTACATCTTGGTAAGAATCTATTAGATATTTTGTTTCTAATCTGTTTTACATCTTGGAGTGTGTAATAATTAGTAGAAGATTCAATCTAATATTCTAATATGTTTGTAATCTGTTTTACATCTTGGAGTGTAAATGTGTAATATGTTTCTAATCTGTTTTACATCTTGGAGTGTGTAATAATTAGTAGAAGAATCAATCTAATATTCTAATTCTGGGAATGGGAGTGTCGACATCAAACAACAACAAATATTTTCGGGCTTGGCTGCTTATACCCGAAATCGAAATCGACAGTCCCGACATAAACCGAACCGAGCCGACTTCTAAACGGTTCGGTATCGGTATGGATTTTCTACTTCTTTCGGTATCGGGATTTGGCGGGTTGGGTCGGGACGGGTCGGGATCCGGCCCGATGCTCAGCCCTAAGTAGCACACACGTACACAGATAAATACTCGAGACAATAAGAGGGCTGTCCTTATGATTAAGTAGATTGTCACTTGTTTTATTGATAGCTTTATATGAAGTGTATGTAGTTAACCCTTTCTCGTTGGTCCTATTCTTATCGGCGAGTAAACCCTTAATGATTACTTATGTCTAAAAGTTATTCCTAAGTGATCAATTTAGTAATAACCGTGGGAGCCACATTATTTTCCGCAGTCAAATGCCCGCAAGCCACTAATAAACACAGAGGTTATCAATGCACTAATAAGTAGTAACCAAAGACATCAACATATAAACTTTAATTGATGGGAAAGCAAGTATTAAAGGGAGTGCAATCTTTCGTTGTCACATTACACAGGCCACCAATCCTGATGAATTAAAGTTTGCTAACACAATAAAACAAAACTACTTAATGAATTAAACACATGCAGCACCTTCTTACAGCTCTTGTATCTTCGTTTGGTGTGTCTTGTGCTGCCTCCTTGACTGAATTCGTCCTAGGGTTCTGCTGCTTCGGTCTTCGAATCTAATATATTGCTCTCGAAATTCGTCTGGTCTTGGGGTATTTATAGTTTCTGTCTGAGGGAAGATGCGGCGCATCTATTAAGTAGATGCGGCGCATTGACTTAACTTCGCGTGGGGTCCAAGATTATAATATTCAGGAATATTCGTACACCGCCAGAAGATGCGGCGTAACTCCATGATTAGATGCGGCGCATGTCCTCTTGTATCTTGGATCGTATCTGGTGGAATCTTAATAGAGATGCGCCGTATGTAATGAGTGAGATGCGGCGCATCTGGAGCAGATTAGTCTTGATCTTCTTCATTTCAGTAGACTCTTAACTTCTTGCATGTTTTGCTCCATAATTAGTCCAAAATCGCTAAGTTTCACCAAATGCTTGTTTTTACCTGAGAATTACAAAAGTAAACGATTAAGTATCAATCCTCATACATAATATAGTAAAACAAGTCAAATTAATAGGATAAATGATAGTAATAAAATATACTTATTTGAGTTCATCATAAACAAAGTGATCAACTTAAGAGGAAATTAGCCAAAAATAATGAGGCTAAAATGATGATTTATAATGCTTTTGCCTAAAAAGGAATTTGAAAGAATTTTCATGTGTAATACGGCAAAAGATATATGGAAAACTTTGTTAGTTACTCACCAAGGTAATAACCAAGTCAAAGAGAACAAGATAGATCTTCTTGTTCAACAATATGAACAATTCTCCATTTCGGAGGATGAGTCAATTGATAATGCCTTTGCTAGATTTAATACTATTATCACTAGTCTTAAAGCTCTTGATGAAGGTTATTCTAGTAAGAACTATGTTAGGAAGTTTCTTAGAGCTCTACATCCTAAATGGAGAGCAAAGGTCACCGCCATAGAAGAGTCAAAGGACTTGGCGGCATTGTCACTAGATGAACTTATAGGAAATTTGAAAGTTCACGAGATGATCATCAAGAAGGATTCCGACATTGTCAAAGGCAAAAGTGAGAGAGTTAGATCTCTAGCATTAAAATCCAAGAAAGAGTCCAGTGATGAGGAATGTTCAAGTTCCGGTAGTGAAGATGAAGAGTACGCACTAGCCGTTAGGAACTTTAGAAAGTTCTTTAGGAGGAAAGGTAGATTTCCTAGACAACCTCGCGATGAGAAGAGGTCATCCCAAAGAAATCATGATGAAAGAAAAGGGACAAGTGATAGGAAATGCTATAGATGCGGAGATCCTAATCACTTCATAGGCGAATGTCCTAAGCCACCAAAATCCAACAACCAAAGAGCCTTTGTAGGAGGTTCTTGGAGTGATAGCGGTGAAGAAGAAGAGAAGAAGCCTAATGATGAAAAGTGCCTAATGGCTCAGGCTTCTAACGAGGTACATTCCGACTCCTCTTATTATAGTGATAATAATTCATCAATAGATGATAGTGAATTGCATGACGAATACAACAAACTATGCGTAGTTAGTACTAAGATCTTAGGTAGAAACACAAAAACTTAAGTTAAAACTACAAGAACTAGAACTACAAGTCCTAGAACTAAAAGATCAAGTCAAAAGACTTGAGAAAAACAAGGAAGTAAACTTAGGATGTGGGTCATGTCTAAGTCTTCAAGTAGAAAATGAAAAACTTAAAGAAAATGCTTTAAGAATCATTAAGTTTGATGAAGGAACTAAAAAGCTTAATGATATACTTGAAAATATTAGATATAGTGAACATGACCGTTCGGGTTTAGGATTTGACCCAAATCAGGCTTCTACAAGTGGTACCAAACAAGTTAAATTTGTAATGCCTAAAACGTCTAAGTCTGAAGGGGACGGCACCACTAAAGGTACAGACGGCACCACTAAATTTAGTGGTACCGTGGTACCGTTTGGTGCTGAAGACGAAACTGGGTCAATTTTGAAAAATAGTTTAAGTCATAAACCGAGTCACATAGTTAAAAATAGTTCTAGAGTGTCTACACCTAGTAAAGGGGAGGTCAAAAGCTCTTACAAACCATTGGCATCTCCCGAACATGGATTTGTAAAGCGTGACACAAAGTCGACCACTCCTCCGCCTAGAAAGGTGAACTCTCCCAAACCTCGGTCTAGAACTCCTCTACCGAGAGGTAACTTTAGAAGACAAAATCATTCAAGTAACTTTCCCGTAACTTGGAATGATCGTCCACCAAAAGGTTACTTACCATGGGAAATGTGTCCTCCATTCTCACATCCTAAACTAACGCAACAAATGCGTAGGATGTTTGACTCTAACAACTTTGGACCCATGAGATATTGGGGACCAGATGTTTGAACTTTTGTTTTGCTAGGAAAACATGAGTGTAAATAAATTTTGGAGTCTTACAAAAGGAGTATGATGCGTTATCAAACAAGTCTGGTGACGCAAAAGTCAAGTCGTGTCTTATATGCTCAACATTCAACAAAGGTAGTCTAATCCTCTAGTTTTAAGAGCAACACCTCAGGCACAGGTACACTTTCTTAAAACACCCTTTGTTAGTAGTAATGTTTGGCATGAAAAAGTGTAGTTAGAATCTAACATGGTAGGCACTATAACACAGAAACTCTATTCACATCTCATCATGTCAAATTCAACTTGTCCAGAAATGTTCGATGATCGCTTGAAGATCATGCGTGACAAGTTTGAATTAAGCATTGATGAGTGAATCAAGTTTCCTTCCTTGCACATATGTAATCTTGCCTAAATTAAGTATCCCTTTAAACTTATGTATACTATATGTATGAGATACATAGTTTAAGTAATAGTCTTTACTGACAATAATGCCCATATCCGCAAATACGAAACTCACAACAGACGAAGAAGGTGAGTGCGTGGATATAACTAGGTTAGGGGCATAATAGGTAAAATAGTTTACCTAACGGCAAGTAGGTCCATTATCATGAATAGTGTTGGCTTTGTGCCCACTTGTAAGAAGTGTCCCAAAACTTCTTGCATCAAAGTGTTTAATGTATCATACCATACATTAAAGATACTACACACTTGAGATTACGATATCTTGAGGAGATTGATGTAGAAAATGTTTCTATACCAACTCTGATAATGTGAGAGTTAATGTGGATTGAAACATAATGAGTAATGTTTGTACCTTCATAGGTTGATTAACAAACATCTTGGTTCCCCAAGAAACAAACTACTCTTATTGTCACCACGACCGAAGCCGAGTACGTAAGCGCCGGAAAGGCATGACAACAAATACTATAGGTGAGACAACCTCCTATGAAGAGTAGCAGTCAAGATGCCATTTGACTTGACCGGGAACCCTGTAGTTTGCTCATGAACGAAGCTTGTCGAAGTACGTCATCTCCTCCGTCTCTTGAATGACAACATTGTCAATTCACCAACCAATACGTTCTCGTCACCCCACTCATGACTATTTAGATAATTCTTTCGAATTATTAAAGTCATCATCCACCTCTCTCCTCATGACTTCTTAATAATTCACTTGAAATATTAACGTCATCTCTCACGTCTTGTTTCATGACTCATTTGTCATTCCACTCACATCGCCTCATGACTCTTAAGTCGTTCCTCTCATCCCGCTTATGACTATTTCGATATTTCACTGGAAATATTAAAGTCATCTCTCGCGTCATATCTTATGTACGTTTTATTCCTTCTATGACTCCTCAAATATTTCACGGGAAATATTGAAGTCATTCTATATAAATCACCCATGACTTCTTAAGTCATCTATCTAACTCATCTCATGACTTTTAGAAATTCCTCTAGAAATTCTAAGTCATTCCCTCACAACTCGTCACATGACTTCTTGAATATTTCACGGGAAATATTAAGTCATTCCTCGCGTCTCGTATTCCGACTAATTAAATATTTCATGGGAAATATTATAGTCATCCTCCAAAACACAACTCATAACTTCTATTTATTTCACGGGAAATACTAGAAGTAAATCCTCATCCAATGACAACTTAGTCAATTTCCTTGGAAACACTATGGTCATTCCTTGTCATCCCGTCTTATCGTCTTTCGTCAAAAAGTTTATTAGGTATAAACTTTTTCCTCGTGTCAAAAAGTCTTGCTAAATAAGTAAGATTAATCAGCCAAAAGTCAAAACGGAAGAAAAATTGGACCATCAGATATACGGCTCCATTAAAGAGTCACGGCTCCATTAATGTTTAATGGAACCGTGGAGCCGTGCATCTGAAAAACGCGCCCATTCTCCTTTCTTCTACACAGACTTTCCAAACACATCCAAAAACACTTTCACTTGCTGTCAAAACTGAACCATAACACCTTAATTCAACTAAACTCTTGCAAATCAAGATTGAGGCATTGGAATCAACAAATCCTAATCACAACATCACTAATTGTAAGTAAATCACTCTTAATTTCATTTAATTTGAGTCTAGGGTTTGTTCTTGAGTATAAATCCGAATTGGGGATTTTCAAAATTAATTAAACCCTTGTGAAATTAAGACTAGGATTAGACAATGTAGCATTCACATGATTCCCTAAACCTAGGATTTCCAAAAACCCATTTATGTTGCAAAACCTAATTCGAAATTAATCACTAAATTCGGATTATGATTGATTATTTGCAATGGAATCATGTTTAGGATGATTAAAATTGGATTAGGAACGTTCTGCATTAAAGCTTTTCAATCTTAAAGCTTGTTGGCGCCATGTTGAGGCATTTGCCAAACACCCCAATTCGATCATTTTTCAAAAAACTTCACACGTCTAGGATCATGAAACCTTTTTCATGCATTGTTGATGCAAAGTAAAAACGTTTTTGGATGCATACATGAACTCTCAAATATGGCTCGAAGTACATAATTGATATGTATTGTTCGACATATTTGATTGAGCAAAAGTGAAGTTAGGAGCGTTTGGACAATCTCTTTAGGATAGTTTTAGAGTCGAGATTGCCGCACCTCCACATTGTTTGCATTTAGGCACACACACTAGAAGTGTAATCATTAAAATGAAACGAACTAACATATACAAAAATATTTTTTTTGTAGATAACAATGCCTCGAAATGATTATCAATTAACCCGACATTACATCATTGAAACACTTGAAAACCCAAACATCACTTATGAACAAAAGGCTTATTTTGCCAAAGTGCTAACTCGATACATACACGAAGGGCGTGTAGTTGATGCACTTTATGTCATGTCAGACAGATTCAGTGCTTGTTTTCCTTCTATTCGGTTCGATTGTTTATACACAATAAATGATCAAATATGTCCCCTTTTCGTTCTCGAGTTTTACAGTCGTGTCCGTACCTACACTAACTCTGACGGAAACGTCTTTCTTGATTTTTGGATTCAGCACCAAAATATCACCCTGTCTGTTACTGACATTGGTCAAATTCTCGGTGTTCCCTCTCATGGTCAGTGTGCATTCACTAACGACCATTCTCTAGAGTCTCTTTACTACAATGTTGAGATCGAAGGTGCTTATAGTACTGAAATTCCCGACATTGAAGTAATCAAACAAATAATCCAAATTCCTCGAGTCACCAACACGTACAAAAAACGTGATGGTTCCATTGTCTTTCTCGACCCACACAAAATCTACCTCAGGGAACTCCGTCCCGACCTTAGAAGTTGGGAACTTCTTCTACGTGAAAATGTGTTAAGCCTTGCGGGCAACCGTGATCACGTATCGGCAAGTCTTGCCCTCATGCTCTACTGTCTTAGTATCGAGGAACCATTCAACCTCGCATACTACATGGTCAAACGGATGGCCAACATTCATCGTCGCTCTGATGAGCTCATGCCATACGGCATGCTACTTACTCGTTTATTCAGGTGGGTTATGGAACATTTCCCACATCTTCAAAGTGTCGACTATGTCCTAGTCAATCGGGTTATGAAACCACTTGGTGGACCACAACGTCGCACAAAGCAACGTAAGGACAAAGGGTCCAAACGTGGTCGTAAATCCACTTCCGACATTCCTCATTCATCCTCCTCCTTCAGTCACGAATCATCATCTGAGCCTATGGATGAGGACGATGATGAGGTGAACGAAGAAGGAACGTCTAGTTCTCAAATCCCTTCTCCAGACACCTACTTTCGTAACCTCGACACTTCGTTATTCCAACCAACCTCCAACCTTGAGTTTGGTGACGTCAACCTACCTAACCTAATGAGGAGACAAACAGTAATGTACAATCGACAAGTCTCAATGCATGAGCAAACTATCGGGGGATTCAAGTCCATCGGCAAGGCGATCAAAGGACTTGGGAACAAGATTAAAAAGTTGGGGAAGAAACGAGACTAGTTAGGATTAGCTTAAGTAGTACTATTAACTTAAGTATTATTGAGCTATTATAAATAAAGTCATGGCATTAACTTGCTTGGAATGTTCCCTTTTAACATTTTAACACTTGAACATGGTTAATTCTCTTGTTAATTAATCCTCATGTTGGTTTATCTTGCCTAAATCATGCATGTTAGCTTATTTTATTACATGCACTAGATGTTAAAAATGCTTGAATTCATGCATGCTTAATAGTTGCCTAAATACATAGATGATCACATGATCATGTTAGTTGCTAGTTGAAACTAGCTTTAGGAATTCTATGTGTTTAGTGATTTGAGGCTTTGAGATTTGCAGCCAATGGATTCCCCAGAAATTTCCCCATTTAGGCTGCCTAAAACCTGCAGACCTGGAAAGAAGGTCAAAAGAGCCCACGGCTCCATTAAATAGGCCACGGCTCCACTAAATTTAGTGGTTCCGTAGTACCTTTAATGGTACCGTGCCTCTGGAAGACGAATTTAACAATTCTCTTTCACTTTTTGACTTTCTTTTCCTGAAAAAACTGCAAACAAAACCTGATTCCCATGCACCCAAATCCCCAAATTAAACATCCTTTTCAACCTTGCATGCTTATGATTTGGCTATTTAAGCTAACATCATGCATTGCCATTCTTACACCCATCCTTACACCTTCACACTCACCACACAACCATCATGGGATCAAGAGTGTTCAAGAAACCTAGATTCAACATCAAACCAACAAATAAAACCACTCTAGTTGATCAATGGATCAAGAGTATTGACACACCTCAATCATCAACTAAACCTATCACCAATGACATTGCCTTCATTGATCTCACCTTGGATGATGAAGATGAAACTCACACACCCATAACCTCTACCAACTCATCATCTTCCTTCACTACACCCCAAGCTCCATCCAAGGCAACCTCTAACAAACCCATATCCTCATCCTCCACAACAAGAACCAACACACACTCATCTCAACCTAGTCCCATTCACCCTTTAGCCTTAACACTCAACTCATCACCATCAACTTCCCTTGAATTGGGAACTAACACAGCACCCTCATCACTTTCACCATCACCACAACCTCTAGCTCTCACCCTCACCTTATCACCAATAACTCCACTTGAGTTTGGAAGCTACACATCATCTCCTTCCCTATCACCATCACCTCAACCCTTAATGGGTTATCCCATCCTTTATCCCCTTCACTCACACACCTTGAGTTGCCCTTGTTGCAACTACAACCTTGAACTTATCATGAACCTTAGAGATGAGCTTAGCTTTAGGTTTTCATACCTAGAACACCTCCTCACACCACCCATAGGACCCATCATCCTCCCACCACCTCCACCATACAATAGCCCAAACTAAACATAGTTATGTTTAGTCCCTTCAATAAAAGACTAGGAACCTTTTTGAAGTTGGAAGCAAATCAAGAAGCCTCATGTTACTTTAGATGTTTATGTGTCTTCTTGTTAGTTTAATTTGCTTTCCTATTGTAGTCATACTTATATATGACATTTATTTTATATTTATGAAATGGGCTTTTTCATTTTGGCTACTTAGCCATATTTTTTTTGTGTGGTTGGATATTTGTAAAATGTGCTACTTGTTAGATATTGTATACTTGTCGTCTAACCTTGTTTTGTAGCACGAACAATTGCTCGATTCCTTTGTGTTCTCCAAATGAGGGGGAGTACACATCAAGGGGGTGCCTTCGTCACCTTTTTTATTAGACAAAAAGGGGGAGAAATGGGAGTAAACTCATTAAAAACTTGTTAAAACTAATTTTAACCAAACATGAGTTTATATTTTGTCATCATCAAAAAGGGGGAGATTGTTGATGCAAAAAATGTTCTAAAAACGTTATTTATATCTTTCGATTACTTCACGTTTTGAGGATGACAAAATGTGAAATCACGATACGTTAAAACTAACGTAAACAAGTCTTTAATCGGAAGATCCCGTTTCTACGCAAATCACTCTTGAACAAAGTTACAACTTGAACTAGTGATCAAAGAAGTGAATTTATGTTTTGAAAATTCACATTTTAAATGGGACAAAACATTTTTTCAAAAATACACATGACAAATTATTTTTGAAATATTAAGAAATGTTTTAATGGAAAAATTAGTTTGAAAATCACAACAGCTATTTTTCCCCCCAAAATCAGCTCCAACCTTCCCCAAATAAGTTTTCACCAGAAAAGACAAAATTTGGAGCGTCCTAGTCTACCACGGCTCCACGGTACCGTTAAATTTAATGGAGCCGTGGGTTATTTAAAGGAGCCGTCCGTACCATTTTTTCTGTAACGTTCAGATTTTCATTGCCTATAAATACAAACCCCTTTCACAGTTTTAGGCACCCTTCACACACAGAAAAATCCCTTTGCTTAATCCTCTCAAACCTTTCACTTCTTTAGATTTGTTTTTCTTTGTTTCAAGAGTGATCCAATCATCCCTCAAGTGATCCTCTTCATACCTCTTCACTAGAAAGAGAAGAACACAAGTATCCAAGTAGATACAAGGTGTTGTCATCCCTCTTCATTAACAAGAGAAGAACACAAGTATCCAAGTAGATACAAGGTGTTGTCATCCCTCTTCATTAGCAAGAGAAGAACTCAAGTATTCAAGAAGATACAAGAGTTATTGATGCGTGGTTTTGCAACCTTACAACAGGTTTTACCTCTCGAGGGATCTCAAGAGGCTTACAACCCCACCAGGCAGTGTACCTGACCGATGTAGTATAGTGTAGTGGTAAGTACGGGGGATTGATCGTTCTCCACAGGGAATAGTGTTCGTTAGGTATGAAAAACTACTCTAATAGGTCTAAGGGTAAGAGAAGATTCTTTTTATGTTTTTATAATTTTTTTTATGAAAGCAAGTAAAATCTCGGGTTTGAAAGAGTGGGCGGAATTAGTTGCTAGTCAACTAACCCAAGTTACTACGAATGCAAATAAAATAAAATAACAGAAAATGAAAAGGTGGTGAAAACTTATGTGGAGAGAAATGTGTTTACTTAGATTTCCTTACTCCCTAACTATCTTTTACCGGTTGATTAGTGTGTATTAATTGCGTGGATGACGGGTGTATTCCTTAATACCAATCGTGGGGTGGCGTACGTACTTCCCCAACTCTACAAGCTCCTACTTCACTCCTATGTCGAGCCGGCTAGGAAGCTCCTAACATGGGATCACTAGAATTCGCTTGTGCATTAAATACAACCATAAAAACCTTAGTACGCATTGGTTCATGTTTCTTAAGACGTTCAAGCAAGTTACCGAATAGGAAGTTAGCCAGTTTTCTTAAGCCTAACATAGATGAACAATCATCCAATACAACTAATAACACACTAATAACCAATAATCAATAGCTAGGTTTTATTAGATCTAAGCAAACACAAGATAAATCTAGCCTAGCATGTTAAACAAAAGACAAGAGCAAGATAGAATCAAACAACACATAGACATATTGAATGATTAATTGATAACTTATCTTCAATGTAACATGGAAGATCTCAAGGCAAAAAGTCTTGAAAAAGCTGCTAAATTCGTCTTAGGGTTTTCACACACAAAGTTCCTCAATAAGTTCCACACTAATGACAAAAAAATTGCAAAACTATATATAGACTTTCAGATCTGACGGCGTCACGTTATGGAGTGTGACGCCGTCACCTCGCGCTTTTAGGGTTCCCGGATGGCCTTCTTGACGCTGTCCCTCTTTAGCTCTCCAAAATCCGTTCTCGGCTTATCAAGGCTTGACGCCGTCAGACTTAGGGGTGACGCCGTCCCTCTTTAAATTAAGCCGTGACGAACTTGATCACATTAAAGCGTGACGCCGTCAGAATTTCATGCAAATTTCTCTGGCTTATCATGAGTAATTTTCACATCCACCACTTTTGCCAAGCCATGACGCCGTCCAGAACAAATCCTGACGCCGTCAAAGGTAATTTCCAGCACAATTTTGAGACTTTGTCGTTTTCTTCACTTTTATGCTCCAAAAACGTCCAAAATGCCTCCTTTTCCAGATTTCTCCTCAAAAGTACCTAAAATGACAAAAGGAACGATTTAGGGCAATATTTGATCAAATAAATACGATTTAGGGCTTAAATGACCCCTTAAAAGCGGTACACTTTTCGCTTCATCAAATACCCTTACACTTGAGATTTGCTTGTCCTCAAGCAAATGCGCTTTTATTCTAATCAAAATACAAGTTAGGGGTCATTTAATGCTAACATAAAAGTAATTACAACAAATATTCGTTCCACTTTAATCATAATAAGCACGGAGATTACAAACTAGCACCTCACAAGTAGTGTTTAGATACTCACATCTCTCAAGTGTCATCAAAATAAATCTCATAAATGAAAACGGATAATATCTCTCACTACCTGTCATAGCAAATAGATTACCATAGGCTAGGGAAAGGATCAAAAACCTCCTCCACTAGGCGTAAGCACCTAAGATAAACTATCAAAGAGGGCTTTTAAATGGGTTATAACGTTAGGTGCAGGGAAAAGGAAAACACGGTTTTGTTGGATAAAGGATATTTTACTGGTGGCGAGTTAAAGATCTTGATCAATTACATGTACTATACAATGTTGCTAAGCCAAGACTCGACTCAATCTTAAGCTAAAAACAAAATAACAAAAACATAAAATAAACATAAAATGAAACGGGATGGTAGTCCGTATGTTTTTTCTACTTTTCTTTTTCTCATTTTTTTGTATTTTTCTTGATTTTTTCGATTTTTTTTTTTTTTTTTTTTTTTTTTTTTTTTTTGCATACACTTTTGCCCTACCATCCAAAATAATACATCATAGGGGCGTTGCATTCCCCTTACACTTGAACTTTTACATGCGGCGTATCAGAAGCTTAGGATAATACGGCGTATCACTTCAGATTGATACGGCGTATTGTCTCTCAGCTTTGATACTGCGTATCCATAAAAGGGATACGGCGTATCTGGGTCTCAGAAGGTTTGGTTGGTCGTGTTAGAAAATTATGTAAAATGTTTTGAAGGGTCTTTGAGTATATGTTCTTGCAAATATGTTTAGAAGGTTAAATGTTATAGATTGTGGTCATTAGATGAATAAATTGTATGAGTCCGTTCTAGTCAATCTTTTCCAAGTATAAAGTATAAAATTTTTGGTATAAGTGGTCATGGGGCGTTACAACTTGGTATCAGAGCTTCGGTATAAGAGATTTAGGATTTCACCTTAGGATTTCCTAGACTTAGACCTTGTGTAGATGCGTTTAGAGCTAGTGTTTGTTATTTGTGTATCGTTTGGATGATTTTAAGGACCCATATGTTGGATATTTTTATGACTACGCCTGGCCACCGTAGTGATAAAAATATGGAACATATGTGAAGTTGAAATCATTTGGATCATACATGGGTGACAAACTAGGGTTAGTATAAAGATAAAATGTCATTCATGCATCGATTAAGTATATGGTTGTGCTTGATATTATGAATTGTTAATTTTCAGTAAGAAGAAATGGAAACTCCTCACCAAAAAGAAGTCGCGAAAGCCACGGCTTCCAAGCATGCCGAAACTTCGGCAAGTGATTCGGGTAATGCTAATAAGGATAATGAAAGTTCTTCCTCAAACTCCGGAGGCCCTGACTTTAGAGGCTTCACGGGAGATGAAATGAAAGCCCTAGACAAAATGTTAGCAAAAAGAGTGGGTAAGGCAATTGAGCAAGCAATGCCCTTCTATGTTCAACAAACGACGCAAAATCGTAAGGAGCTAATGAAGGAAAAGTTTAAGGAATTTAAGAAAGAATATGGAGTGGAAAAAGAACCTAAGAACGACAAAGCTACTTATCGGGACTTCACGGCTTGTGATGTGCCACGATTTACCAGTATTCTTGACCCCATTGTTAGTAATAGGTGGATCACGGTGGTGGAAGGCGCTTTTCGTACTAGTGGTTGCGAAGAAAGGAAGAGGGTTATCTATGCTACTAACTTTCTTCGTGATAGTGCAAAGACTTGGTGGGAAGGAAAGGTGTGTGAGAAAGGTGAACCTTGGGTGGAGACTTGTACGTGGAAAGAATTCAAAGAATTGTTTAGTGCCGAGTATGCTCCGGTTGAAGAGGTTGACAAAATTCGAGAGAAATTCCAATCTCTCACTCAAACAAATGAAACGGTAAATGAGTTGTGGAAGATGTTTAATGATATTATTCCTTGTCATTCCCGAGTATGAAGGCGCTTTTCGTACTAGTGGTTGCGAAGAAAGGAAGAAGGTTATCTATGCTACTAACTTTCTTCGTGATAGTGCAAAGACTTGGTGGGAAGGAAAGGTGTGTGAGAAAGGTGAACCCTGGGTGGAGACTTGTACGTGGAAAGAATTCAAAGAGTTGTTTAGTGCCGAGTATGCTCCGGTTGAAGAGGTTGACAAAATTCGAGAGAAATTCCAATCTCTCACTCAAACAAATGAAACGGTAAATGAGTTGTGGAAGACGTTTAATGATATGATTCCTTATTGTCCCGAGTATCTCGGGAATGACAAGCTTAAGGTTGACAAGTTCCAAAGGATGCTCAAGGATGATATTCGCGAGGTGATTTCACCATTCAAATGTACTACGCTGGAGGATCTTTTGAGTAGAGCTAGGGTAAGGGAAGCGGACTTACTTAGGAGGAAGGAGAAAGAGGCGAAAGAACCAAAAAGGAAGATAGAGTTTGCGGATAGGGATGGGAAGAAAGCCAAATTTGACCATGGCAAGAAGAGTGCGGGAAACAAGACTAAGGTAGCATGTTCAAAGTGTGGTAAGTTTCATCTTGGGGAATGTAGGCGTAATACGCCGGGTTGTTACAAGTGTGGAGCTTTAGATCATCAAAGCAAAGATTGTACCAAGCCGATAATAGTATGCTATGGGTGTAATGGGATAGGGCATAGGTTGAAGGATTGCCCGAAAACAAAGGCGATTGAAGCAAAGCCTTTGAGAACCGTCAAGGAAGAGAAAGTGGAGATTCCAAAACCAACAGCTCGAGTCTATCAAATGAGTGTCGAAGAAGCCAAATTGGGGACCGATGTCATCACAGGTATTCATCTTGTTAATTCCATACCCGCTCGGGTTTTGTATGATTCGGGTGCTAGTGTTTCTTTCGTGTCTTATGATTTTAGCAAGCAACTAACTTCCCCACTAGCTAAACTCCCAATACCCCTAGAAGTTGAAATAGCCGATAGTAAAATCGTTGTGGTGTCTAATGTATATCGAGATGTAGAGATGGAGATTGATGAAAGTATCTTTAAGATCGACTTAATTCCCATTATGCTCGGGGAATTTGATATTGTTATCGGTATGGATTGGCTTGATAAATATAACGCGGCTATCCTTTGTAGCCAAAAGATTATTCGAGTTGTGAACCCTAGCGGTCGTGAAATGATTATTTATGGGGATAAAAGAAAAGGTGAACTAAAGTTATGTACCGTGATGAAGGCTAGGAGATATTTATCACGTGGATGTTATGCCTTCATGGCTCACGTGGTAGATACGAGCTTTGAGGAGAAAAATATCGATAATGTTCCGGTGGTGAATGAATTTCGTGATGTTTTTCCGGAAGACTTGCCGGGTATTCCACCCGAAAGGCAAGTCGAATTCCGTATTGATCTTGTTCCGGGTGTTACCCCTATTGCTAAAACTCCCTATCGCCTTGCTCCATCCGAAATGAAGGAGTTGATGAGTCAACTCCAAGAATTGCTTGACAAGGGTTTCATTCGTCCTAGTAGTTCGCCATGGGGAGCTCCAATCTTATTTGTTAAAAAGAAAGATGGTAGTATGCGGATGTGCATCGACTACCGCGAGTTGAATAAAGTCACGGTGAAAAATGTGTATCCGTTACCAAGGATCGATGACCTCTTTTATCAACTTCAAGGTGCGCAGTGGTTTTCCAAGATCGATCTCCGTTCGGGTTATCATCAATTGAAGGTTCGAGAAGAAGACATTCCTAAGACGGCCTTTAGGACCCGATATGGACATTACGAGTTTACGGTTATGCCTTTTGGTCTCACGAACGCGCCTGCGGTCTTCATGGACCTTATGAACCGCGTATGTAGACCGATGTTGGATAGGTTCGTCATAGTGTTCATTGATGACATTCTTATTTACTCGAAGAGTAGGGAGGAACACGCCACGCATTTGCGGGAGATTTTAGAGACTTTGAGAAAAGAAAGATTGTATGCTAAATTCTCAAAGTGTGAATTTTGGTTGCAAGAAGTTCAATTCCTCGGTCACGTTATTAATGCCGATGGTATCAAAGTCGATCCTTCAAAGGTAGAAGCCGTAATGAAATGGCATGCACCAAAGAATGTTGGTGAGATTCGAAGTTTTCTTGGCCTTGCGGGATATTATAGAAGATTTATTCAAGACTTCTCAAAAATCGCGTCATCTCTAACGAAACTTACTAAGAAGAATGCAACCTTCAAGTGGGGTGAAAACAAGACAAAGCCTTTTGTACTCTACGGAGGAAGTTGTGTGAAGCACCGGTTCTAGTGTTGCCGGAGGGGACCGAAGATATGGTGGTTTATAGTGACGCATCTTATTCCGGTCTTGGATGTGTTCTCATGCAAAGGGGAAAAGTGATTGCTTATGCCTCGAGACAACTGAAGAAGCATAAAGAAAATTATGCGACTCACGATCTTGAGTTTGCGGCTGTGGTTTTTGCTTTAAAACTTTGGAGGCATTACTTGTATGGTGTCAAGTTTGTAATTTACAACGACCATCGAAGTCTTCAATATTTCCTTGATAAGAAAGATCCCAACATGAGACAACGAAGATGGTTAGACTTGTTGAAAGACTACGATTGCGAAATTCGCTACCATCCCTGTAAAGCGAATGTTGTGGCGGATGCGTTGAGCCGAAAGGATCAAAATGAAGTTACTAGGTGATGAAGCGAAAAGTGTACCGGTTTTAGGGGGTCATTTAAGCCCTAAATCGTATTTATTTAATCAAATATTGCCCTAAATCGTTCCTTTTGTCATTTTAGGTACTTTGGAGAAGAAATCTGGAAAAGGAAGCATTTTGGACGTTTTTGGAGCATAAAAGTGAAGAAAACGACAAAGTCTCAAAATCGGCTGGAAAAGTACCTGTGACGGCGTCAAGCACCATTGTGACGCCGTCAACCCTTGACGTGCCAGAGAGGATTTTGGATGATTAAAAGGGGACGGCGTCAAGAAGGCCATCAAGAAACCCTAACCGCGGCGAGGTGACGGCGTCAGCTCTATAACGTGACGCCGTCAGATCTGATTTTCTATATATATTCTCATAATTTTTAGTCATTAGTGTGCAACTTTGTGAGGAGAAACCCTAAGACGATTTTTCTGCTACTTTTAAGGGTTTTATACCCTTGGATCTCTCATGTTCAATTGAAGATAAGTAATCAATTAATCATTCAATATGTCTATGTGTTGTTTGATTATATCTTGTTCTTGTCTTTTATTTAACATGCTAGGCTAGATTTATCTTGTGTTTGCTTAGATCTAATGAAACCTAACTATTGATTATTGGTTGTTGGTGTATTATTAATTGTATTGGATGATTGTTTATCGATGTTAGGCTTAAGAAAACTGGCTAACCTCCTATACGGTAACTTGCTTGAACGTCTTAAGAAACATGAACCAATGCGTACTAAGGTTTTTATGGTTGTATTTAATGCATGAGCGAATTCTAGTGATCCCATGTTAGGAGCTTCTTAGCCGGCTCGACATAGGAGTGAAGTAGGAGCTTATAGAGTTGGGGAAGTACGTACGCCACCCCACGATTGGTATTAAGGAATATACCCGTCATCCACGCAATTAATACACACTAATCAACCGGTAAAAGATAGTTAGGGAGTAAGGAAATCTAAGTAAACACATTTCTCTCCATATAAGTTCCACAACATTTTTATTTTCAGTTATTTTATTTTATTTGCAATTGTAGTTATTTGGGTTAGTTGACTAGCAACTAATTCCGCCCACTCCTTCAAACCCGAGATTTTACTTGCTTTTATAAAAAATATAAAAAATACAAAAAGAATCTTCCCTCACCCTTAGACCTATTAGAGTAGTTTTTCTATCCTAACGACACTATTCCCCTAGAGAACGATCAATCCCCGGTACTTGCCACTACACTATACTACATCGGTCAGGTACACTGCCTGGTGGGGATTGCAAGCCTCTTGAGATCCCTCGAGAGGTAAAACCTGTTGTAAGGTCACAAAACCACGCATCAAGTTTTTGGCGCCGCTGCCGGGGAATAGTTATTGTTTAGGTTGAATTTTTATTTTATTAGGTCTACTCACTAAATTTCTTTCTAGTGAGATTTTTATTTTATTTTTCTAGGTTTTTCTTTAGTCTATCTATTTTTCTTTGTGTGTTTGTTCGTAATTTCCATTGACTCTTCCGTTCACCATTATGGAGAACGCGAATCCACCATACTACCAACCACGTAATTCACCCACTCCATATGACATCTTGATGTTTAAACAACATAAAGATGAACCTCTCTATGATGCATGGACTCGTTTTAAATATTTACTCCAAAAAGTCCCTCATCATAACTTCGATTTATGGTCCCTAACTCAAATCTTTTACGATCGTGTCGACCGACATGCCCAAAGGGACATTTACTATTTTGCCGGCATGGATCTTAGGAAATTAAGTGCTGAAGAAGCATGGGAAGCTATTGAGAATTGTGCCCAATATTATTATATAGTAGACAACCCAACAAACATTAATACAAGTCAATTGACCACAAATTTCAAGGATCATGAAACAAGTTTGTTTGGGGATGAGGGCAGAGTTGAGCCACCTAGCTGCATGTCATGGTTAGGCACTACCATAATACAGGGTGAACACTTAGGGGATCTTGATGTGATGGAGGATCTAGCCGAGCATGATCACATTGATAAAAAAGACCTAAGTTTTATGATCGATGACGATGAATCTCAAGAAACACATGATGAATCTTTTGGGCAATTTGAATATAGCAGTCAGAATATTGAGGATGATCCTTATGATTCGGATATAGAAGTTGAGATGCCTAGAGAAGCACTTGAGATACTAGAGAAAATGTTAGGGTTAGATTCTACTAAAACACATGATGAGGATATAGGTGATCTTGACACAAGGAATGATGAGGTAAGTAACATAAGCCCACCAAGTACCCCACAAGTCCTACCATCATTTGAGGCACACACACCACCCGTGACTTACCCAGAAGAAGTAGAAGAGACTATAGGAACCCCAATAGAGGTAGAACCCTTGGACCAAACACAACTAGAGGATATAGGTTTGAATACTTGTAGTCATAACCTTTCTTTTAGTTATATGGAAGTTCCTAGTTTTGATGAACCGGAGCCTCAGCCAAAACCGTTACCTAATCTTCCATCCTTAGATGTGAATTTAGGAATTGAAAAAGGTCCCGATCCACCCATCAAACCATGTAGTCCGGGTAATGTTAAGATTAAAGTAGTAGACTTTAGGCCATGTGGAGTGGAAGCTAATATAGGAGTGAACCATGACCTTACATACTTACATCACCCATTCATGATTGATCACAAGAAACATTATGGGTTTAAACTGGGTTTATTAGGTCAAGATGGATTCCCAACTAGGAATTTCTCGAAGTTGATAAAAGATGATCCCTTTTTAGGAGAAAACTTTAATTCACCCATTGACCAAAGTGAATTAGGTAAGGTTATGATGAAAGGAGCACACCCCTTTGAGTATATAATTCATCCACCACTCTTTCCTCACGCGGCATACTTCCACCGAGATGGTGTGTATCGCTACTATCACCCGCACTTAATCCTAAGTGTAGGAAAAACCTCTCCTTTATCCGTTAAATAAGGGTAGAGTCAGGCTCGTGACTCGAACAAAAGCAAGCGCTTCTTGGGAGGCAACCCAAGCTTTATTTGCTTTGTGTGTTTATTTGTTTGTTTGTTTGATTTTATTTGCTTCCGTATGTATGTTTAATTTTTATTATTATTGATTCATGTTCGAAACTAAATTGTGAAAATGCTTTATTTTGTTTTTAACTTCGTCTTAACTACATATAAAGGTATTTTGCAAAAGATAAATGTAAGGGAAATCCAAATCGGTTTATTAGAACAAATGAACATGAATCGTAACAATATTAAATTAACATACATATTAGTAATTGTTTGAGTCAAATGCTTGTATCGAGTCATAATGATATTTTGCAGGATTTCCAGGAATTAAGAATTGAGTTTTTCCAGAAATTTTCCGGTAACTTAACATGAAAAATCTGTCAGATCACTTCTGACGGCGTCAGGCTCCAGTCTGACGGCGTCAGGCGTAGTTTTCTGGAATTTTTGAAAGTTTTGTTTTTCTTCCGGAATCATAAAATGCTTTATTAAATCTCTAACTTATAAACTCCAGGAATCTACAAAATAATCATTCCACAAGCATTATATCCTTATACAGATTTATCCCGCCGATGTTATGCAGGTTTTCGTGTTTGTTTTCTCAGGTTTAACAGGTTATTTTGGACAAGGAGATGTATGTGGAATCTAGCTTTTGGCGCTGCTTTAGTCTTGAAGTTTCAACATTACCTTGGAAGAAGATCTAACCATGTTACCTCTTTATCCACCGAGCGAATCAGGGGAGTATTTGATTTCATTCTTTTACCTTATTTACTTTTACGTCTTGTTATTTGAACATTGGGGACAATGTTCATCTTAAGTGTAAGGGGGGGTAAAGTACGATACCTTAGAGAATGCTATTACGCTTGATTTTTCGTTTGTTTAATGGTAGATGTGTAATAAAACTGAGAGAAATACCTGTTAAGGCAATTTTAGTGCCAAATTTAAATTTTTTTACAACATATAGGAGTGAAACTTTGGTCTTAATGAGCGTCTCACGGATAGGAGTTATATGACTAGCACAAAACCGTACCACTAAAAAATTTTCCACCCCCAAATATGTGAGGTTCGCCCCTAGAATTGGTAGGAAAAGCATTTATGCTATGATGTGTGTACGGTAGCACTTAGATTCTAGAACTTGCGTTAGGACCATTCCGAGGCCACAAGTGAGACTACATTCGTGTAGTTAGATTTACTACATGATAAGAGGCATTAGGATTAACCCATTGTTTTACACCTGTGTTTTTGTTATAATTACATTGGCTACATTGGTCAAGTAATTCTCCCACACCCTTTGCGTTGTACTCATTTTTAGTACACGATACCCCTAGTACACCCCTCAGAGCCTATCTTTTCATTTCTAACTTTAAGCATTTTACTTAAAGTAAGAATTTGTTTACACCCCACTTAAATGTACACCCAAATCGCCTTAGCCTACCTTGTATGCACTCATTTTTAGTGCATTATTGTGACAACATTTGTTTAAACCCCAAGTTAATTATCTAATTGATTACATGGTTGCTAAGTCGAGTCATATCCTTGTACATATTGTTTTGAGACGATTGGGACTCATGGGTAAAGTACTAGTGTAATGGAGTAATGGGAAAGAACAACATTATTACCCCCATATGTGCTAAATATTTTAAAAGTACTCCAAGTGTTTCGATTATCTTAATTCGAGTCATTAGAATAGTTAATTGTAAAGTTATGTAAAAGTTCAAGTGTAAGGGGGATACAACCCCCCTACGATGTATTATTTTGGATGGTAGGGCAAGAGTGTATGCAAA
Organism: Artemisia tridentata subsp. tridentata; assembly: GCA_021014915.2. NCBI lineage: Eukaryota > Viridiplantae > Streptophyta > Magnoliopsida > Asterales > Asteraceae > Artemisia > Artemisia tridentata. The sequence goes on along the minus strand of CP139506.1, from coordinate 117,224,311 downwards.
AAAAAAAAAAAAAAAAAAAAAAAAAAAAAAAAAAAAAAAAGTAGAAAAAAACATACAGACTACCATCCCGTTTCATTTTATATTTATTTTATCTTTTTGTTATTTTTTTCATTAGCTTAAGTCGAGTCTAGTCTTGGCTTAGCAACGCCATATTGTACATGTAATTAATCAAGATCTTTAACTCGCCACCAGTAAAATATCCTTTATCCAACAAAACCGTGTTTATCATATCCCTACACCTAACGTTATAACCCGTTTAAAAGCTCACTTTGATAGTTTATCTTAGGTGCTTACGCCTAGTGGAGGAGGTTTTTAATCATTTCCCAAGCCTATGGTAATCTATTTCCTATGACAGGTAGTGAGAGATATTATTCATTTTCATTTATGAGATATACTTTTATGACACCTGAGAGATGTGAGTATCTAAACACTACTTGTGAGGTGCTAGTCTGTAATCTCCGTGCTTATTATGATTAAAGTGGAACGACTATTTGTTGTAATTACTTTTATATTAGCGTTAAATGACCCCTAACTTGTATTTTGATTAGAATAAAAGCGCATTTGCTTGAGGACAAGCAAATCTCAAGTGTAAGGGTATTTGATGAAGCGAAAAGTGTACCGCTTTTAGGGGTCATTTAAGCCCTAAATCGTATTTATTTGATCAAATATTGCCCTAAATCGTTCCTTTTGTCATTTTAGGTACTTTGGAGAAGAAATCTGGAAAAGGAAACATTTTGGACGTTTTTGGAGCATAAAAGTGAAGAAAACGACAAAGTCTCAAAATCGGCTGGAAAAGTACCTGTGACGGCGTCAAGCACCATTGTGACGCCGTCAACCCTTGACGCGCCAGAGAGGATTTTGGATGATTAAAAGGGGACGACGTCAAGAAGGCCATCAAGAAACCCTAACCGCGGCGAGGTGACGGCGTCAGCTTTATAACGTGACGCCGTCAGATTTGATTTTCTATATATATTCTCATAATTTTTAGTCATTAGTGTGCAACTTTGTGAGGAGAAACCCTAAGACGATTTTTCTGCTACTTTTAAGGGTTTTATACCCTTGGATCTCCCATGTTCAATTGAAGATAAGTAATCAATTAATCATTCAATATGTCTATGTGTTGTTTGATTATATCTTGTTCTTGTCTTTTATTTAACATGCTAGGCTAGATTTATCTTGTGTTTGCTTAGATCTAATGAAACCTAACTATTGATTATTGGTTGTTGGTGTGTTATTAATTGTATTGGATGATTGTTTATCGATGTTAGGCTTAAGAAAACTGGCTAACCTCCTATACGGTAACTTGCTTGAACGTCTTAAGAAACATGAACCAATGTGTACTAAGGTTTTTATGGTTGTATTTAATGCATGAGCGAATTCTAGTGATCCCATGTTAGGAGCTTCTTAGCCGGCTCGACATAGGAGTGAAGTAGGAGCTTATAGAGTTGGGGAAGTACGTACGCCACCCCACGATTGGTATTAAGGAATATACCCGTCATCCACGCAATTAATACACACTAATCAACCGGTAAAAGATAGTTAGGGAGTAAGGAAATCTAAGTAAACACATTTCTCTCCATATAAGTTCCACAACCTTTTTATTTTCAGTTATTTTATTTTATTTGCAATTGTAGTTATTTGGGTTAGTTGACTAGCAACTAATTCCGCCCACTCCTTCAAACCCGAGATTTTACTTGCTTTTATAAAAAATATAAAAAATACAAAAAGAATCTTCCCTCACCCTTAGACCTATTAGAGTAGTTTTTCAATCCTAACGACACTATTCCCTTAGAGAACGATCAATCCCCCGGTACTTGCCACTACACTATACTACATCGGTCAGGTACACTGCCTGGTGGGGATTGCAAGCCTCTTGAGATCCCTCAAGAGGTAAAACCTGTTGTAAGGTCGCAAAACCACGCATCACAAGGATTCATTCGTTGCGGATGATTGTCACAACCGACCTTTTTGATAAGATCAAGTTAGCTCAAGAGGAGGCATTGGAAGAAGAAAATAGGGAAGGTGAGCGTATCACTTCCTACATTCCGCATCTCGAAGAAGATAGTCGAGGAATTAAGACTCGGTATGGAAGGGTTTATATCCCTTTTCGTAGTAACATCAAATAATTGATTCTAGAGGAAGCACACAAGTCGAAATATTCTATTCATCCGGGAGCTACAAAGATGTACCGTGATTTGAAGAAGAACTATTGGTGGCCGGGTATGAAAAGAGATTGTGTAAAGTACGTTGAGAAGTGTTTGACTTGTTTGAAGGTCAAAGCCGAGCATCAAAAACCGTATGGAAAAGTTCAACCTTTGGATATACCGGTTTGGAAGTGGGAAAAGATCATGATGGACTTCATTACGAAATTGCCAAGGACGAAAAAGAAGAACGACACGATTTGGGTTATAGTAGATCGCCTAACCAAGAGTGCTCATTTTATTCCAATCTGAGAAAATATGCCCGTTCATAAGCTAGCAAAGATTTACGTTAATGTGATAGTCGCACGTCATGGAGTGCCTATATCTATAGTCTCCGATAGAGACGGGCGTTTCACCTCAAATTTTTGGCAAGATTTCCAAGAAGAATTGGGTACGAAACTTCATATGAGCACGGCCTTTCATCCTCAAACCGATGGGCAAAGCGAAAGGACGATTCAAACTTTGGAGGATATGTTACGAGCTTGTATGATCGACTTTGGAGGCAATTGGGACGATCATTTGCCTTTAGTTGAATTCGCCTATAATAATAGTTACCATGCGAGTATAGATATGTCACCCTATGAAATGCTTTATGGTAGGAGGTGTAGAACACCCGTGTGTTGGGAAGAAGTTGGAAGAAGAGAATTGGCAAGCACGGATGTGGTGTTGGCTACAACGGAAAAGATAGAGATGATTCGTGCAAGACTTAATGCGGCACAAGATAGGTGGAAAAGTTATGCCGACAACCGAAGAAGACCAATCGAATTCGAGGTGGGTGATCTAGTTATGTTAAAGGTTTCCCCGTGGAAAGGCGTTTTTAGATTCAAAAACAAAGGGAAACTTAGTCCTCGGTTTATAGGACCTTTCAAAATCTTGAAACGAGTAGGCGAAGTAGCATATGTGTTGGAATTACCCAAAGAAATGAGGGGTATTCACAATACCTTTCACGTGTCATACTTAAGGAAATGTTTGGCGGACGAAACGAGTGTGGTCACCTTAGACGACATTGAAATAGACCCGGAGTTGCTTTCTCAAGAGGACGTGCCGGAAGCCATTCTAGGGAGAAAAGTGCGACAATTGAGAAATAAAGAGATCCCGTTAGTAAAAGTCCAATGGAGGCATCGTAAGGGTACGAGTATTAGGTGGGAAACGGAAGAGAAAATGAAGACCAAGTTTCCTCACTTATTTCACGAGTTGAGTTCGGGGACGAACTCTCATTTTAAGGAGGGGAGAATTGTTACACCCGTACCCCGTCAAGGTACCATTTAAGTAAATATTATGCTAAGTGAATGTGTTAGGGATTATTTATAACTTAAAGTGTGGCTAAATGAGAAGAATAGAACTATGGGGACTACTATTGCCAAGAGGCCAAACTAGTAACTAGCACTTATTAAATATCTAGTTTTAGAATTGTCTGGAAAAGTTGGGAGTGTTCTATGTGTTGACTTTTGGAGAAGAAATAGGAGGGAAGATCAAGACTAGAAATTGAGCTTGAATCTATCATCAAGAAGTGATCAAGAAGCTTTATAGACTCCTTAATTGTATTTTACTAATCAAGTAAGTAAGTTTCCCCAAAGTAAGAATTTAGGGTTCATGTATAGATTTTGGGTATAATGAATTAAGGTGATGAAAACTATGATTTCCATAGTTACTAGTACTAATTAAGGTTAATTGTGTATTAGGAATCACTATAGAAGCCCAACTCAAGCAAGTAAGAAGCTAGTAGGAATTTGAGGTAAGTATATGAGTATAATCTTGGTAAATGTTATGCTATTAATGTTATGATTATGTTAATGTGATTTTTATGGAGCTTGTAATGATGTGTTAGCTTGGATCCAATGCTAGATATGAAATGTTATATATAAATATTACTTGCTTGGTCAAGGTGAGTAATAATCCCACTTGATGCTCCTTGTTAATGTTATGGTTGATGGTAATCACCAACCTTATGTAAATGTGATGTTGATTATATCTTGTATACTTACTAAGCGTTTTCGCTTACGTTGAAGTTAATGTCATCTTTGTAGGTTCTAGCGGTGGAAGTAAAGGTAAGGATTTGGCGTAGTTGTAGCTCGGAAGTAAGTAGGAAGGTAACTAGAAGCTAGCTTAGAAGATCGGATCTCTTTTGGACCAAGCATAGTGAAGTTGGAAGCCCCCAAGTGTTCTTTTGTGTCGTGGGTACACTTCTTTTATATGGTCATTTTATTAGTTCACAGTCATGTCTTGACGTCTAAATTATGGGTTAATTATGTGTGTAAGTCATGAAGTCTCTATGGTACATGTTGGTAGTTCTAGACGTTTTAAGGGGTGTTTGGTATAAGTATGCTTCTACCCATTTTGAGATGTTAACGGGTCATGTATGCATGGAACGCTTTTGATATGTTAAGTTAATAGTTATGGTCAAGTTATTGTGAATTGCTAGTAGTATAACTGGTCTTGTAGTGTGATGGGTTGTTTTGAGTATTAATGCATAACCCGTCAAATTTTGAGGTACTATTACGGGTGGTCAAACGGGTGATGTTTTTGAATGAAATTAATCTTACGGACATACTAAAGGATTCTGGAAAGTTTCGTCAAGTTTCGAGTCCGGGAGGTCGGGTTTCCAGCCGAGGATTTTGATTGTGCATATTTTGGTCAGTAGGTCTGTCCAGAAATTCTGTGGTGCAGGGTGGATACGACGCATCTCCTTGAGATACGGCGTAACAGGTGATGCGGCGCATCTCCTTTTGGGATATGGCGCATCGTAGCTATTTTCTTGAAATTGTCTGTCTCAATGGGTCGATGCGGCGTATCTAACTTCATAGATGCGGCGTATCAGAAGCTTAGGATAATACGGCGTATCACTTCAGATTGATACGGCGTATTGTCTCTCAGCTTTGATACGGCGTATCCCTAAAAGGGATACGGCGTATCTGGGTCTCAGAAGGTTTGGTTGGTCGTGTTAGAAAATTGTGTAAAATGTTTTGAAGGGTCTTTGAGTATATGTTCTTGCAAATATGTTTAAAAGGTTAAATGTTATAGATTGTGGTCATTAGATGAATAAATTGTATGAGTCCGTTCTAGTCAATCTTTTCCAAGTATAAAGTTTAAAATTTTTGGTATAAGTGGTCACGGGGCGTTACACTTATAGCCATTGGGCTTGTGTGATTGATCAAGAAGATCAAGGGTCGATAGATTAGTGTTAGTTGAGTAGAGTGAAGTGAGTGTTGATCATTGTGATCGTGTTGAGATCTTGGTGATCTCTTGAAGCCATTGGGCTTGAGTGTTTGGTCACGTGGACCGTGGTAGATTGGTGCTAGCTAAGATTAGCACTCGAAATCTAGCTTAGTGTCGGTAATAGGATAAGCAACGTGTACGGTTTTCTCCGCCTGAAGGGAGGTTGTTGATATAGTGTTTGAAACTCTCGAGTACCATACTCGGGGAGTGGAGTAGGGTGAAGAAGAGCTTCGTAGCCGAACCACTATAAATCCTTTGTCTCGGTTTGATCTTTCCAACTCTACTCTTTACTTTCATTACTTTATATTTGTTAGTTTAGTGTGTAGTTCATATTGGTGTTGATTGATTACATATAGAGTTCGAATCAAAGTTTCCAACAACCAACTTTTAAAACAAGATTTTTAAAAGGACTTTGAAACGGTAAACTATTCAACCCCCCTTCTAGTTTCCCACAAGTTATAATACATTCAGGCCACATACTTAAAGGAATACCACTTTGAAACAACAGACTTCTAGCAACATTGAGCAGATGCTTGTGCTTTCTCTCAGCAATACCATTTTGTTGAGGAGTGTAAGCACAGGAGGTTTGATGAATAATACCAAGGCTGTTAAACAAGTTACTCATTTAATTATTTACAAACTCAATACCATTATCAGATCTCACAGTTTTAATACTGCATTTAAATTGATTGTGGATCAGATTAAGATAGCTAACAAACAGATTATAAACTTCATCTTTAGTTTTAAGCAGATAAGTCTAAACAGCCCTGGTATAGTCATCAACAATGGTGAGAAAGTATCTAAAACCTTCTCTACTAGTGACCTTGTAAGGCCCCCAAAGGTCTATGTGAACAAGATCACCAATGGCAGAGCTCTTATGCTCACTCAAAGGAAAGGGCTCCCTTGTTTGTTTAGCCTTGTGACAGATGTCACAAGGAGACACATGGGCCCCTTTTGTGTACATAAGGTCAGGTTGAATAAGGCTGACAGCTTGGTCAGAGGGATGACCAAGCCTGTTATGCCACAAAGATTTAGAAACATGACATTTAACAGATAGATTACCTAACACAGTATGAGGAGAGGGACAATCAAACAAATACAGACCACCATTTTCACTCCCAGTCCCCATGAGTTTGTTTTGAGTCATGTCCTGAATATAACATTTAGTTTCATCAAAACCAACAAACATTCTACTATCCTTGATAAGTTTATGAACAGATAACAGACTGACACAGTATTCAGGAACAACCAACACATCATATAAGATAACATTAGCAGACAATTTTAGGTTTCCAATAAACTTGATTTTAGCTAAAGTGCCATTAGGATGACCCACTGTGAGATTAAGATCAGATATATCAGTAATATCAAACATGTTTAAAGTATTAACAGTCATGTGTTGGTTTGCACCAGAGTCAATGATCCACCCAATACTAACTTTAATCACAGAGGTGTTGTTGTTATAAAACTTGTGGAAATTAACATTAAAGAAAACATTATTGTTTAAGAAACTGGCCATACCTGAGAGGTTGGCCTGCACATTGCTAGGAGGCATGTCTTTGATAAGATTCATGAGTTTAGACATCTGATCATTGGTAAAGGTCATAGAACTAGAGCCATTTTCCACAGAACTGGAATTAGCATTATATGAAGGTCTGCTATTGGTTTGTCTATAGCCAGGACTCCTAGGGGGATACCCAACAACTTCAAAACATCTGTCAGCAGTGTGACCAATTTTACCACAATGGGTGCAAGTCCAGTTAGGATTAGGTCCTTTGTTATTTCCAAACTTTTTGTTGTCAGTGGCATGACCCTTTTTGTTATCAGACCTCTTGTTCCTATTATTAGACCAATTAGATTTAGCAACAAAACTAGCAATTTGATTTTTAGGTTCAGAACCAGAGGAAGAAGAGGCAATGCCTCTGTGAGACTCTTCTCTGGATACAACAACAAAAGCATCTTTGACATCAGGGAGAGATTCTCTGGAGAGAATGCTACTCCTGATTGGTTGGTATATTTCATTAAGACCAGTTAGAAATTGCATAAGTTTCATGAGTTGATTATTCTTTAACACATCTTCCCTAGCAGAACAAGAACATTTAGGCAGTTTGGTCATAATATCAAATTCTCTCCACAGAGAGTTAAGCTTATGATAGTACTCAGAAACAGTAAGGTCCCTTTGTTTAAAATTATTAATCTTTTGCATAAAACTGAGAATAATGGACCCATCAAGTTTATCATAGGTTTCTTTAAGTTCAGTCCACACCTCATAAGCATTATCAGAAAAAATTTGACCAAGATACAAGTCTTCACAAACAGAGTTTAAAATCCAAGACAGAACAATAGAGTTACATCTCTCCCACTGATTAGACAAGGAATCACTACTAGCATAAGCAGACTTAACACATTTTCCATTTATAAAGCCCATTTTATTTCTAGTATTAATAGCTAATGTCATAGCATTGGCCCAGACCCTATAGTTTTCAGTCCCAAAAAGTTTGACAGACACAATAGAGCTAGAGCTGATATCATTAGAGTGAAGATGCAAAGGGTTGCCTAAGTCAAGATTACTGATAAGGTCTTCCTTACTAGCAGCAGACATGATGGAGACACAAACAAATGCAACAGACTAACAACAGATAAAAAAGATACTCATAAGAGAAACAATTAAGCAGTTAAAAAAGGAATTAAACATCAAGAACCTTCAAACAAAGCAAAGAATTAAAGACACACACCCAAGATATAACAAAGGCTTAGTCTTTGGACTGGGGTTGGCCAGAGCAGGTATCCACACCATTCAAGATGGAGGGTCAAGGTGTTAACCGAACCCGTTTGCACCCAAAAAACTAACGCCTTGTTAATCTTAAAAGAGGAAAGTAACTTACAGTGCTTTGGAGAAGAAGATAGCGGAAATACCTCCACAATACTCTTGATAAAGAGGTATTGTAAGGTAATTAGGTCCCAATAAGCGTCAGAGATCACTTGAATCACAAACGCCCAAATTAGAAAAATTAGGGTTTCAAGGATCAAACCCTAATTCTCCAGATCTTTAATTCAACCAGCAATTAACCCAACGATAACGTTGAATTAACAATGATACACCCAGGGAAGTCACCAATTTCAGAAACCCCCAAAATCGGATGAAACCCTAGATCTTGAAATCACCAAATCGACAGAGCCGTAGCTCTGATACCATGTAAAAAAGCTTAAACACACTTGGTGATGAATCCAACCAACCTCCCCTTGATTCAAATTGATAACCAGTTACAATACAAGTACAAGAAACAAAGATTGACCTCCAACAAGAGTCAATCAGATTAAGAACAAAGAAGTGACTGAATCAGAATGATTAGTCACAAGTTTACAAGATCAGATTTATGTTTTAACAAGGAACCAAGCAAGAACACTAGACTACACTTTGTAAAGTAGTAGACATCGATTAACTTGAAAGGTTGCATATCTCAAACCCAAATGAGGGCTTATATAGGCTGAGATGAAGAGACAACATCATGAAAATAAGGAGAGCACCCATTACCTTTTACAGCCACAAGACATGGGGAAAGAGGAAAATACCCCATGCTTCTGAGCAAGCGTGGGATAAGCATTGGGACAACAAATGAAGCTTGACACTTTAAGTCCCTGCACATTCACAAACAACATAGAAAGAAACAAAGTTAAGAGTTAGAGGAGGGACAGTTTCTGTTATGACAGAAACAATCCCTGGAAGTTTGGAAGGTATTTTAACAAATTTCATTAAGCAATTTAGAAAACCATAGACTTCATATTGGGTGAGGGTTGATGTCATCAAAGAACGAACTCCTCGCATATATTTGAACAATGTTTGGGTGATCGTGGTATATACAGGGGGGAGCCACGTGTATAGCAGCGGGGGGCGGCGCCCCCAAGGAAAGTTTTGCGGGCACACAAAGTATGTAGGAAAAAAAAGTCAAATTACTAGAAAAAAATGCCCTCATGAAAATAACCCGAGTGCCCTCTACAATCTCGCATGTTCCTAAAAATGATGATGTTTTTTAATGAAAATATCATGCATATAATACTAATTAGTAAACTTTCAATTGAAGCGTGTACAATATATATTACGTGGCATAAGATGGATTAGCTAAATTTGTGAAGCTAATGATTGAAGCGTGTTAGTGACATCGTTAAAAAATGTAAAGCATTCAGCGCAGCAAGATGTATACAAAATGCCATGCAGCTTTTAGAAAGTATAAACCGAATCACAAAAATAGTAAGAAGATTTTTTAAACAGTCATTTACAGCTTTACAACACATCTTGGTATGAAAAATAACAATCAAAAAGATTAGTCACCTTAGATTATTCGGCTCGCAATATCAAGTCGAAAACCAATACATTAAAAAAAGAAAAAAAAAAAAAAAAAAAAGCAATCCCATAATCGTTTTCAAAATTGGCATGTCCAAAAATCACACAAATGAAATCAAGAATGTGGGCTCTTATGGTACTTATCTATTGGGCCAATTTGTCTTATTGCATTGTCTATAAATATGAGCCCATACCAGACCATTTGTCTTTCGACAAAAAACTTTTTTTGAACTATAGATATGGTGTATGAACATTTTTTGAGTTTAGATGTATGTGATGTTGTGCTTCGAGAACATATACTCCGTTAAATATAACATAATACAACGCACAAATTAAGAAATTATACTTGTTACTTTTTTTTATTTTTTATTTTTTCTATTTTATATATATATATATTTTTTAAATGCAATAAGATGAAAGCTGGTGGGAAGAAGTTTTGTGGGAAAAAAGAAATGACACTTGCACATGAGGTTTATGAGATCATTAGGCAAAGTGGTTGGTAGTTTTTTTTTGAAAGGTGAATTTTGTTTCGATAGCGGGAGGTCTAGCTTACGTTGTCTTAATCGGGCCCGTGCTAGAGAGCTCCCTCGAAGTAGGAAATCCTTATTCAAATACCCGATGGGGAAAACCCCTTACTAATCCGCCCGAAGGAACGACGATTAATAGGGGTAAATCATGCCCCCTCAGACTTGAACCTGAGTATACTCAAGCCAAATCCTCATAGAGGGACTTCCTAATATCTCAAAGTTGCCATTAGCGGAATTTGAACTTAAGACCTAAAGGTCACCAAACCAAGTCCCAACCACTGTACCAACTCATCATTGATAAAGTGGTTGGTAGTTGAATTACTTAAATTATTGCGCCCCTACTTTGTACTCTTTGTTTATTTATGTTTGATTAAAAGTAAACGGTTTAAATTTTATATGTTCAAGTCGCAGACGAGAATAAGTTTTTGATTCAAAATGTACGTGACCTATCAAGGTATTTCTTGAAACCAAAATAAAACTGGAAATCGTATTGATAATCTAAATATTGAACTCGAGAACCATAGAGCCATAGAAGTTAAACGAGCCTAAGCCTTTATTAAACTAATAGTATTCTTGTAACCGTTTCTATCTCTTTCAATGAGCACCCCTAATCTCTAATGCTTGCCTATTAAGATTTGAACAATAGAATTTTTGTGAGGATGTTAAATGTTGGAGTATAAGGGCATACGGAGTGGCAAGCGGCATGCATGAATTTATGGGGCATACCGCCGGCTACACCGCCGCCGGCAGTGAATTTATGCAAAAAAATTATGGTGGCCGGGTTCAATTGCCGGTGGTGATAAACTTGAAAACGTGGGCCCCCCTTCCTTCAATTCGACCGTTTCATGCTTTGACCAAACAAAAAAAAGCCGTTGTGGCTAAAAAAAAATAAAAATGGGAGGTATGAGAATTTATCGAGCGCCAGTGGATTAGGTTGGGAGGTATGAGAATTTATGGGAATGAGTTGGCTGAAGTTTATTGACTGAATTTGAGAGGTATGATAAATTTTTGGTAACCACTCCTAGTGCCCTAACACTACATCATTTGGTGGTGACTACATTAAAATGTTTAACATTAATAGTTCCTAATTTTTAAAGAGAGCTGTACCTCATGTACGAGTTGAGACTATAAGACTCAGACAGATAAATGATATTTAAGGCCCTCATGTACGAAGCCAATTAGCCAAGTTGTCACCTTTAAAAGTTAAAGTAATCGGGTAGGTGGATGTGTTGTAAAATTGGTTTTGGTGGTTTGAAGTCAGTGTTAATTTTATACTGAGTATTTGGTAAATCTGACTATAAATTTTTAGTCAATGTTTCTCTGGTTGATCATATCAAAAAATTAAAAACTTATGTTTACACACAAACGCTTGGTCATTGTTAGATGGTAAAGTATTTGTTTCGATAATAAGAGGGAAAATGTTAAATCTTTCTATTTAATGTTCCTACAAATCCTTTTATTTTTATGATTTTTGCAAGTGTAAAAATCAATGAAGAAAATTAAGAGACATTAGTAGAATTGTAAAAATGTATAACATTGCTCTAATAATAGTCATTTGAAAAAACAGGCAAACCAATAAACCCCTAAAACTTGGTAAAACACAGGTACGAGTTTTTTTTTTTTTTTTTTTTTTTTTTTTTTTTTTTATAACTTTCAATTTTAATAGAACGCATACTTTTGATCACCTTTTTTTGTTCGAAAGTCAATTTTACACTTTGAAGGAAAAAAAAAAAAGCGTCGGTGACCTACCTCTTTGGGGAAGAATTCCTTTATATTCTATAGTTTTATCTTCTATAAAAAGATCATGTACTTGATCTTTTGAATTACTCCGTATATCATATTTTTTGTTTGATTGTAATCAAGTATATTTGGTTATGTTAATGTACGCAAAAATTATCACACTCTCGTAGTTTTTATTATTATTATTATTATTATTATTATTATTATTATTATTATTATTATTATTATTATTATTATTATTATTATTATTATTATTATTATTATGTTTTGTTTTTACTTACTTCATTATTAAAATTTGCTAACTGAATTACTATACTATCAAAATTTGTTAAATGAACAATTAAATTTTGATAACACAATACCTTATATTAACCCATTATTGTTTTAAAATTGTCCAAATATGAAGTTTTGATATTGTGTAGTAGAAAAACGATAAAAGTAGTGGTTTACTCAAGTTAATTAAACATATTCGAAACTTAGTTTTTCAAAAACTATAGAGTAGTATTTAGAGTCGTGATTCAAAATATAACTCGCCGTCATCAGACGATTAATGATCGTGTATGGTGTAATTAACTTTATATACATCTTGCTACAAAATACAAACAAAGTATCTTCTTATCGCAAAGTTAACCAATGAGTGGATTTAATGATTTAATCACATTCTTTGTTACAAGCCGGCCGAATGTATCCGATTCTTTATTTTGTCCTTTAGTTTTTGTCTTTTAAAAAAAGCCTACTATATAGCTTTTAAAAAAAAGGTACATATCTAAAAAGGTCCACTATATAGAATGTTACGGAGTATAAAAATTACTGTACATTTATCTAAAGAGTTTACATATAACTGCACTCCCAACCCTAACACAGGGTTAAACTTTAACACATTGTCACGTCAGCTTTAACCCTTTCACCGTAACTCACCTTAAAACTCTTTCAATCATAATTCACCTTTAACTCACATTAACTCACCTTTATATCAAATATTTTCAAACTCAACCCCTAAACTTATAATAATACTTCATTTATTAAAAACTTAACATTAATTAAAAACATACTACATTACATACTTAATAAAAAAAAATTACAACGAAATTAAAAAAAAAAAAATTGATAACGAAATAAATAATTATTCATCGTCTTCGGAATATTCTTCTTGTTGATGTTGATGTTGAAGGTGGTTCTGCCAAAGATGCTCCATAAAGTCTCGTTGGAGTTGAGTATGCGTTTCTCTGTCGCATATTTCTTTTGCCCTTCGACGTTGGCCATCGCATCTGTCGACCCACCTGTCTTTCCTCATATGTGCTGACGGATCCACCCACATATCGTTAAAATCACGTAGTGCAAACTTTTGATCTTTCAAAATCATATTATGCAAAATAATGCAACAATACATGATTCTACGTATCTTCACAAGTTCCATTTGACGTGCCGGTTGTTGTAGTATACCCCAACGTCCTTGAAGCACACCAAAAGCACGTTTGACATCCTTTCGTGCACTTTCTTGTTTCCTTTTAAAGTAACCATGTTTCTCGTCAGTTGTTGCCGAGAAGGATTTGACGAACGTAGCCCACTGTGGGTAAATTCCGTCAGCTAAGTAATAGCCCTTTTCATACATCCTTCCATTCACCATATACAGTGCTGCAGGGGCGACGTCATTAAGAATGTCGTCGAATAACGGTGAGTTATCCAAAACATTAATAACGTTATTCGCCCCCGCCATCCCAAAAAATGCATGCCAAATCCATAAATCTTGTGAAGCAACTGCTTCAAGCATTATAGTTGGGTATTTTTTATCACCCCTACCAAATTGCCCTTGCCAAGCAACCGGACAATTTTTCCACTCCCAATGCATGCAATCAATGCTACCAAGCATTCTCGGAAAACCATGGTGCGCCTCATGTCTTTCATAAATACTTTGAAATAGTTTTCGGCTCATACGAAATCTTCTTCTAAAATACCGATGCGAATACTTACAATTGTGATCGAAATAGTCGGCACGCAAACGTTGATCAGCAAGCTCACGTTCACGAAAGATATGACCACGTGGTATCGGAGGTTGAGCTGGTGCTTGTTCCATCTGCACCTGATATTCGTACGCGGCTGTCATAAACTCAATGTCAATTTCGTCATCTACATCTGACCAGTTGCTAAATTTTTCATAACTTTGATTCGGATCCATTGTGAATGAACAAGGTTTTTTTTTGTGGAAGAATGAAGATGGAAGTATATGATGTGTTAGATTGATTTGTGGAAGTGTGAAAAAAATTGTGGTATTAGTTGGGTATTTATAGGGGAGTAAAAGTGGTTTTGAATTTATTTATTTATTTTTTAGAGCCGTTGAAAGCAAACGGCTATAAAACGCAAGGGGTAAAAGTGAATTTTTTTTTTTAATTCAACGGCTAGTTTTAGGGGGCGAAAGTGATTTTTTTTTTTTTTTTTTTTTTTTTTTTTATTTTATTTTTTTTTTTTACAACAAATACCCTTAACGCAGCGTTAAGGGTTTAACTCAAGACCTTAACGATGCGTTAACGCACCACCCTTTAAACCTTTAACGCCACTTTAACGCTCCCAAGAGTACGTTTAACGCCACTTTAACGCACCCTTGCGTTACCATTGGAACAGCTCTAACAAGAGAGATTATAAATTGCATAAAAGAAAATTTTAATTAATCGACAAAAGAGCTCAATTTTAAATCGAGCACTCCTATTTAATAAAAGCCAAAATTAAATTAGTTTGGTTAAACTTTGAAATTTTGGTAGAGAAAAAAAAAATGGAAAAAACGGGTGGCATTTTGAGCTATTTTATTAAAAAAATAAAAAAAATTGGACTTAAGTGTAAATTTATATTTTGATTGATTAACATAATTACAATAAAAAACCTTAAACTTTTTTTAAAGGCTAATCTTAAGTCTAATATTATGGATTTAAGTGTAAAGTACTCAATTTTAATAATTTTTAAAAATTTATATATTTAACAAAAACCCTTTATACTTTAAACTTTTTTTTTATAAACAACTATTATTATTATTATTATTATTATTATTATTATTATTATTATTATTATCATCATCATCATCATCATCACCACCATCATTAAATTGATTGTGATACTAAAAATACCACCAACATACGCCTACATATTATTCATTATATGCGCAAGATTAAATATAACATACATAAACAATTATATTCAACGAATTTGAGTTATGTTAAAATATCAAATTATACTACTCAAACAATAAAATTATTGAAAAAATTGATCATATTTTCAAATCCGAGCAAATATAGTTGAAATATTATTATTAGTTATAGTCATTGTTCGGACCTAATCCGCATTTAATAACCTGTGCGTATATGGGTTAAAAAGGGCAAATGGCACAAAAAGGCATCAAAGTTAGGGTCCATTTTCAATCAAGGTATCCAACTTTTTTTCTTGCATAAAAAGGTTCTCAACTTTTTTTTTTGGCGGATTTGGGTTTTTTACTAACGGGCGTTAACTCAGTTCGTTAGTAAGTTACATGTTTGGTCCTCGAGGTCGTTAACTCAGTTCATGCAACATCCAAAAACAATTTCGAATTTTTTTTACATGTCTGGTCTTCGAATTCTTATACTCATTTCATGCAACATCCAAAAAAAAAAAACTCAAAAAATATTTAAAAAAAAATTATAAAAAAAATATTTTCTTAAAATATTTATATATTACTTTTTAAATTATTTTTTTTAGAAAAATATTTTAAAAAAATTAAAAAATATTTCGAAAAAATTAAAAATATTTTCGAAAAAATTAAAAATATTTTCGAAAATTAAAAAAAAAGTTAAAAAAAAGTTCGAAATTTTTTTTTAAAAAAAAAATAAAAATTTTGTTCGAAAAAATTAAAAAAAAAAATTAAAAAATATTTCGAAAAAAAAAATTTCGAAAAATATGTCGAAAAAATATTTTCGAAAAATATTTGAAAAAAAAATAAAAAAAAAAGTTCGAAATTTTTTTTAAAAAAAAAAGTATTTTTTCGAAAATATTTTTAATTTTTTCGAAAATATATATATATTTTTTTTACAAATATTTTTTCGAAAATATTTTTAATTTTTTTTTTAAATATAAAAAAATTAATAAAATATTTCGAAAAAATTAAAAATAATACTTTCGCAAAAATATTATATATATATATTTTAAAAGTAATTAAAAAAAAATTCGAACTTTTTTTTTTTTTTTTTTCAAATATTTTTCAAAAATATTTTTTCGAAATATTTTTCGAAATTTTTTTTTTCGAAATATTTTTTAATTTTTTTAATTTTTTCGAAATTTTTCTTTATTTTTTTTTAAAAAAAATTTCAAACTTTTTTTTTAACTTTTTTTTTTAATTTTCAAAAATATTTTTAATTTTTTCGAAAATATTTTTAATTTTTTCGAAATATTTTTTATTTTTTTTAGATATTTTTCGAAAAAAAAAAGTAATTTAAAAAGTAATATATAAATATTTTAAGAAAATATTTTTTTGATAATTTTTTTTTAAATATGTTTTGTTTTTTTTTTTTTTTGATGTTGCATGAAATGAGTATAAGAATTCGAGGACCAAACATGTAAAAAAAAAATTCGAAATTGTTTTTGGATGTTGCATGAACTGAGTTAACGACCTCGAGGACCAAACATGTAACTTACTAACGAACTGAGTTAACGCCCGTTAGTAAAAAACCCAAATCCGCCAAAAAAAAAAGTTGGGAACCTTTTTATGCAAGAAAAAAAGTTGGATACCTTGATTGGAAATGGACCCTAACTTTGATGCCTTTTTATGCCATTTGCCCGGTTAAAAACTATTATACTTATAAAAATATATAATTTAATTGTAATTCTATAAAACTGTAGATATACGAAATTATAAGTTTCAAAATGGAAACATGACTTACAAGTACATACCAAACACATTTAGTTAAATTACAATTATTAGTTGTACTTACAGTCTGAATCCCGTGCATGTGATATCACAGTTACAAAACATTAAGCAATGTCAAATTCTTATATACCCATATATTAAACTAAAATTTTAAAATGTTTAATTCATGTGTAAATCTCGTGTACAGATATAAAGTGACTTACATAGGATGTCAATGGATTTACGTTTACATAGGATGTCGATGGATTTACGTGATCACGTAATATATACGGTAGTTTTTATTACTAGAATGAGTAAACTGCAAAATACATCCCTGTGGTTTGCCCAATTTCGCACCATACATCCAAATCTTTTTTTTCTAACTTATAAATCCCTCCGTTAGTAAAAGTTAAACACCATACATCCGCGAGGACGAACGGTGCAAAGCGTTCTTCCGTTATCTCCTAACGAGATAGAAAATGTTTGCACCGTTAGTCCTATGTTTAAGTCTATTTGCACCGTTAGTCCTTTGTTACGTTTTCGTCCGATTTTTTACGTTTTCGTCTGTTTTTTTACGTTTTCGTCTGTTTTTTTACGTTTTCGTCCGATTTTTTACGTTTTCGTCTGTTTTTTTACGTTTTCGTCCGATTTTTTACGTTTTCGTCCGATTTTTTACGTTTTCGTCTGTTTTTTTACGTTTTCGTCCGATTTTTTACGTTTTCGTCCTATTTTTTACGTTTTCGTCTGTTTTTTTTTACGTTTTTGTCTGGTTTTTTACGTTTTCGTTTGGTTTTTTACGTTTTTGTCTGATTTTTTACATTTTCGTCTAATTTTTTACTTTTTCGTCCGATTTTTTACGTTTTCGTCTGTTTTTTTACGTTTTTGTCTGGTTTTTTACGTTTTTGTCCGATTTTTTTCGTTTTCATCCGATTTTTTTTGTTTTTCGTCTGTTTTTTTACGTTTTCGTCCAATTTTTTACATTTTCGTCTGTTTTTTTACGTTTTCATCCATTTTTTTACGTTTTCGTCCGATTTTTTATATTTTCGTCTGCTTTTTTACGTTTTCATCCATTTTTTTACGTTTTCGTCGCTTTTATATGTTTTTTATTTTTACGTCCACTATCTATTGCAGGTTAGGTTAATGATTCATATTGGTGAATGACATATAGATGAACCATATTGGTGATTCAATCGGTTTGTCATTAACCTACCTTGGAAGTAAGTACTACTGGCATGATATATGATTCAAATCGGTTTGTCATTAACCTACCTTGGCAAGTAAACGATAACCATATTGGTGTCATTCAATATGTCATTAATATGATCATTACCTACCTGATAGGTAGTGGACGAAAACATATGGACAAAAACATATATTCATCACAAACGTAAAAAAATACTTGGCAAGTGGATAAACGTAAAAAACAGATAAAATATAATAAAATCGGACGAAAACGTAAAAAAATGGATGAAAACGTAAAAAAACAGACTGAAAATATAAAAAATGGACGAAAACGTAAAAAAATGAAAAAAACGTAAAAAAACAGACGAAAAGTAAAAAAATGGACGAAAACGTAAAAAAATCGGACGAAAAATAAAAAAAACAGACGAAAACGTAAAAAAAAAGACGAAAACGAAAAAAATCGGACGAAAACGATAAAAAATCGGACGAAAACGTAAAAAAAAAGACGAAAACGTAAAAAATCAGACGAAAAACGTAAAAAACAGACGAAAACGTAAAAAACAGACGAAAACGTAAAAAATCAGACGAAAAACGTAAAAAAACAGACGAAAACGTATAAAAAAAAATAAAAACAGACGAAAACGTAAAAAAATCAGACGAAAACGTAAAAAAATAGACGAAAACGTAAAAAAATCGGACACGAAAAACGTAAAAAAAAAACAGACGAAAACGTATAAAAATCGGACGAAAACGTAAAAAATCGGATGAAAACGTAAAAAACCAGACGAAAACGTAAAAAATCGGACGAAAACGTAAAAAAACAGACGAAAGCGTAAAAAAACAGACGAAAACGTAAAAAATCGGACGAAAACGTAACAAAGGACTAACGGTGCAAATAGACTTAACCATAGGACTAACGGTGCAAACATTTTCTATCTCGTTAGGAGATAACGGAGAAACGCTTTGCACCGTTCGTCCTCGCGGATGTATGATGTTTAACTTTTACTAACGGAAGGATGTATAAGTTAGAAAAAAAAGATTTAGATGTATGGTGCGAAATTGGGCAAACCACAGGGATGTATTTTGCAGTTTACTCTACTAGAATAGATGTTTTCTTCAATTAATCTGAAGTTCATATAAATAACGACGTTAGTTGACAGTAGATGTTATATTTTTATTTTCAACGACAAATATTATTAGAACCTAGTAAGAAGCTAGAAAGAAATTGCACGATATGAGATAGGATTTGAAATCCAATATGTCCAAGTAGGACGTAAACTTTTACTCCTATTACAAATCCATAAATGAGATAAATCTCGATATCTAACATGTCTTTCTTTGGAGATTTTTTATTAAAGCAAAACCAGCTTTTAATAGTTTGTATTGCCACATTAAAATTTCAGGCCACAGTACACTCAATGAAGAGGTGATTAAAAACAGTGAAGGCTCCAAAGATATTAGAGGAAATTCCCAAAATAGGCCAAAATTTTTAAGTCATTTCAAGAGGAAGCAAAAAACTACATCATTTTCCCAAAATAGGCCAACCATTTCATGCTCGACTGCTCGACCCCATAAATTTATCGACACATGTCATTTTTTTTTTATTAATAAAAAAAAATAATGGAATGCCACGTGGCCAAAAATTTATGGGGTCGAGCAGTCGAGCGCGCTCGACTGACGGCGCTGACTTATTTTAAGAAAATGATATAGTTTTTGGCTTTCTCTTGAAATGGTTTAAAATTTTTGGCCTATTTTGAAATTTCCTCAAGATATTATCAACGCAGGTAAGATGAATAGAAATAGTGAAGTGGATCACTCATGTGGTCCATGTGGATGTATTTCATAATTGTTTGACTTTAGAAACATTAAATATGTATTGTGTAAAAATAGATTTTAAGCTCTATATAATGTGTCGAGTGTAGAGAGTTAGGTATGTTGTTACCAGTTTTTTTTTTTTGTTTTTTTTTATTATTTTTTTTTTCTCTCTTTTTGAAAAGCCAAATATTTATTAGAAAACTCAAGAAGAACCATACCTAAATACAAAAAGAGGCACTCGCCAAAAGCCTATAAGTCACAGACTTGAGGAGCCCAAACCATCAACGTTTAAATAAAATCGAACTAACAATGCTAAAGCAAAAGATTAGCTAATCAACGAGCCAAAAGGCAGAAAAAGACCCAAAACACGAGCAGAAATTTAGATCAAGAATGCAGGCCCATTACACCAATCGACCCAACTATACTCGAAACTGTTGCACCTGTGTGAAACCCAAAAGAAGGATGTAAGTTGAATCTCGAACACCAAATTGGCAGCCGACATCTGTTTAGCCTGAAAAACTTTATTATTTCGAGCTTTCCATATGAGATAAAGCGAAGTCCAGATCACAGCTTGCCAATACAAACGTAATTTAGTCGACCTAATCCCCGTCAAATTTAAGACATCATCTACAGAAGAACCAACAAAGGAACCTATATTCCACCAAGCGCAAATACTTGACCAAACAAAGGAAACAAACTTACATCGAACCATACTCTGATCTATTGTCTCGGTAGCTTCCTCACAATGAGGACATAAAGTAGAATGGAGATCCACACCAATCTGATCAAGAAGAGTCCTAACCGGAATCCGACCACACTTAAGCCTCCACATAAAAACGTTTACCTTCCGAGGAACAATCTTGCACCACTTCGTTTCTTCTACTAAAGATCTTGGACCAAGCACCTTCTCATCCACCATCTCTTTAAGTCCCTTAACTGTAAAACGCCCATCCATTTCTAGCAGCCATTGCCACGAATCACTACCATCTCGAGTTGGAACTTGATCCCTCACTAAGATAACACACTCTTCTAGCTCACCTATTGATCTACCCCTAGGATTTCCGACCCAATCCCAGCCCCAATTCCACCCAGTATCATCCCAGCAACCTCTATCTCTAACTCGTGCTTCCTTATTTCTCTCAAACCTAAACAATCTAGGAAACCGGTCACATAACTTATAATTCCCAATCCATTTATCCAACCAAAAACGTATACTTTCACTATAGTTGCCCTTTTTAGATCAATTCACACTTATGTTATATGTTTAGTGAGAGAAATATAATATGTAGAGAGAGAAAGAGCTAGAGAGAATAAGAGGGGATTTCTCTTTTCCATTCACAATCCGCACCTCTCAAATGAGAGGTTTACATATATATAGTCTCCCATATGATGAGAATAGGGAAGTGTGCCGTCTTTACATATTTCACTAATTCAATATTAACGTAAATACTAAGACTAAACTAGACGGCACACTTCTACTATCATGTAGACTATATTTTTACGATTCTAACGAGCTATTACATGACCATATTACACTGTTCAATCAACAACAACAGGGAGGGATGCCCCCGAGGGCATCCCGATCGATTCAATCAACAAAGCAAGTGTTGTGAGCCCACCGGCGAGTGAGGGCTAAACGGTATTTATAGATTGAAACTAGAAAACCTTCATTCGCCTCATGAACAAGCCAGTCCAGGACTCATTGACTCGATAATGATCGTCACGTTAAGCATTCCCAACAATCTCCCCCTAAGGGACGATCATTGAGATCTCTCTTTGATTACATTTATGATCATCACTTTTGCATTTCCAACAATCTCCCCCTAAGGGGTGATCATTGAGATCTCATTCTGTGACATGTGGGTTATGGGTCCATCAATAGAAATGGATGATCATTTATCTTCTTTGATGCTTGTTGTCTTGAACTTTGAGTCTTTGTGTAATAGCTTTGCTAGATTCTTAGTTCCAATCATGCTTTGTGATCTGTGTTATTCGTTCTTGTTTTTGTGATCATTTGACGTCTTCTTTGCTTCTTTGGCTTGACGTCTTTATATCTTTGTTCTTTGTTCTTGTTGTGAGTGATATGGTAATGTCTTGATCTGCCTTCCACCGACGTTCTTTAGTCACGATGTCTTTACATCTTTTCCACCATGCTCATATGTCTTTTGACTTTTGTTCTTCATATATCAAGTAATTCTCACTTCATAAGCTTCAATCTTTGACTTGTGACAGTTTGTTATGCTTGATCTTTGACTTTTCTTTGACTTATTTGAACTTTTGTTATTCCTTAGTCTTTGTGAGAACTTTTCCTCAGGATATGAGCATGATGGAAATGGTGGTGGTGGAACTCCTGGTCTCCATGATTACCTGCAGTGTAAACAGTTAGCAATAAATCATCCGGTCACTTATAGGTTCGGACTTCGAGATCGTCAATAGCATAGTGTGAAGACTTTCTCTAATCCTAGCCAAGGTCGTTCCTGAATCGGATGCCCCCGAAAGAGCTTACACTGATACACCGAAGTGTATCTACAATTCAGGTGAGCCGCTAAAGTATACCGAAGTATCACTCCACGACTGTAGACCGTTTGGAACCACCAATAACACTAAGCGTAATCCACAAGGGATTACCGAAGTGACCTGCTGTCAGGGCTGTTTGATGTTGACCCTGGCAGGATTTCCATTCAATCACTGAGAATCATAATTTATGAATTCCCTCATGAATGTTCTCGGCAGATTACTAAGATCTGCGTATGACTCTTATAATTTACAACTAGTGTTCTTTTTGTTGAACAACCAGTATAGAAATGTTAAGTGTTCCTATGAGATCTTTTATGTATCTCGTGGCTCTAGACTCGATTAAGTGCTTATTGATTTTAGTCGTCGGAGGCATGGAGCAGAGTGCCTCCTTTTCAATATCAACACATCTTGGAATGAGAGGTCGATAGATAATGAAGGGTTCTCCGTGAGAAATGAAACAAGTGTCTTTTAAGAGACACCTGAGTGGCAAGAAGGTTTAGTGCAGTGCGTCACTGGGTCCATGACGGCTTAATCTTCAATACCGGTGTCACTTATAGTAACAGCCAGTAGCATATGAGTTGAACCCGGTTTCTGCCCTAAGGTTGAACAAATGGAGGGCTATTTCTTTTCACCCTTTTATTTACTTTTCTTTTTCATTCTTCAACCCCTTCTGTCTCCTTTCATTTCTTTTCTCCTTTTTTCAATCATACCTAGGACTTTCTAGTTCTAAACTATTGGTATTGTCCTTGGGTAGATCCATCCGATTCTGGCGGATCATAGGACGGTTTCCTAACCTTAGTCACCTTATATCTCCATGACTATCCTATGTTTGCCATAAAACCAATCATTTGAAAAATCTCTCAAAGTGTTTATGAGTGTAAAACTTATATTGTTTACACTTTGAGAGTTTTATATTTTTCAGAAATACTCCCCTTAACATGTGCTTATAAGTGTTTAAAGTAAATTTGCACATGTCGGGAAGAATCAACACTTTTAGAATTGATTGATTTTCAATGAACATGATCGTTACGAGACACGTTTACATCACTAGTAAAACTAGCTTGAAATTATTACCCGTCCAGATTATATTCAAAGAAAATCTCTCGAAATCGGTACATTCTAATAAGACAAGTCCTTTGCGAGATACGTTTACATCACCGGATAAACCGGCTTGAAATTATTACCCGTCCAGGACATGTCTTTTCGATTACTGACTTTTGATATCGTCAATTCAAGGATATAGTTCCTAAGTCGAGCTCATACAAGATTTCAACTTTTATTTACCATATTTTAATGACTTACATATTCTCCCCCTCAAAAATAGCATATTCATGTTGTTTTTGAAAACTTTTGATTAAAATATGTTTTTTGAGGTTTATGGGAAGAATTATCAACAAGAACTTTCTTGATTTGAACAAAGATTTTCGTTTCAAGTACTCCCCCTTAACAAGGGCGTACTTGTTCTTTTGAGCAGAATTTTGAAAAACTTATAAAATTCTGGTTAATTCTGCTCAAAAGTAAGAAGCTTTCGCTTCTTAGTTTAGGATTGAGGCACTGAAGCGCACCTCAGGGTCCTTTCTTTACAAGATCGGGTTGTGCACTGTTATCTGTGTACAAGCCATTAAGCATGATTTTGATAGAACATTTTTGTTTTGTAAATACTCCCCCTCAAAACTCGCATTTGTTTTGAGAATTTTAAACTTTTTAAAGTTTGAGGGAATGAGTCTTCTTGAAGCAATATTCTGAAAGATTTAGAAATTTCAGTTTGAAAAAAATCTTGAATAAATTTTGCTTCAAGGTAACTAACACGTTATACACTGAAATACTCCCCCTCAAAACTAGCATACGTTTTGACATTTTTAAACTTTGGAGATAATTGGGGAGTAAAGATTTGAAAATCTTGAGCAAAATTTTGAAAAACCTTTTGAAAATTTTTGAATAAATTTTGCTAAAGATTAAGAAGTTTTTAGGATAAGTGCACGCTTGGTTTTAATGAATGGTTTAGCAAGGCACTTTCCTTTCTTTGAAACCCGAGTTGTACATTGTAATGTGTATACAAGTCGTAATATTGAAGTCCGAGTCCTTAGCTGAAGTACTAAGAAGTCATATAAAGTTTAGATTAGACAACAACCTTGGTAACCCATTTAAGCACGGCGCTAACGGGTTTACTAAATTTTGAAATTCATTTGTAAGTTGTGTCAATCTTAAAGATGTTGAATTCCAACGAGGACTGAAAACCGGTGTTTCATTTTGAAATAACACTCGTGGAATCAATGGAGATTTAAAACTCTTTTTCCGTTGAAATTTTTTTGAGAAACCCGGTGTTTCTCTTGGAGTTTTAAAATCTGAAGAAGAAGATTTCCATCTAGAGTTGAACCTCAAGGGTTCTCTTTGAAGATTTGTTTTTGTGATAAATGAAAACCTTCCGGTATTTGAAATGTTCAAAGCAGAGTCATTCTTATGTTGCATCGAAAGCAATTCTGATATTGAATATTTGAAAGGTTTTGAACGACTTTGCTTTGGTCTCCACACTTGCTTTACCGTTGTAAAACGAGAGTGTGGAGTTTGAAAAACTTGATTCTTTCCATTTGAAACATTTGGGGGTTTTAAACAATTTTGTTTTGGTCTCCACACTTGCTTTACCGGCGTAAAACGAGAGTGTGGAGTTTGAAAAACTTGAGTCTTTTCTTTTGAAGCATTTGGATTTGAAAACTTTTGAGAAGTAAGTGTTTCCAAAAAACTTGGTTTCTTCGAAAACTTCCTTCCTTTTTGCAAAGAATAAGTTGTAAACTGGGAAACCTTTTTCGAAAATGCTTTTGAATATTCACCAGTGTAAACCTTCTTCAAAACACTCACTTCTGGTGTTGAAAAATTTGAAATTGGAGCTTTTCCCTTTAATCGGTTAAGAGAATCAAACTTCACTTTTAAAGCATTGTATGAAGTTCTCAAATCACTGTATTCTTTTTGAAGAGAAAGATGATCTTGGGATGCCAATTTTGATTCTCAAGAGGCAATTTGTTTTAAAAGTTGATCTTTTTCGGCTTTAGAATCATCCATTTTACGAGCCAATTTCCGTTCGAACTTAACATTTTCTTTTTCAAGTCTTTCAAAATAATTTTCGATTTTTTTCGTTTTGTTGAAAAAGTCAGTTTCGGCATCCTCAAAATCGTTTGTTTGTTGAGCTAAAAACGTTTCAAGCTCAACCACTTTTGTTTGAAGCACATGATTTTTATTTTGAAAAAGGTACATTTTCTCCCCCGTTTCCTTTTCAAAAACTGGAGTATTAGAATCGAACAGGGGATTTGGAAAGGAAACTTTTGTGATTTGGGACTCAACCTTTTTCATTTTCATTGATTCAATCTTTTGCAAAACATTTTCAAACTTTTTATCAGCGAATTCAGACAATTGAGACTTCAAATCTTCAGTCTCTTTTTGTTTCATGTTTGAGTTTTGTGTCTGAACTCGTGAACGTTTGATTGAATCAAACAGGTTTTTGTAAATCAGTTTCAAATGCTCATTTTCATTTTGTAATGATGCCACTTTTTTTCCAACTCAATATTTTTTGTTTCAAGTTTTTCAGAATCAAACTTGATTTTGGCATTATCATAGTTTTCCGCAAAAACTTTTTATTTTCCGTTAAGGACCGATGACAAAGATTTTTCAGACTCGAGAGTTTGTTTTGACAGTTCAGTTGTTTTGTTTTCAATTAATGAAACAAGTGAAGGACATTTGTCGAGAAATTGTTCAACATTCTGGTCAACCTCTCCTTCATTAGTGAATTGAGGTTGCTCAGAATGCTGTATTTCAGAAGATGAAGAAATCATATCATTTACATAAAAAATGTTATAATTTGGTACCTCAGCCATAGGCTCTATGTCATAAATGGGTCTGATATATGCACTTTCAGCATCAGTATCATTCCCTGATATGCGTTTTTCTTCTTGTTGTTCTGATTCTGTCCCACTGCTTTTCGTAACAACCAAACTAGCACCCATTTCTTTAACCTCATTAACCTGTTCCTCTTGAGTCTGCAACTTCCTTTCATTCATCATTCTGCCATACTCTCTTCTGTGAAGTACTCTTTCAGCAATTGATTTCTCAATAGAGTCCATTTGTTGGATCAATATGTGTTTGAAAGTTTGAACCTCGATTCGAGTGTATTCTAAAAAATACTTGCGTGCCATTACACTGTCATAATCCGAAGAGAACCACAAATCAATGAACTGCTAAAACTGTTCCTTGAGCACTCTAAAGATGACCGTGGATCCATTCTCGTGAAATTCTTCATTTTCAACTTGCATCTCCAGTTGATCCACGTTGAGGAACATGGTTTTTGTGAACATCTCAACGTCTTCTCCAAAGAGTGATGGAAATGCCCGTTTAAATCCATTCTCGGTACGAGTTCCTGCTAAGTCTTTGTTTGGGAGGACCTTAAGGTGTGAACGAAGTAATCTAAAACATGCCATGCATTTCTCTTTCGTTTCTCTCTCTTTTTCTTGCATTAATAGCTCTTGCGTATCTCTCTCTTTTGAACTTGATTCCATTTACAATTTAATTCTGATGTGTGATAAAGTTGATCTTGGATCGTTTCAATGATATAGGAGTTATGTTTGTTGTTGGTTACGGTTCAAAAGTTATGTTTGTTTGAAGTTTTGTCCTAATTCTTTAGATACCCCTTGTTCTTTAGTGATGGGTGAGCTTGTTATATGCCCTAATTCTTTAGATACCTCCTATTCCGCGGATCGAACTTTTATTAGGGTTCAAAAACTAGGGTTTTGTATGTTAGATATTGGCGAAACCTTAAGAAACTCAGAAGAATTTCACTCCTTGATGCTCGGTAAATACCCTAGAAATTCGGAAACATAATTCCTTACTCAAAGTTTTCCTTGCTCGAAGGATCTTACTTGAAGGATTTCTAAGTGGAAGGATTTCTAAGTTGAAGGATTTCTAAGTGGAAGAAAAACTTCTTACTCGGAGAATAGTTCCTTACTCACAATTTATCTTCCTTACTCGGTTTCTTACTCGAAGTTTTTAACAATCCTTACTCGGAAGTTCTGCCTTGAAGATTTAAGATTCCTTACTCGGTTTTTATCCTTACTCGAAAGTTTTACTTTACTCGGTTTTAATCTTCTAACTCGAAGGATTCAATCCTTACTCACAAATTTACTTCTTGCCCGAAGGAATTGAAAACTAACTCGGAAATTTCAGCCTTACTCGAAGTTATTTCCTAACTCGGAAATCTTGTTCCTTACTCGGAATTTGAAAGCCCTAACTCGGAAATTTGCCTCCTTACTCGAAGGAAATAAAATCCTAACTCAGAATAATGTATCCTTGCTCGGAAATTTCAAGAGCTAACTTGGAAAACTTTTCCTTGCTCGGAATTTTTATGAACTAACTATGAATTTTACCTTAACTCGAAGGTTTTGTGTCTTACTCGGAATTTTATCTTCTAACTCGAAGGATTTTAATGTCTTACCCGAAAAATTAACCTTCTAACTCGAAGGAACTGACTTTTTTCACGATGAACAGTAACCGAAAATCAAAAAACACACCCCTAGATCATTTTTTGGCTCTTGATACCACTTGTAGTTGCCCTTTTTAGATCAATTCACACTTATGTTATATGTTTAGTGAGAGAAAGATAATGTGTAGAGAGAGAAAGAGCTAGATAGAATAAGAGAGGATTTCTCTTTTCCATTCACAATCTACACCTCTCAAATGAGAGGTTTACATATATATAGTCTCCCATATGATGAGAATAGGGAAGTGTGTCATCTTTACATATTTCACTAATTCAATATTAACGTAAATACTAAGACTAAACTAGACGGCACACTTCTACTATCATGTAGACTATATTTTTACGATTCTAATGAGCTATTACATGACCATGTTACAGGACTCATTGACTCGATAATGATCGTCACTTTAAGCATTCCCAACATTCACCATTCCCCAACTCCCTACCAAACGAAGACGTGAACTCAATCCCTAGCCTATTAATTTCCTTACCCACTTTTATAATACTACTCGAAGTGCCCCGACTGTTTACCACCCCATCACCCCCATCTGGCAAACCACCATCGTCACCATAAATACTCTTAATGACCCTAACCTAGAAAGAATTCCCTTCAACCTTAAAACGCCACCACCATTTACCCATTAAACCTAAATTGGAAGCTTTGAGGCTCCCAATATTTAACCCCCCAATTCGAATTTAAACATAACATTTTCCCATTTAACCCATGCCATCTTGTGGCTATCCCCACCCCCACCCCAAAAGAAATTTTTTCTCACTCTCTCAAGTTTCTGAATCACACTAGCTGGGGCACGAAACATAGAAAAGTAGTACAACGAGAGGCTACCAAGAACCGAGGGCACCAAAGTTAGCCGATCACCAAAGGACAACGTTCTCGCTTTCCAATTTGACAATTTCTCCTTGAACTTCTCAACTACTACGTTCCAACTTGCCACCCTATTCATGTTTGAGCTAACAGGAAGACCGAGGTACACAAAAGGTAAGTTACCTAGACGACACCTTAGAAGACTAGCCATTGCATCTACTTCCTATTGTGATACTCCAACTCCGTAAAGACTACTTTTAATCAAATTAATTTTTAATCCCGAAGCCTTTTCGAAGCACTTTAGGACTCCTATCAAGTTTCTGCCATTTCTATAACGCCACTCCCCAAAAAAAACCGTATCATCTGCATATTGCAAATGGGATACAATAACTTCATCTCTTCCTGCTGACACCCCCTTTAATACCGCATTACTAATTGCTTCTTTTGTAACCACATTAATCCCTTCTGCCGCTATAAGGAATAAAAATGGCGACAACGGATCACATTGCCTAATTCCTCTAGTCATTCTAAATTCCTCCGTAGGTGAACCCTTGACCAAAATCGAGATTGAGGCCGAACGTAAACACGCATCCACCCAGTTATACCATTTCAACCTAAACCCCATCTGCACCATCACGTCTCTAATGTAATCCCAATTCACAGAATCATAAGCTTTCTCAAAATCAATCTTAAAAATAAGTCCTTGACCCCGAGATCTTAGATAGTCAACTACCTCGTTTGCTAGCAACACACCATCCAAAATGAAACGCCCTTTGATAAAAGCGTTTTGAGCATTTCCGATCACTCCATCAATAACTTTTTTAATTCTTTCAGCTAACACTTTTGCCACTATCTTATAGAAGCACCCGATTTAGCTAATTGGCCTAAAATCTTTCAACCCGATCGGATTATTAGTCTTAGGAATAAGAGAGATGAAAGAAGAATTGCACCCGTGACTAAATTCCCCCTTTTCCCAAAACCAATTAATGGCGAGCATCAAATCATGTTTTATAACATCCCAGAAACATTTGATGAACTTGAAATTGAAGCCGTCAGGCCCAAGTGATTTTAAGTTGCCACAGTTCTTAACCGCCATCCAAACTTCTCCCTCCGTAAACTTCTCTTCCAACCTTCCCGCTTCCGCCTCTGTGATCCTCTTGAAACCATTAGTAACTAGCTTCGGCCTAACATTGGTACTTTCTGTGAACATAGTTTTAAAGTAATCAAGAACCCCTCTTTTAATCTTTTTTGAATCTTCACTCCACATCCCATCCACTATTAAACCCCTCATATTGTTTGTATTTCTTCTTCTTCTTACAACAGAGTGAAAGTACTTAGAGTTTTCGTCACCCTCAACGGTCCATTTAACACGAGCTTTTTGTTTCAACATATGAACTTTCATTTTATCTCTTCTTATCCATTCTTTGCGTGCCTCCTTCCATTGCTCCCTTTCATGTTCCGTAAGAGTTCTCACCTCTGCTTCCCGCTCCCATTTTCTTGCCTCCTGTTTAAAGCTTTCTACCTCCCTCTCAAGTCTCCCAAACCTCTCTTTGCTTCATTTTTTAGGTTCTTCTTTCACGTTCTTTAGCTTGTCCCTAAATATTCTATCAGGAATAGAAGCTGTAACCGGTTTGTTCCACCCTCTAATTACTACATCTTCGGCGTCTTTTTCTTTAAACTAGAAGTCGAAGACACGAAATGGTTTAGGACCAAAATTCACGACCTTGTCCCTCAACATAATCGGGCAATGGTCTGAAAGCTTCTTGTCAAGAGCAACTACCGACAATTAAGGCCATAAATCACAAAAAACTTCTGAAACAAGGAACCTTTCAAGCTTGCTAAACTTCATGCCATCGTCACTAATCCTCGTGTAACGTTTCCCTCCCATCGGAATATCAATTAATTGTTCCGACCTAATAAAATCATTATAGCTTCTTGCACTTCTATCATTAAATTCGGAGTTCAACCTATCTTCTATACATCTGACCGGGTTGAAATCCCCAAATAGACTCCAAACTGCGTCCATTGATGTCAAAATGCTACTTAATCGATTCCATAACCTCGCCCTTTGATACTCATCCCTTGGCCCATAAACATTCAGCAATCCAATGACACCCTCAACACCATTCCATTTCCCACCACTGCCAAAAAATCAAACTCGCCAACCGCGTGAGTCCTTGTAAATATCGAAGCATTCCACATGGTAATTAACCCCCCCCCCCCGAACTGCCAATAGCGTTAACTTGTGCAAACCCTAGATCATCTGTAACACCCCCAAAATCTGGTTTAGAGGAAGCATACATGTTTGGGTGCTACTAAATTGGTATCACAATACAAAGTACAAAGAACGGTTTTACCTCAACCGTTTAAAATAAATTTCATATTCAAAAGTATTTTGTTTACAGCATTCCAAAAAACAGGGCGGAAATATAAACCCATAAAAGAAATAAAGCGGTACCAAATACATCAGAGTCATCTATGACCATGTCATGCCATGCCAAAGCCTCCAACAGTATGCTATCGCTTTAAACCTGAAAATACATGCTAAAAGTGTCAACACGAGGTTGGTAAGTTCATAGGTTTGCATAAATATGAATGAAGAGTAAAAGTAATGTGAGTTCAAAAGTGACTATTGTGTCACTCACAATGTCATGAAAATAAATGTTTACCGTTAAACAAGGTTTGCAATGTGTACCACAAGAGTTAAAGTTTGCTTGACCAGTTCATTCGGTTATGTGACCAGTTCATTCGGTCATATGACCAGTTCATTTGGTCATGTTACTAGTTCATTCGATTATGAGACCAGTGCATTCGGTCATGTGTATATGTAGCAGTTGAGCTAGTTCATTCGGTTATGCAGGCATAAATATTTGAAGTACTTGTGTCCATGAGCAAATACTCAAGTATATAGCAGGTAAACACATAATGCATTCGGGTAGCCAAATCAAGTATTTCAGCCAAACAGCAAAATTTGCATAGACAATTCACGTATCCAAATAAACAAGCATTAAGTTTAGTTAAAAACGAGCATGTATTCTCCCCCAAAACAGTTATAAAACAAGTAAAAGTAGGGGCCATGAACTCACCTCTGTATGCAGCAAAACAAAATATCACAACTGACACAACTCGCATCTAGAGCAGAACACAACGGTATCAAGAGATATAGGCACAACGGTACGGGATCGGCATAACCTAATGAATATAAACTTGTCTCAAAATAAGACACGCGAAAAGTACTCAATGTGTATGAGTTTTCAGAAGATAATACGTTTTAGTTTTCGTGGAAGTTTCGTATCAATGTTTGTAAAAAAAAGTTTTGTATCATAATTCGTGTGGTGGTTTGAATGTCAAGACTCGTAAACATACAAAGAATAAGACATAACACGTAGGAGTAAGAGAAAGTAATCAAATAAAATCACATAGCAGTTAAGGAAAAAGATACACCGATGGTTAAGTTTGGGGCATTTACCCGGTACCTCAAATAGTTTGTATAAAACAAAAATGTTTTATACATAAAGATATGTTTGAACTTATAATTCAAACAATAAACGTTTTATAATTTAAAAATACACATTTCGTCATTTGAAGAATTAATAATAAAAGTGTTTTCGAAAATAAAGTATGAGTATAGAAATTCGTATAGAATTTCGGCATAACTCGTCCGTTTATGCAACGTTTCAAATAGTACTTTTTAAACCGTTTGGAAATCGGTTTAAATAAATTAGTTAATAATCTAACTTTAGAATTGAGTATTAATTATTAGTTATTGGGCTTAATATCTCGATAATATTCCAATATAAGTTTAATATAAGTCCAATATGTTCAATGTTTTAGTCCGGTATCTTAAGTCCGTCACGGGTCTAATATGTCCAAATTTCCAAGTCACAATCCCATATTTCTTAATTTGTTAACCGTTACATATATAGTCCGTTAGTTCGATAATCCGCAAACAATTATCATATAAAAAAATAACTTAACACATTCAAATACACCTTTAATTACTAATGGGCTAGTAGTCTAATAACCAACAAACAAACACACCTAAATATGTACAAGTCTTATAAACTTATTACTTGTTTTGAAATTGTTTTTGATTAACAGTGAGCAACAACGAATGCAATTTCTTACCCATTAAGTTGAAAGTTGGTTTTTGAAGTGAAGTAACAAAACACAAGTCACCCACTGTGACTTGTGTGGGTCTCGACACACAAAAAAATACCTCCTGGTAGTTTCTCTTTTGGACTGACAATAAACAAACAATCACCCTCTTGGGTTTTATGGTGTGGTTCATGTTGGTCCACAAATTGTATATGGATCACTAAGTAGTCTTGAATACCTAGTAGATGGTTAGGATAAATCCGAACCAATCTAAGTGAGAAACCCTAAGAGATTGTTAATGTTAATGCGGAATCTTAACAAGAACAATTAAGAACACAAGCAGGGATATCACTAACTTCGTATATTGATATTCACTATGATCAATTCGTACAACTCACACACGAACTAACAAACTTTAGGGATCCTTTTATAACACAAGGAAACCCTAGACGACACAGAAGATATACACAAATCTTCTATAAAGATACATACACGTATTGTATCTTTTCCTAACATAACTCTAACAAACTTTCCTATCTTCACGACCAGACTTAACTTTATAAGTCAACCAGACTTAACATGTACTACCAGACTTAACTTTACATAACCAGACCTAAATCACAAACAGACCTAACTTAGTAAACTACCAGACCTAAGTTGTCTGCTCTTGATACGCATCATAATTCCCAACAATCCTCCCCTAACTTGATCTTCATGCTTCATGAACTTCAAGTTCTTCTGATTTAGCCTTCTGAGGATTGAATCTTGAATACATTGAAATGTATTTAGGTCTTGTTTCTTTCTAGCAGCTTGAATCTTGATAAGCTCTTCTGATATGGTCTTTGCAGCAACATTGACTATATGTACATCAATTCATATTAAGTTTCATATCTATTCTCATCACTATTCACAAGTGTGTTAACACCTGTGAGAGGTGAATCATTGAAATTTAATGGATTTGATGTCTCTTTACCAATAGCCATTACTACTGGAGTAGCCAAATGTTTTGGTGTGTAAGACCATGGTACACTGATAACCATATGATTTTAAGCAAATCATCAGCTTATCAACGGATTTGAGCAATCTTTACCAAATAGCCGTTTGCTCAGGATTAGCCAGTCCTTATGTTGATGAGACAAGGTGGACTGATAACCTTTTGATGTGTTAGTGCAAAGCACCTCCACCAAGTGAGAAGTTCCAATAATCTCACTCAACAACTTGTGAAAATTCTTTCAAACACCCTTAGGCTACATCCTTCAAAGACTGCTTCTTAATCAAATCCAATAACATCTCATATCCTTCATCCTTTTTACTAGCATACAACTTTTTGCTCATCATTTCCTTGCAAACACTTGATGATAAAGGATATTCCACCTCTGCAAGCATATAAATATCAACATTCTTTAATGAAACACAATGTACCTTGCAGGTATGAAAATATCTCCAGCTGACAATGTTATGTTCCTCAGGAAGTTTCCACACTATATCAGACTCAGTTGGTGGCTCAAACATCACTTTCAAATTTCCCCAAAAGACTCTTTCAAACTCATCTTCAGGTGGATGATCTCCATATTTAATATTCACCAACTGATAAAGTTCTTGAAGATCCTCTCTATTCACATCAATCAAAATGCCAGCAAAATTCATATAAACAATGTTAGAATTATCTTCCCTTATTATTTGATATGCAGCCCTTCCACCAGTCATGATAAGTTGATACTTGACAACCTTAGTAGGTTCCTTAGTGCTTTCAATAGTCCCCATTGTGGCTCCTTCAGATGAAGGTTCTTCATCTAATTCCTCTTCAACAACTACTTTCTTGGATTTACTCTTCCTTTCCAAACATTTTCTTCTTTGAAACACAATAGGCTTAATTACTTCATCTTGCACTTCTTCTGTTGACTTACCAGCTTCAGGTTGTGTATCAATCACTTTATCAGGTTCAATGACTAGTTCAGTCTCTTTAGCCTTTCTACCTTGAAAGCAATATTTCTGCACATCATCATAATCAGTAGCTTTGTAACCTTGATCTCTCTCAAATGCCTTGAGATATGCTACTTGAATTTCTTCATATGACTTCTTTTTCATCTGTTCCAAAGAAAGATGCATTTGATTCTTAAGATACATCTTCATATCATACTTCTTTTCTGCCATAGACATCTTCTTAGGAATCTTTGATTTCTTTTGAAGTTTGAACTTTTCCAAGAATCCACCCAATGTATCATCATTACTTCTTGCATTAATGAAGTCAGCTAACTGTTTGGCTCGTTCATCAGCAGTTAAACCTTCAATAGTTAGCAGCTCTTCATACTTTGCTCTCACTTCATCATCAACATTGAGTAGTTTTGTAAAATCATCAGATTCTTCAGCCAATTGTCTTGCATAGACTGCATCTAACATCTTTTGTCTTTCTTCATCAGCAATATCTTGAGCCTTAATCCTCTCAATTTCAGCCTCAGATGCAAGTTCTTCTCTTGTTTTTCTTTTAGACTTCTTTGGCAATGAAGTTTCTTCATTACCAGAACTAAGTTCATTACCAGACTTTTCACCAGACTTTTCATCAGATATAGTCCCAAACTTTTCAACTTCTTCCTCAACAGACAAAATTAACCTTCTTCTTTTCCTATCCTGTTTGATTTTGCCCATTGATTGAGCCAAAGTCTCTGCAACTTCCAGTGTCTCTGGACTAATTGTGGTGACATTATCTTGAACAAGTGGTTCTTGAACTGGTGTTTGAAGAATATTTTCTTGTTCTTGCTCCAAATTCCTCCCCTGTTTGGAAGAATTTTCAGCTTCACCTTCCTCATCATCAAAAGAGACACCCTTTTTCTTCATTGCTACTCCCATTTTCTTTACTTTCTTCACCAAAGTCACATAAGCTTTTCTGAGTGCCTCATTAGTCTTTTCCAAAATGTCAATCTTCTTTTGTAATTGAGGAACAATGACAAGGAGATCTTCCACAGTTATGGGATTATGTGCCTCCTCCCTTTCAGGACTTGGAACATGTGGTTGTGGAGGTGAAGATTGTTGGATAGGTGTAGATGATCTTTCAACTGATGGTGAGGGACCTGGTTGAGGTGATGGAATTGGAGAAGACCTAGGTGTAGCAGACCTAGATGAGGCTTGGTCTTGAGCTTCATCAGGGTTCACTTGTGCAGCTCCAGAAGTACCTGCATTGTTAGTACCAAGCATAGCAGCAAGCAAAGGTTTGTCTGTCCCTTGAAAACTCCTTTTTAGATTTGCAAAAAGTTTGGAAGTAAAGGCCACACTGATGTAAGGCACTTTATCCCTAGTTTCAAAATTCAAGATCATTTGCAAAAATCTTGGATACATTAAAAATTTTGGGTTCTTAGCATTTTTCACCATTCCTTCAAAAAGTAATTTTGAAAAGTTAAATTTCCTTCCAAATGATAAACAGACCAATGCAGAAGCAATTCTGCTTCCAAATTGATCCCATCCACCACTCTTGGGACTTAAGCTCTGAAGTAAATGATGTACTAAAAACCTCCACTGAGGTGAAAAATGACTTTTCCAAAAGGTAAAACTTCCATCTGTGGGGTACCCAATGCTATTCAAACCCTCCAAAATATCCTCACTAGACAAATCAAATTCTCCTAAAGCATCATCTAATTGGAGACTTTCCCTAATCGATGCTTCAGTAATGGTAAAACCATTGTTATCTATGATTGCCCTTAAACATGGTGTCCCATCATCAAGAGTCTCAGAGGTAACCGACCTCCAGAACTGCTTGACAAGGGACTGATAAATAGTAGGATTATGAGTTAATGAATAACAAATATAAGAACCTTTTAGAAAATCCACAATCTGCTCAAAACCTGCACTTTGATCTGGCTTCTTCAAGAAACCAACTTGATTATGCTTGTCCACAAACTTGAGATTAGCCATGGATGAGTTAATGATTTAGGTCTGGTTGACAAGAAAGGTAGGGTTTTGAAAAATATTTGCGTAGAAACAGAGTCGTGAGTAATAAAGATTATTTAAATTTGGAAGCAAATAAAGAATAAAAGAAGATAAATAATATCAAATTTTAAGCTTATATACTTCATAAATATCTTGTTTTACTGAAAATAGTGCAACGGTAATATATTAGTAAAATCTTTATTTACTCTGACCAGATCTAACGGTCATAAAATTAACACTACCCGACCTAAAAAGTCAACCAGGCCGAATCATACACTTACCAGACCTAACCAAGAGAGTGAACTTACATACTTACTATAGCGAATGCAAAGCTTTTCATCACCTCATTCCAATCTTTTCTGCAAGAATTAGTTGAAACAACAAGAAAGAGGAGACAACAACCAATATTTTGCAAGACATATGAGCTACCAGATTTAACACTTAAGGTTAACCCGATTAAAAACATTTTAAAAATTTGTACATTTGCCTCCCCTTAAATGTACATTACCTCCCCTTAAGTGTAAATCCCATTTTTTTATTTATTTATTTATTTTTTTTTATCACTAATAAATACTTAACCATAATAAAAACGAAGGTCAACTTTCCAAAACACAATTAATAACTCTTTCCATGCAAGTATTAACTCATACACCAACCAAGCATTAAAAGACATTAAACCTTGATTTTCCCTATAAAACCACCCATAGTTTTATCACAAATACCATCACAAACCAGAATAAAACCTTATAAGCATAATGGATCCATCCAACTTAAAAACCATAGAGATTTCATCCGATTCCTGGGATCCAAATGACTCATCCTCTGATACATCCTCAGGAGGATGGGGTGGATACTTCCCACCAGGGTATTCATCAATCACAAGAAACAAGACATTGAGAGAAGCAACTCTGAAACAATGGCTAGCTGCTTATGATCTGTCTGAAAAGGAACCAGACAATGAAACACCAAAAACTTCAAGACCAACTCCTCCTTCTGATGTAGATGATAAAAGTGCCAAAGAAGAAGACCCCTCCAAGAATGATGAAGAGACCTTTCCTTCGAAGATTGTGCCTTCCCTGAGTAGTGGTTCTGTGCCACGTCCTCCACCAAGCAGTGTGATTCTTGCACTTCCATGCCCAAAAGCATGGAATCAATTTGGTGGCAGAGGAGCCAAGAAGACCATTCCTGACTTCATGGGAAAAGGGAAGCAGAAAGTGTAGGTGGTGATGTTTAGCTGGTTTGGGAAAAATCTTTTGTCTTATGAAGCCTTGTAACTTGCATCCTAGAATGCAATTTCTTGTTATTAAATAAAAAGCTCTTTGGTTCTGATGTTTTAATTTTCCACATATGAATAACTTGCAAATAGAAAAGAGCTAACAACTGCAAAGCAAAGTTAAGCACAAAATACCAAACACACATACTATAGAAAGCAAAATAAGTACTGAAAATAAGAATAGCATGATAAAGAACAAACAAATATACAAACTATACAAAGTTAAGAAAGAAGATCAGTTTTTCTTAACAACCCAGGCCTGAGTTGGCTTGAGTCCTTTCTGTGGAGCAACATACTTATAGGTCTTGTATGAACTTGCTCCAGTGAAACCATGTTTGGACTTATAGGTAAATTCATTTTTAAATGGATTCCAAGTCCAGCAATCAGAGAAATTATCAGTAGATCCCCTACTTGAATCTCTTTGTCTCCTTACAGGTGAATGAGCCTTATAAAAATTATTTCTTTGAAAATTTTCATTCACCTGAGGTTTTTGAAAAGGTTGCTTGGGTCTTACAAAACCAGTGTTCACATTAGGTCTCACAGAGTTAACATAACCAGTATTCACTTTAGGCCTCATAAAGTTAACATTTTGCCTATTCACATTAAAGTTTCTGTAGCCAGACCCAAAATTTGGTCTACCAGAATTAACAAAAGAGTTAGGTCTGGTAGTGTTATTTAGTTGTACAGGTCTGGGGACAAACTGGTTGGCATGGTTAACTCTATTAGCATTGTTCCAAACTGGTGTATTTGAACTATGAACCTTATTAACATTCATTCTCTTTTGCTCAGCCTCTCTTTTCATTCTCTTTTCATGGAAGTCACAATCTCTTATTAAATGACTCAAACTTCCACACACAAAGCATCTTTTAGGAGCATAATTGTAACTACTCCTACTTTCTCTGTGAACACTATTGCTTCTAGGTGACTCATTCAATTTAACAGATTCCCTAGGAGTTTTTATGTGATTGACACAACTAGGTTTAACTGTCTCAGCCTTTTGTTCAGTCACTAAAGGTTTAGTAACAACAGGTTCACACTTCTTAACAACCTTAGGTTCAGGATTCTCTTTTTCCTCATTGTTTGACTCAGTCTTAGAGTGATCAGAGGAACCATCAATAGATCCTTCAGAGTCATTGGATTGACAAGAAGAATATCTACTAGATTTGTCCTCTGAGGTAGTTGGTTCAGGCACTTGAGGACCTTTCTTACCATACACAAAGAGTGAATCATCAAACTCTTCTTTTTCAAGAGGAGTATAGTCATCACTCAAAGGTGGTGGTACTCCCTTAAAGTCACCAGTCTTAACAAACCTATTGTACAAAGGTTTATCAGCATAGTCCTCTTCTCTATTCTTAAATATATCCCTATTCTCATTTTCCTCATATCCTAAGCCACATTTTTTATTTGACTTAATTTGAGAATCCCAACACTTAAACAGGTTTTTATTTGAATTGTTCCATTGATCTACCCTTTTTCTCAGCTCATCCCTCTCCTTCTGAATTTTAAGCCCTAATTGTCTATACCTTTTAAGCTTCTCATCTTGTTCATATATCTTATTAGCTTGAAAGTATAGTTTTTCATTTAAAGCAGCATGTTGATTTTGAAGGGTGACCTTTTGTGCCTCTAAAGTTTTTACAGCATTTTTATGTGCTAATAAATTTACTTCTAGATCACCTATTTGTTCTTGCTGCTCATCACACAAAGCCTTAACATGATTATATGAGTCAGTACATAATTTAGAGCATAATGATACCTCATTACCAATGGCCATGAGAGCATGATCAGACTCCTCATTTACTCTTGGATGCTCACCCCAATTGACTCCTCCAGCTTCCATTGTCAGCAGGCTCATCTGATTCTTTTCCATCTTCCCATCTTCAACTCTTTTCTCATCAGCAGACTTCTTCTCTGGACAATCTCTTGAAAAATGCCCATGCTTGTGACAGTTGTAGCATTCAACAGTCCTCTTTGTGTATCCCACTGGTGATTTGTTGTTGAAGTTGATAGTCCTACCATATTGCTTCTGAAATCGTTTGACCCTTAGAGCAACCATGGCAATGTGCCATTTTATATCCATCTCCTCAACTTCAGCATCATTAATTTGTTCAAGGTCTTCACTAATAAAGCTTTCATCTTCCGTTTGATTGGCAAAGAAAGAATGTATCACCTCATCAGTGAAACTTGAAGCAGACCTTTCACTTGAAGGAGTTTCATAGTTACCAGACCTAACACCAGATCTAACCTTGTAAGTACTGCTTTTGTTTTGAGACACAAAAGCAACATTTGATGAACTGGTTGAACCCTGAGTGTTGTTACTGATGTCCCTTTCAAACATCCTGAGATTATGTACAGGTCATCAGGTGTCATAGAATCTACTTCCTCCTTAATCCTCATTGCCACAGATACATTGCCCCATTCTGATGGTAAAGATCTAAGGAATTTGTGATTTGCATCCTCATTCGAGACTGCTGCACCATGAACTTCCAGTTGTGTTAACAGATGTTGAAATCTGTCATAGCCCTTCTCCAAACCTTCAGTCTTTGAAACACTAAATGTTTCAAATTGCTGTTTAAGAACAGCCTTTTGCATCTTTTTGGAGTTAGCATTACCTCCAAATCGTTTCTTGATAGCTTCCCACATCTCCTTAGCATCAAGAATGCCATGAAACCTTTGTAGATGCTCCTTAGGAATAGCCATAAGAAGCAAGGTTCTGGCCTTCTTTTCCTTCTCCACAGCCCTAATCTCCTCAGCAGATACTGGTGGCATTATTCTGAGCTGCCCATCATTCCCTTGTGAAATTCTCTTCTTAGAATTTCCCTTTTGAATAACCTTCCATACATCACTATCAATGTATTCCAGATAATGTTCCATCTCCATGGCCCAGATATCATACTCTTCTCTCTTCAGTAGTGGAAGTTTTATGTTTGAGATTGTGGTTGTGGAAGGGATGGGTTGTTGTTGTGTTTGGGAGTTACTGGTTTCGGTTTTTCCTTCATCTTCATGGTTTGATTGCTCATCCTCACTGTTATGGATTGAGAAAGTTTCAGGCTTATCGATTTCAGACATTGTGAAGGGTGATTTGAGTGAGAATTAGGTTTTAGTGTTCTACGAATTCAGAGTCTCTCCCAAGCTTTGATACCACTTGTTGGTCCACAAATTGTATATGGATCACTAAGTAGTCTTGAATACCTAGTAGATGGTTAGGATAAATCCGAACCAATCTAAGTGAGAAACCCTAAGAGATTGTTAATGTTAATGCGGAATCTTAACAAGAACAATTAAGAACACAAGCAGGGATATCACTAACTTCGTATATTGATATTCACTATGATCAATTCGTACAACTCACACACGAACTAACAAACTTTAGGGATCCTTTTATAACACAAGGAAACCCTAGACGACACAGAAGATATACACAAATCTTCTATAAAGATACATACACGTATTGTATCTTTTCCTAACATAACTCTAACAAACTTTCCTATCTTCACGACCAGACTTAACTTTATAAGTCAACCAGACTTAACATGTACTACCAGACTTAACTTTACATAACCAGACCTAAATCACAAACATACCTAACTTAGTAAACTACCAGACCTAAGTTGTCTGCTCTTGATACGCATCATAATTCCCAACAGTTCAAAATAAACAAAAACAAACGCACCCTATGGTGGAGGGTGAGACTAACAAAACAACAACAACGACAACGACACCCTTTTGGGTGTCTCGTTGACCCAACAGCAGAAACAAACGCACCCTTGTGGGTGATTCTTTCTCGATCGAAATCAACACCACCCTTGTGGTGGTTCTTAAACACGACAACATCAACAAACAAACACTCTACAAAATAATTTATAACATAATTATATAGGCCAAAATAAAAGAAATTCAGCCATAAGCAATTCCATAACCACTGTGACCATACGGGTCAACTCGAAACCCTATCACAGGTTTGACCTGTAACAATTCGCATTTTCAGGTTACTATCCATTTCCGAATTTTTACTATTCACTTTCACTATTCATTCCCGAAAATTTTTATTTCATATTCTCGTAAGTTAAACTATATTAATGATAATCCGAGAGTTTGACACTCGTCGGATCATTTCTGCAAAAATAACTAGTCACTATTCATCAAAATATCTAAACACTATTCATCAAAATATCTAAACACTATTCATCCAAAATATCTAGATATTTTCAGAAATTCACTAGTCGTGTAAATACTCATTTCTCGTGAAAAAATTATTCTAAATACAATGGTACTAATTTCGTGTCATAAATCGAACGTTATCAAGCCTAAATGAGTCCCAAACCATAATTACACAAAAGTTACAATAATGACCCCTGTAAAAATATTTCTCGTTTTATATATTCATTTTGTTGGAAAAACTATTCTAAACGCAACGGCGTAATTTTCGTGACTTGAATCAAACGTTTGCTAGCCTAAATAAGTTCCGAACA
Source organism: Artemisia tridentata subsp. tridentata (assembly GCA_021014915.2). Taxonomy (NCBI): domain Eukaryota; kingdom Viridiplantae; phylum Streptophyta; class Magnoliopsida; order Asterales; family Asteraceae; genus Artemisia; species Artemisia tridentata. The sequence continues at coordinate 117,181,802 of CP139506.1, read as the reverse complement.
CGAAAAGCAGAAAAGTTACACAATTAGTCCTCAGTTGAAATTTTCCTATAAATAAGAGGCATAAGCCTTCATTATTTCTTGCACCACCCCTCTCTTTATCTCTAAAGTCCTTAAACCCAAGGCGATTCTTAGCTATTTTAGCTAGTTTCTTTCAAGAACGTACAAGCGTTCTTAAGCAAAAGCTAGATTTTGATCTACTTTGCTTCGAGTTTTCAAGAAAGGCGTCGTTATAATCTTCAAATAACTTCAAGTCTCCAAAAAGACTTTGTTATTATCTTATTTTAGTTTCGGGTACTACAACACTAGGGAACTTCATGTGAGGGGTTTCATTTGGGTAAACGGATCGACGAGTTGCTGGATTTACGAATTAAAGTGTCCTAGCTCCTCGAAAGTTTACTACATGACCTCTGAATTATGATGGCCCGAACGGTAGTTAAGCGTAGAGACTTCCTGGCTTAATCCATCAATCCCGTTATACGTTGTGATATCATTAGTTCAAGGTGAGTTCTTAGCCCCTACTTTTAATACTCGTTTTAACTCTTTGGGGGAGATACATGCTTAACTACTTTCAATTACTTTTACATGTATTCCAAACCCTTACATATTACTGTGAGTTCTTAGCCCCTACTTTTATAATCGTTTTAACTCTTTGGGGGAGATACATGCTTAAATACTTGTTCTTATTTTCATACATGCTTAAATACTTGTTCTTATTTTCACAAGTAAACTAAACTCTTATACTTTACCGTAAGTTCTTAGCCCCTACTTTTATACTCGTTTTAACTCTTTGGGGGAGATACATGCTTAAATACTTGTTCTTATTTTCACAAGTAAACTAAACTCTTATAATTTACCGTGAGTCATAGCCCCTACTCTTTTAATACATGTTTTATACTTTTGGGGGAGATACATGCTCAAACTATACTTTTACAAATACACGTTTAACTTTATGATACAGTTAGTCAATGATTCAAATCTATGTGATACTTTTATTCTTTTATGCTATTTATATGTGACGTCTTATTATGTGATACACTGTTATGTGTAAATCTATTAATGTGGATTGGAATTATCAAATACATGATTTATGCAATTACTTAAATGTTTATACTTTTATACGATACGCTTTCATACTTGTCTTTGGGAAGTAGGCACAAAGTAATCTTTGAGAAATGGCACCCAGTAATCTTTGGGAAATGGCACCCAGTATTCTTTGGGAAATGGCACCCAGTAATCTCATGATGCATTGATATGCAAGACATCTACCCTAGACATACTATGTTAGCAGTGGGTTGTAAACACACAGGTTGCAAGTTTTGTATGGGCGAAACTTGGAACTGAGTGAATTTACAATGCCTTTACTGTGTGAACATTCTTTAAAAGGCTTACATGTTAAACAAACTCTATGAACTCACCAACCATTGTGTTGACACTTTAGCATGTTTATCTCAGGTACATTAGACGATAGCTAGATCTTGAAGCATAGAGTCGCACGGCATATTTTGAAGACTTATGCTATTATCATTTACCATTCGAAACATTTTGTATACATTTATGTATCATACTTTGAGATCTCATGTTTGTAACTCTGAATTCATTAATCGAATGGTAACTTTTCAAAACGTCTCATTTAGAGGTAGTTTTCTATAACTTGTACTTTGTATTATGAAGTAGCACCCCAAAGACACAATCTTCCGCTGCGATATTTTGGGGGTGTTACAGATTGGTATCAGAGCCTTGGTTATAGAGAACTAGGTTGCATTTAGTACCTAGACTATAACTGCTTTATACGTTAAGACTTTCCTACCTATTTGCCTCACACACACACTTCATGCGCATATGCTTCTTGTTAGTTGTTCGTTTAGATCCACGCTATTGGATGATAAGACTTTAGTATTAATAAGAAACCCTAGAATTTAGTCGAGTCATTAAAAATATGGAGCTCAGTAATAACTAATTATTTAACTTGATCTTGTGACAGTTCTTGTTTGATGAGACATGAGATTTGAGTTAAATAATATTATTACTTAGCTTTAAGGATTTGATGACTTGGTTATCTTACTATCTGTCTCAGAAAACGAGTTTTGTGTCGGAAATTCTTAAGTAGGATGATTTAGAATCTCCTTATTTAAATGGATTGGGACGCCTCTTTATTTAAATAAAGAAATTTGAAATCACCGAACCATAAGTTTATAATCCCTTACTTACATAAATTTGGACGCTTCTTTATGTAAGTAATGAATTATAAATAAGTGGGCTTATTTGTATCCGATACGATTCCCTAACCACTATTTCCGATGAATCAGAGTGAACACCACTATTTTAGAGATCCTGAAACCAATAATTTTCTTAGGCATACCGTAAGTAGTAAACGTCAACAGAACTTCGGGACGAAGTTCCCTTAAGGGGTAGAGACTGTAACAATTCGCATTTTCAGGTTACTATCCATTTCCGAATTTTTACTATTCATTTTTACTATTCACTTTCACTATTCATTCCCGAAAATTTTTATTTCATATTCTGGTAAGTTAAACTATTTTAATGATAATCCGAGAGTTTGACACTCGTCGGATCATTTCTGCAAAAATAACTAGTCACTATTCATCAAAATATCTAAACACTATTCATCAAAATATCTAAACACTATTCATCCAAAATATCTAGATATTTTCAGAAATTCACTAGTCGTGTAAATACTCATTTCTCGTGGAAAAATTATTCTAAATACAATGGTACTAATTTCGTGTCATAAATCGAACGTTATCAAGCCTAAATGAGTCCCAAACCATAATTACACAAAAGTTACAATAATGACCCCTATAAAAATATTTCTCGTTTTATATATTCATTTTGTTGGAAAAACTATTCTAAACGCAACGGTGTAATTTTCGTGACTTAAATCAAACGTTTGCTAGCCTAAATAAGTCCCGAACACGAAAAGCAGAAAAGTTACACAATTAGTCCTCGGTTGAAATTTTCCTATAAATAGGAGGCATAAGCCTTCATTATTTCTTGCACCACCCCTCTGTTTATCTCTAAAGTCCTTAAACCCAAGGCGATTCTTAGCTATTTTAGCTAGTTTCTTTCAAGAACGTGCAAGCGTTCTTAAGCAAAAGCTAGATTTTGATCTACTTTGCTTCGAGTTTTCAAGAAAGGCGTCGTTATAATCTTCAAATAACTTCAAGTCTCCAAAAAGACTTTGTTATTATCTTATTTTAGTTTCGGGTACTACAACACTAGGGAACTTCATGTGAGGGGTTTCATTTGGGTAAACGGATCGACGAGTTGCTGGATTTACGAATTAAAGTGTCCTAGCTCCTCGAACGTTTACTACATGACCTCTGAATTATGATGGCCCGAACGGTAGTTACGCGTAGAGACTTCCTGGCTTAATCCATCAATCCCGTTATACGTTGTGATATCATTAGTTCATGGTGAGTTCTTAGCCCCTACTTTTAATACTCGTTTTAACTCTTTGGGGGAGATACATGCTTAACTACTTTCAATTACTTTTACATGTATTCCAAACCTTTACATATTACTGTGAGTTCTTAGCCCCTACTTTTATAATTGTTTTAACTCTTTGGGGGAGATACATGCTTAAATACTTGTTCTTATTTTCATACATGCTTAAATACTTGTTCTTATTTTCACAAGTAAACTAAACTCTTATACTTTACCGTGAGTTCTTAGCCCCTACTTTTATACTCGTTTTAACTCTTTAGGGGAGATACATGCTTAAATACTTGTTCTTATTTTCATACATGCTTAAATACTTGTTCTTATTTTCACAAGTAAACTATGTTAATACAAATAGCGTCTCAAAAACGTTATTTATATTCTTTGATCTTTCATTAGTTTTGTTAATGACAAATAAAAGAAATATCTTTTAGCAAATAATAAATACTAGCTTAAGTCTCTTAAGTACACATTTTACACTTCACATATTAACCAAGAATTACAAGTTTGCTTATTTAGTAACTTGTTTCCTGAAAAGGAAACTTTAATTCTAAAACCATTCCATGACATCATTGCATACATCACATACAATATCTTTGATATATCTTGGTTAGATTTGCAAGATACATAGTTGACATTTGAGGATCTTGGATGATTTGGTAAGATACAACTAAGATATGGTAAGAGACAACTAAACCTTAGCTATCACATCCCACGGATCCAAATCATATGAAGGACGGATCCCTTGTGAGGGATCCGTGGGATCCGTGAGCTGAAGATCAACTTGCCTATAAATAGGAAGCTGATCATTTGGCTCTCTCATCACTCATATAGCCTTAACACACATATTCATTCAGTACATATCTTACTAACATCATTCATAGTTGCATTTCACTTTGATCTTTCATTTTGTAGAAAAGAGATCAAGCATTCAAGGATCTACAGAACCATAATCCTTTAGTTGCATTACTGTGTGATATTGTAGTTTGTTTCACACATCATATCTATCATTTGTAATCAGTGAGTGTGGTTAGTGATTTAGTCCTTAAAGCACAAAGAGTGTAGGGAGTAGTTGTACCCGTATAAAGAACTCGACATCTAGCTTAGTGTCGGTAAAGTAAATAGGCGACGTCAGGTTGGTTCTACCTTGTGAAAGAACCCGGTGTTTAGCTTAGTACCGGAAAAGGAATTAAGCGACGTGTAAAGGTTTTCTCCTCCTAGAAAAGGAGTTTGTTTCTTAGTGAAAGATAAACTCTCGAGTAGGAAACTCGGGGAGTGGAGTAGGGCAAGGAAGAGAGTCCTTGTAGCCGAACCACTATAAACAACAGTGTCGTGTGGTTTGATCTTTCCTCTCTTTATCTTTTATTTACATTGTGTGATTATTTATTTGTGATTGTTTCCTTTGAAATTAACATATAGTAACAAAGCAAATAAAACTTGAAAAACGGTGAAAACTATTCAACCCCCCTTCTAGTTTTCCACAATTGGCATCAAGAGCTACGTTACTTAAGATCTTTAAAATATATTGTATTTTAAAACTTAAAACGATCCATGGATTTTGAAAACTTTAAAGAAGGGCAATCTATGCAAAGACCACCTCTATTTGAACCAAATTGTTTTATTTATTGGAAAAATCGCTTTGAGACTTATGTAAAGTCAAAGGACATAGATCTATGGTATATTATAGTTGATGGTGATTACAAACCTATTAGTAATAATATTTCGGGTGGTCGGGATGAATGAGCTTCTCTTACTCGTCACAGTGATGAGCAAAAGAAACTAATTGCCAAAAATAATGAAGCCAAAATGATGCTTTATAATGCCTTACCTAAGAAAGAATATGAAAGAGTTTTTATGTGTAAAACGGCTAAGGATATTTGGCAATCTCTTATTATCACACATCAATGGAACTCACAAGTAAAAGATAACAAAATTGATCTTCTTGTCCAACAATACGAACAATTTGTTATCTCTGAAGATGAGACCATTGATAGTGCGTTTGCTAAGTTCAATACTATTATTACATCACTTAAAGCACTTGATGAATCTTTTTCTAGTAAGAATTTTGTCAGGAAATTTCTAAGAGCACTCCAACCGAAATGGAGAGCAAAGGTGACAGCTATTGAAGAATCTAAAGATCTCTCAAGCATGACACTGGATGAGCTCATAGGAAACCTAAAAGTTCACGAAATGATTATGGAAAAAGACTCGGAAATTGTCAAAGGCAAAAAGGAGAAGATTAAGTCTATTGCCTTGAAAGCCAAAGTCGAGTCAAGTGATGATGATGAGTCTTGTTCAAACAATGATAATGAAGAGTATGCCATGGCCGTGAGGGATTTCAAGAAATTCTTCAGGAGACGAGGAAAGTTTGTAAAACCACCTCGTGATGAAAAGAAATCCTCTCGGAAAGATCGTGACGATAAGAAATGTAAGGTTGATAGGAAATGCTATAGGTGTAGTGACTCCAGTCACTTAATAGGAGAATGTCCAAAGCTTCCAAAGACCAAGTCTCAAAGAGCCTTCGTTAGTGGAGCTTGGAGCGATAGTGAAGGAGATGATGATGATGAGCCTAAGAACAACGAAATGGCACTTATGGCTAATGACACAGAAGAGGTACATTCTGATTCATACTCCTCTATAGATGACGAAACCTTAGAAGTAGAATATAACAAACTGTGTGAAGTTACTTTAAAAATCATAAACAAAAACAAGTTTTTGAAAACAAAGACAACACTTTTAGAAAATGAAGTATTTTGGCTTAAAGAAAAAGCAATACGAATTGAAAAATGTAAAGATAGTAAAGAAACGTGTGTGTCTTGTCAAGAACTAAAACTTGAATTAGAAACCTTAAGAACCACACAGGAAGATTTGATCAAACAAAATTCAAAGTTTAAAAGGTTTGATAAAAATATAAGTTGTGCAGATGAAATAATGAAAATGCAAAAGCTACCTCATGATAAAACAGGATTAGGCTTTATGAAACTAGGAACCTTAAGTGATTATAAGGAACAGACTTTGAATAAAACTGATTCAACCAAGTTGGACACTCACGGATCCGACGGATCCAAAAATTTGGATCCGCCAAGTGTATCCAAAGGATCCGCGAGTACAGAAGTTGAACAGAAGGTTCACAAAGTCGACCGTTCCGAGTTTGTTAAAGTTACTAAGAAACCTAACAGTAGTATAATCAATCATAAACATAAACCAGCAGTATCTTTAGGAAGAGGACAATCTAGAAATGAATATAAAGTTAAAACGGATCAACAGAGACCTCAAATGAGTTTTCCCAAACACCCCTTTCCAAAGAGTATAGTTAATCCACAACATACTTATCAAAATAATTGGAACCAAAACATACCTAGAAACTTTCATGGTCCTAATTATATGTCATGGAACAATTGTCCACCATTTACATACATAAACCATGATAATGTCATGTTTAACCCAAACGGACCCATGAGATATTGGGGACCAAATGCTTGAGTCTTTTATGAACTTAGGTATGCTTGAAAGTTGATCTTGAACCTGATGAGTGGATCAAAGATAGTGGGTGCTCAAGACACATGACGGGAAACAAAAATCTTTTCTCAACCTATCAAGTGTATGACGGAGGTAATGTCACATTCGGTAGCAAGCTTAAAAGTAAAATCATCGGAAAAGGTACAATCTCTCATGACTCTCTATCTATTGATGATGTTGCTCATGTAGATAATTTAGGATTTAATTTACTTAGTATAAGTCAATTATGCCGCAAAAAGTATAACGTCCTTTTCAGTGAAAATGGAAGTAAAATACTTAAAGATGGCATAACCGTAGGAAAAGGTGTTTTAAAGAATAATGTCTATGTTATGAAATTAGATAAAACACCTAAAGATAAGTTATGTCTTACCTCCTTGGACGAAAACTCAACTCTATGGCATCGACGCTTAGGTCATGCTAATATGAGGCTTATTCAATCTTTATCATCCAAAGAACTCGTTAGGAACCTACCCAAGTTGAAATATGACCAACACTTTTGTGATGCTTGCAAAATTGGGAAACAAGTACATAATAGCCATAAGGCTAAAAACATGGTATCTACATCTAGATGCCTAGAATTATTACATATGGATTTGTTTGCCCGTCGGCTATACAAAGTTATGGAGGAAATTTTTACACTTTAGTCATAGTAGATGATTACTCTAGATATACATGGACAAAGTTTTTGAAAACTAAAAATGTGGCATTCGAAAAATTTGAAATTCTAAGCAAGAAAATTCAAAATCAAATAGGAAGTAATATAGTATCTATTAGAACTGACCATGGTCGAGAATTTGACAATGAAATTCAATTTGGAAATTTTTGTGATAATAATGGAATAACTCATAATTTCTCGGCTCCTCGTACACCTCAATCTAATGGTGTAGTAGAACGTAAAAATAGAACAATTCAAGAAATGAGTAGAACTATGTTAAATGAACAAAACATACCACAAAAGTTTTGGTGTCACGCTGTAGATACTTCTACATATATCCTAAATAGAGTTTTAATTAGACAATTTTTAAATAAAACTCCTTATGAAATTTATCGAGGCAAAAAGCCTACATTAGGATATTTTAGAGTTTTTGGAAGCAAGTGCTTCATTTTAAACACAAAGGATTATCTCACTAAGTTCGACCCAAAGTCGTATGAAGGTGTATTTCTTGGGTACTCACAAAACAGTAAAGCATACATTGTATTCAATAAGGAAACATCAAGAGTCGAGGAATCGTTGAACGTAACATTCAACGAAAGTCCACCTCCCTCTAAGACATCACCTTTGGTAGATGATGACTTAGTTGAAAGTCAAATGGTTAATGATATAGAAAACATTGAAAATGACAATGAACCCGTAAAAGGAGAAATAGTCAATATTAAAGAAACTAAAAGTCATCCATTAGAAAACGTCATAGGAAAACTTAATGAAAGAACATTAAGATCCAAAGCTCAAAATGAAAGTAATTATTTTTGTTTTATTTCAACCACTGAACCTAAAAATATAGACGAGGCAATAAAAGATGAATCTTGGGTAATTGCTATGCAAGAAGAACTTAATCAATTTATTAGAAATGATGTTTGGACATTGGTCCCTCCACCTAAAAACTAAACCATAATAGGCACCAAATGGGTCTTTAGAAATAAAATGGATGAAAAGGGTATTATATCTAGAAATAAAGCTAGGCTAGTAGCTCAAGGTTACAATCAACAAGAAGGTATAGATTACGATGAAACCTTTGCACCCGTAGCTAGACTTGAGTCTATTATAATATTACTTGCATATGCATGTGCACATGATTTTAAGTTATTTCAAATGGATGTCAAAAGTGCTTTCTTAAATGGTCTTATAAATGAAGAAGTATATGTTGTACAACCTCCCGGCTTTGCCGACTTTGAAAAACCAAATTATGTTTTCAAACTTAAGAAAGCTTTATACGGACTTAAGCAAGCACCAAAGGCTTGGTATGATCGACTTAAGACTTTCCTAGTTGACCATAAGTATACCATGGGCCTAGTAGATAATACTCTCTTCACCAAGAAAAAGGGATCACATATTATCATAGTCCAAATATATGTGGATGACATTATATTCGGTTCAACTTGTCAAGAGTTATGCGACGATTTCTCAAAAATCATGCATGACGAGTTTGAAATGAGTATGATGGGGGAACTAAACTTTTTCTTAGGTCTCCAAATTAAACAATTAGAAGATGGGATATTCTTCAACCAATCAAAGTATATCAAAGATATGCTTAAGAAGTTTGGTCTTGAAGACTCAAAACCCATGAAAACACCCATGTCCTCCGAAACCAAACTTACTAAGGATGAAGAAAATGAATCCGTAGATAGCACTAAATATAGAGGAATGATTGGTAGTTTACTCTATCTTACGGCTAGTAGGCCTGACATTATGTTTAGTGTTTGTCTATGTGCACGTTTTCTAGAAGATCCAAAAACGTCCCATCTTGAAGCCGTTAAAAGAATATTTAGGTACATCAAAGGTACTACACACTTAGGATTATGGTATCCCAAAGGAACGGGTGTATAAACCATAGTGTATACTAACTCAGATCACGCAGGTGATTATGTTGATAGGAAAAGTACTAGCGGTATTTGTACTTTTGTAGGATATTGTCTAACATCATGGTTCGCTAAGAAACAAACTGCCCTCGCAATCTCAACAACAGAGGCAGAGTATGTGTCTGCAGGTAAGGCGCGTCAACAAGCACAGTGGATGAAACAAGCTCTCGTCGACTATGGAATTGAACTCAACAACATTCCCATTCTTTGCGACAACAAAGGTGCTATCGATCTAAGCAAAAATCCAGTCCAACACGCTAGAACCAAACATATTGAAATACGCCATCACTTCCTTCGCGACAATGTACAGAAGGGAATCATCTCAATTGAGAAAGTTTCCTCAGAGGACAACATTGCCGATATTCTCACAAAACCACTTAAACGAGAACCTTTCAACTATCTTAGACTTGGATTAGGATTAATGGAACCTAGTGATTAGGTGAAACATAAGTACAAACATTAGTTTAGCCACACACGACACTAAACCAAAACATGTGTTCTGATCCGCGGATCCAATCGACAACAAGGACGGATCCTTTGTTTTGGATCCGCCGGATCCGTCGCATGCTGAGTTTAGTTTATTATTAAATAAACAAGAACAACTACTATTCATTCCTCACTCCAAAACATATCACCTTACTATACTCGACACACACTTAATCTCCATCACAATTTAGACCATTTTCTTCCACAAATTTGTGCTTCTAACATCACTGTAAGTATTCTTATCATATTTATACTCCTGATCTGCGTCTAGGATTTCCATTTCATGCACAAAAACCAAAACTTGGGGTATATGCATAATTCTTGAAAAATCATGAAGCATATTTATTGCATTATACTTAAAAAACATGTTTTTCTTAGTTAGGAATTGCATCTCATAGCACATTGTCTTAAGTTAACAAAAACCCCATGAAAATTTTTCACTAAAATCTTCTAACGACTAGGTAAAATGATTTTTTCTTACATTGTTCATACAAATGCAAAAACGTTATCTTTTAGACTTCACTTGCATAATGTCTCTTGAATGCTAAAGGGAATACATAATTAATATGTATTTTCGGGTACATTCAACCGTAGCTACATTGAAATAGGAGCGTTTGGGTTATCTCTCGTTTGTAAACAAAACTTGCATAAACTAATTTTTCTTGCATCAAAAGGAGTCGAGATAACCGCACCTCCACATTGTCCCCATGTAGGCACACACTAGGAATTTTACACTTCCTTTGATCATCTTAACTAAAACTATGTAACTTTTGTATTTGGGGAAATCATGCCTCCCGCAACCAACTACGATCACAAAAGAACTGTTAACTACTTACCCAATGTCCACAAAACCAAAGGTCTAACCAATGCCCAAATCGAAATTTTCAAAGCCTTAGAGAAAAAGTATGTTCATGAGGGTAGAGTCGTAGATTCATCGTTCTATGAAGGAACTCAACTTAGGGAACAATTAGCCGCAATTCGATTTGATTCTCTTTTAGACATAGATGAACCAATCATTCCTAGGTTCATACTTGAGTTCTATGCTAGTGTAGGTCTTAGTTCGAGTGACCAAGGTTACTTAAGTCTTCATTTTACTCTAAATGGAAATCTTGTAAACATCCCTCTTGATCAATTTGGTGAGGTCTTAGGAATTCCAAACCAAGGGACATGTATTTACTCGGACAAATGGTCCTTAACAATCTTAGACTCCAATCTCGATAGGACGGCACCATATGTCACTCCTCTCGAATCAAAAGAAGTGATTAGGGAACATCTCTTCATTCCTAAGAACAACCCCACAAGAATGTATCGTGGTCGTGAAGTTGCTAGAGATCCATTTGCAATGGAGCTTAATGAACTCAAACCCGAGTTCAAGAAAATGGAAGATGTCTTAAGGGCTAATGTGATGTGCACCATAGGAAACCGTGATCACATCAATGCTTGTTTGTGTCATATGATGTACAACATCTCTACTCATCAACCTTTCAATCTTGCTTATTATGTTGCCAAAAGAATGTGTGACATTCCGGTTCAAAGCAAGATGGCAATGCCTTATGGTATGCTCTTAACCCGACTCTATAGAGCCTTTGCACCCGCTCGTCCAAACCATTTAGGCTTTGTTCCGGATTACAATGAAATTGAACATACCTTCATTCCTTTGAGCGACTTTAGGGTTAGTGTTGATAAGGGCAAACGTCCTCGTGTACCAACATCATCATCATCATCTTCAATGAGTGAAGATGATGGTTTGCCAAACTCTAGGATTCCTCCACCCGAATACTTGAGCCATCTTCCTCCAATTCAAAATGAATCCGCTGAGTATCGAAACATCAAAGGAATGGTGAAGAATCTTGGTCGTTGGATGATGAAATTGCACAAGGGGATGAAGGATGAAGAAGTTGAAGAAAAAGCTTCCATGATGGAGTGTTTGGTTTTGAACAATGTTGGATGTTGTGATGTTAAACTTCTATGTGTCTAGAATTTATCTGATAATACTTGTTATGTATGTGTAATAACTAACACTTGCAGGTAGATAACCATCATGGTTATCAATTTCCCGGGTTATAGCCAGTGTTTGGCATAACACCTAAAACGGTAAGTTTCTAAGTACGGATTAAACTATGTGCAATCATGTGTTAATGTTATCATATTTAGTTGTTTTGCTATACATATTAGATGTTAAGTAAGGTCTAGGTGAATTTTCGGGTTTTCGTCGAAAAACGAGAAATATGACATATGTTCTGTTTAGTTTTTAAGTTTTAGGCATACGGATCTGGCGGATCCCAAACAAGGGCTCCGCCAAGGCTTATCGTTGGATCCGCCATCCGCCAACCTGCGGAATTGGCGGATCCCTGAAAAAGGTTCCGCCTTTGAATCCACTTGGATCCGCAGGTTTCCCAGTAAAATTATAAAACTTTTTCGACTTATCCCGATTCTTAAATCTTAGTATTTAGTATCATTTAGGATTTATTCTCTGATCATAATTCATCTTAGAATCATTTAGGAATTCTTAGAAACTTAGGAACAAAATTTCCCACCAAAATTTAAATTTTTGAATTTTAGGTGTGAGTTACCAAACTGATACAAAGAAGGAACCCTTTTTAGGGATCCGTCAAATACGTGGAAATATCAAATCATCAGATTTTCCACTATCTTCCACAAACCTTCTGTCTATAAATTAGCACTTTAGGATCTTCAATTCACATCACAACCATCTCTTCTCCTGTACATTTTAGCTATCATACTTCACCTAAAAGTCTCAATGACAAAATCACACAACTCCTCCACATCCAAGCCACTAAAACGAACAGCCCGTATGAGTGTGAAACCTTGTTGTTTTATCAACATTCACAACTCATCCTCTGAAGAATCATCACCACTAAACATATCCTCACCCATTGCTAGTGAAAACTTCCTTACTTTATCCACTCCAACTCCCTCACATGTAGTTATAAAAACACCACCTCCTACCATTACTCCTGTAGCAACCACACCACCACCCGCTCCAGCTCCCGCTCCATCACAGTCTGAGAAGTCTGCCTCATCACCATCCTCACCAAAACTCCAACCCATGGAACTATTTAGAACACCACCAACATCTCCACAACCATATCTTGAAGAGTTAGAAGATCTTCCACCTACATCCACCAATCCTCCACCAATAAGTCTTGAAAACTTAGAACCTATGCTATTTCATCCTCTCCATCCGGAGATTCATGGTCCTCTATACCGTGAAGCACCACAACCTCGTCCACAAATACCACCACTATCACCAACTTCAACACTCATTGCCATTGATGAAGCAATGTGGAGCAACATTCCTTAAACACAAGAGGAGATAAGTGCGGAGTTAAACCAACTCTATACTCTCTCGGGTATGGTTGACCATCGCCTTTATGAAGCAATGGACATTCAAAGCATTCTTATGAACTCCCTCCAAACACCACAACAACCATCAAACAACAACAACAACAACCAATCACCATCACCACCACCACCACCACAAAACTTGGAGCCTAGTCTTCCTCCCGGCTTCTCAAGTCATGATTGCGCACATTGTGAGAGAACGGCTCACTTGGCCCAAAGGACCAACATCTTGGTCCATGAGCTTCAAAATGAGATGAGGTTCATCTTGAACCATGTTTTTGAACGTTTAAACGCAATCTCTCATCCTCCTCAATAGGAGCTTTTTAGACTAGTTGTTAGGACCTTTTAAATTGTTGCTTTAGGACTTTTTATTTTCTTTCTAGGATGTCTTTTTATTGTAATTGTAACATCATTTCATCATTGTGACTTTTGTCACAAAATTTTCATTATCTATGAATGTGATGTTTTATGCTTATGAGTGATCAACATATTGCATATTATCATTATCATTGTGACCTAACATCATTATCTAACCTATAATTATGATTGCTTTAGGTAAAAATAATGTTCAGACACTTACTTTGACTTTTAAAAGTCAAAACATATTGAAAGGCTTGTTTGGGAGAATACTTCACAAGCATTCTACTTCTTCATTGAAGTCATTCATTTCTAACACTTCATTTGCAGCATATCATACCCTTCATAGTATACGTTGGTACTCGAGAAGTGAGGAGTATACATCAAGGGGGAGCATCTCATAAGCATTTCATATACTAACCGTTTGTTTTGTAGATTCATGCATCATTTCCTTAATTACTCTATCTAGGGGGAGTATAAAACAAGGGGGAGCTTTAAAGTTCTCAAAATCGCATTCCGCTACGCTACTCTTTTTGTTTCGACAAAAAGGGGGAGAAAAGGACTAACTTTGCATCAACTGTGATGCATCACAGTACATACATTTTTTACAAAACTTTTCTTTAATAAACAAACTTAATATATATTTTTAAGAACTCATGCTATATTTATTCTCTTGCTCAAAAATATACCTTATGTTTTGTCATCAACAAAAAGGGGGAGATTGTTAATACAAATAGCGTCTCAAAAACGTTATTTATATTCTTTGATCTTTCATTAGTTTTGTTAATGACAAATAAAAGGAATATCTTTTAGCAAATAATAAATACTAGCTTAAGTCTCTTAAGTACACATTTTACACTTCACATATTAACCAAGAATTACAAGTTTGCTTATTTAGTAACTTGTTTCCTTAAAAAGAAACTTTAATTCTAAAACCATTCCATGACATCATTGCATACATCACATACAATATCTTGGTTAGATTTGCAAGATACATAGTTGACATTTGAGGATCTTGGATGATTTGGTAAGATACAACTAAGATATGGTAAGAGACAACTAAACCTTAGCTGTCACATCCCACGGATCCAAATCATATGAAGGACGGATCCCTTGTGAGGGATCTGTGGGATCCGTGAGCTGAAGATCAACTTGCCTATAAATAGGAAGCTGATCATTTGGCTCTCTCATCACTCATATAGCCTTAACACACATATTCATTCAGTACATATCTTACTAACATCATTCATAGTTGCATTTCACTTTGATCTTTCATTTTGTAGAAAAGAGATCAAGCATTCAAGGATCTACAGAACCGTAATCCTTTAGTTGCATTACTGTGTGATATTGTAGTTTGTTTCACACATCATATCTATCATTTGTAATCAGTGAGTGTGGTTAGTGCTTTAGTCCTTAAAGCACAAAGAGTGTAGGGAGTAGTTGTACCCGTGTAAAGAACTCGACATCTAGCTTAGTGTCGGTAAAGTAAATAGGCGACGTCAGGTTGGTTCTACCTTGTGAAAGAACCCGGTGTTTAGCTTAGTACCGGAAAAGGAAGTAAGCGACGTGTAAAGGTTTTCTCCGCCTAGAAAAGGAGTTTGTTTCTTAGTGAAAGATAAACTCTCGAGTAGGAAACTCGGGGAGTGGAGTAAGGCAAGGAAGAGAGTCCTTGTAGCCGAACCACTATAAACAACAGTGTCGTGTGGTTTGATCTTTCCTCTCTTTATCTTTTATTTACATTGTGTGATTATTTATTTGTGATTGTTTCCTTTGAAATTAACATATAGTAACAAAGCAAATAAAACTTGAAAAACGGTGAAAACTATTCAACCCCCCTTCTAGTTTTCCACAAACTAAACTCTTATACTTTACCGTGAGTCATAGCCCCTACTCTTTTAATACATGTTTTATACTTTTGGGGGAGATACATGCTCAAACTATACTTTTACAAATACACGTTTAACTTTATGATACAGTTAGTCAATGATTCAAATCTATGTGATACTTTTATTCTTTTATGCTATTTATATGTGACGTCTTATTATGTGATACACTGTTATGTGTAAATCTATTAATGTGGATTGGAATTATCAAATACATGATTTATGCAATTACTTAAATGTTTATACTTTTATACGATACGCTTTCATACTTGTCTTTGGGAAGTAGGCACAAAGTAATCTTTGAGAAATGGCACCCAGTAATCTTTGGGAAATGGCACCCAGTATTCTTTGGGAAATGGCACCCAGTAATCTCATGATGCATTGATATGCAAGACATCTACCCTAGACATACTATGTTAGCAGTTGGTTGTAAACACACAGGTTGCAAGTTTTGTATGGGCGGAACTTGGAACTGAGTGAATTTACAATGCCTTTGTTGTGTGAACATTCTTTAAAAGGCTTACATGTTAAACAAACTCTATGAACTCACCAACCATTGTGTTGACACTTTAGCATGTTTATCTCAGGTACATTAGACGATAGCTAGATCTTGAAGCATAGAGTCGCACGACATATTTTGAAGACTTATGCTATTATCATTTACCATTCAAAACATTTTGTATACATTTATGTATCATACTTTGAGATCTCATGTTTGTAACTCTGAATTCATTAATCGAATGGTAACTTTTCAAAACGTCTCATTTAGAGGTCATTTTCTATAACTTGTACTTTGTATTATGAAGTAGCACCCCAAAAACACAATCTTCCGCTGCGATATTTTGGGGGTGTTACATGACCCGACCTGATTCAAACCAAGCAATCGAAACACTTTTTTTTTTTTTTTTTTTTTTTTAAATTCTACCACATGAATAGATATCAAAGAAACATGTTTTAAATCGATTTAATTCCACGAAAATATGTTCAATCAGTTTGAATATACGACTTTATAAGTAACGAAATAACAAGATGGATTTGGGTTTAGATATACCACAAGGATAAAGAGAGATGGAGGGTACAAGATGATGGAGGTGGTGTTGGTGGTTAACTCAAACCAAACACAAGCAAATACGACCCACAATGGCTCCAAGCTTCGCGATCTAACCCGATCTACTACATCTTGGAGCGGCGGCGCTAGAATGATGGTGGCCGGAGCACCGGTGACGGCGCCGAAAAAATTATAGAGAGAAGTGGGAGGTGATAATGAAATTATAAACCCTAACTTGGTTATAAATCCGTTCAGGGACCATTTTTGCCAACAGGAAAGTGTAGGGTAGGCGGGTGAATATTAAAACAAGGACTGCTATTTTCATTTTGTGAATCTTTTGTATATTAAGAGTGTGGGTCCCATTTGAGTTAGTAAACGATCGATTGGAAGCTCGAAATTTATACCGTTGCGTTCAAAATAATTTTTCCACGAAAAACGAGTATTTACACGACTATTTTCTCATAAATAGTATAAAAATCATATTAAAATGTTTGTCGAGTTACGGTTGTGCCGGTACGCGTTGTGTGCGGTTTTCACGTTTCGCGAGATAAATTCTCGTAATCGATTCAAATAACTTTCGGAAAAGTCCGAAAGTGAAACTTAGGAAATAATGGATATAATTTATTATTTAAAAATCAGTCTAGAAAATTACGGGGTATTACAGTCTCACCTCTTTTAACGGAATCGCGACCTCGCGATTCAATTCAAGTTACCCGTTATGGTCGAAAAGGGATGAGTATATACACACGAGGATTCATCTTCTCGTTCCACGTGAATTTCAGGACCCTTTCACGAGTTTCGACGAGCTCTATCAATAGGGATACGACTTTACTAAAGTCGTTTGATTTCACGGTTCATCATCTCGATAGGTTTCTCCACAAGTTTTAAACATTCATCAATCTGGATCTCTCCCGGAGGAATAGCAACTGCCTCATCGGCAAGTCATTTCTTCATATTAGGCACATGAAAATGTTGCGAACACTGCTGAGTCTTGACGATAGATCGAGTCTGTGAGTTACCGGTCCAACTCCAGCAAGGATTTCAGAAGGATCAATATAGCGAGGATTAAGCTTTCCACGTTTACTAAACGTATCACACCTTCTCATGGTGAATCCTTAAGCATAGTCTAGGCTTTAACTGGGAATTCAAGAGGTTTACGTCATTTGTCAGCATAACTCTTTTGACGATTCGTGAGCAGCTTGCAACTCGGTTCTGATCTGAACGATCTTCTCGGTAGTCTCATGAACCAGTTAAGGGTCAGTAAGTTGGGTATCCCCAACTTCTACCCATCAAGTCGGCGATCGGCACTTGCGACCATAAGGTGCCTCGTACGGTGTCATTGAAATACTGGAGTCGTAGATATTGTTATAAGAGGATTTGGCCAATGGGAGGTGTCTATCGCAACCATTTCCACACTCGATTACTCAGGTAGAGGTGCGGGATTCGTTCTTGAGGTCTAGCTTATGATATAGTAGCAAAAACAGCAAATCGACTTACAAAATGATTTGTAAAACAGCTTATAGGATAATAGGAAAACAATTCATCGTTTATAAAATTGTAGCAAAGTCAAAATTTGGATTTTCAGTTTGATTCATAACATCGTAGCAAGGCAACACAACGTTTTATGAAATCGTTTTACTAAACGATTTGTAGAACAGTTTACGGGGTATCAGGAAAGCAGTTCGCCATTTATAAAATGGCAGTAAGATCAAAATTTTGATTTTCGTGAAATAGCAGTAAAATATTTTGTAGGATGACCGCAAAATGGTCTGTAAAAAAGTCAAAGGAAGTTTGTAAATTAATGGCAAAACAATTTTATTATCCTATAAGAGGGTAGCAAAGATAACTGGTATTCCCGAGGACAAGAGAAAAGTTAGGTGGTTGTCCCAGGGAATGCGGTTCAGGTTACTCCTTAAGGTCTTAAAATTTCTGTTGGGCGTGGAATCTCTGCCAAATGGAGAGTTTAGCGAGTTCAGAGTACAACTCTGATGGAAGATGTTGATTGCTACTAGCAATCAGTCGGTTGAATCAGTAATGTACATAGTACTTAAAGCGGGAGGTACAACATTAATTGAACAACTTCGATTGAGCATAAGGCTCAGAGTAGAGGTGACTGTAACAAGAACACCACAAAAAAGGCCGAATAACAAATCCAAATCCGGAATGAGGTCCAAAATCACAAAATCCAGCGATCCAAATTCAAACATAGCCAAAACCAAATCTAACATAGCCAAAACCAAATCCAAATGTAGTCAAAATCAAATCCAAACGTAGCTAAAATCAAATTCAAACGTAGCCAGAATCAAATCCAAACGTAGCCAAAATCAATTCCAAACACTCTAAATAGCTCAAATGGGCTTATTACAATCCCAAGGAGTTACAAATAAGCAACTCGGATTCAAACGGTGCCAATCGGGTCTAGCCCGTCCTGATGCAAAACATGATCAGACGGCGACAAACAGGAATTCCATATAAACGGAGACGTATAGCGGTGCCAGGAGTACTACGGTTTACGAGGTGTGATGCCAGTGTGTCGTGTGCAAGGGCATACTTTCGTGATATTCAGTGCTCGTATACACACGCCATAACTTTACCATTTCAAAAATCAAAGTCAACCGGACATAATTCTATTATAACTACTCCCAGTGTCGCAAAGTTCACCTCTGAGTCGGACATAGGTAATCAGGTTATGTCCCACTATCCCTGGTTGAATATAGGTGATCAGTCTATATTCACCCGAGGTTCAATGAGCTTTGAAATACTCGGCCCAGTTACGCTAGTAATATCTCCCTTACTTTTAAAAGCTGTTTAAACAACTAAGGTGAATGTCCACACTTGAGGACGATTGATGAGATTACGTAGAGAAAAGGCGTAACGGTACGACAAGTACGATACGTATGCATAAGTATGTCGAAGATACTTATAGTAAATAGCGAAAATAGATGGATATACTTATCCAATAACAATGCGCATATCTCATCAATTATATTAGCAATAAAAATCACAAATGAGGCATCAGCTTGGCAGGCAGGCATTTGGCGGTCATAGGGTTAAGTTTTCGTAAAAGCAGTTATAGTATAGGTTTAAAAAATTACCCAGTTCTCTATAACCAAGGCTCTGATACCAATCTGTAACACCCCCAAAATCTGGTTTAGCGGAAGCATACATGTTTGGGTGCTACTAAATTGGTATCACAACACAAAGTACAAAGAACGGTTTTACCTCAACCGTTTAAAAGAAATTTCATATTCAAAAGTATTTTGTTTACAGCATTCTAAAAACAGTGCGGAAATATAAGCCCATAAAAGAAATAAAGCGGTCCCAAATACATCAGAGTCATCTATGACCATGCCAAAGCCTCCAACAGTATGCTATCGCTTTAAACCTGAAAATACATGCTAAAAGTGTCAACACGAGGTTGGTGAGTTCATAGGTTTGCATAAATATGAATGAAGAGTAAAAGTAATGTGAGTTCAAAAGTGACTATTGTGTCACTCACAATGTCATGAAAATAAATGTTTACCGTTAAACAAGGTTTGCAATGTGTACCACAAGAGTTAAAGTTTGCTTGACCGGTTCATTCGGTCATGTGACCAGTTCATTTGGTCATGTAAAACCCTAAAATTACGATAATCCGAAATGACCAAAATACCCTCTGAGTTTGAAATTTTAAGAACCTATGAAATATGCTATAAATTGAAACTTGAGTTACATAATATGTTATGACTCGAAGCCATATGATATGAACATATAACTTACAATTACGTATAATTTTGATTTCTTTTTACTTTGAATTTGTGTTAATACAACTTAACTTATATTTTATAATTAGAACTAAATTAATATCAACCTAAGACTAATTCTAAATAATTAAATGTGGCACCAAACTAATGTTCCTAATAGATTGGCTTACACGTTTTGGAGGAATGGAAACTTTCAAAATTCATTATGATTATTCCTAAAATTCGGCCTTTTTTTCTTTTTATTTGTAACTGAACCTTAAATGACATTCAACACTACATTGAAACACATTTAAATACCTCCCTAATATGATGCACGTTTTCCCAAAAAAAAAAAAAAAAAAAAAAACTTAGGAGAAGAAACGCTCCCTTTGACCCATTCCCTTCTCCCATCATACGGTTACAGCAAAGCATAACACACACAAACCTATTTCCTCTCTCAAAGTAATCCCAGGAATCAACATCTTGCTGCTGTGCTCGTGAAATTAGAGAGGGGTTTGAGATCGTGGTTAAATTGTGGCCCTTTTCTCATAAAACAAACCCTAGAAAACAAGGTGACGGCTGTTCCATTTTCGTGGTGATCGGTTCGTGGTGTACGAGTGCTGGTGTTTTGCTGGTGCTTCCTTATTGGTAATCGTGAATGGGGTTTGAGTCTCGTAGCATAAATTGTTGGGTGTTCGTGTGGCTGTTGTATGTCGAGGGTTCAAGGTTGCGGTTCGAGACTCACATGTTTGGTGGGCTGTTGTAATCCGATTCGTGAATCCTTATTTTGGTTTCTTGGCCTCATTGTTTCTGCCCAAAAAGGTACTCCGAAATCAAACTGGTGTTTACTTGATCCGAGTTAGATGGTATATATACATAAAAGACATAAATACTTGACCTAATATAAACTTTAACATGGCCATACGAATAAACACGATCACATAAAATCATAGAGGAAACGTATAAACTTATGGATGTTGATTCTTTCGACCTGTTGATAATTCGTAACGATGTAATACGTGTGTGTAACAATTGATATAAAACAGCCTAAACGCATGTGTTCGAATATGTTTATGGATCGGATTAAAATGGTCGGGAGTTTGAGTCTTTTAGTCTCGTAAAGATGTGTGATATGCTTCTTTAATATGAGTGTGTTTCGTTAAGTTTGTGGTCGAGTGGGTTGCATGTGATTGTGATTTTGGCTAGTTAAAACTGTGTTTGTGAGTGTCAAAGGATGAGGGTGTATAGAAGACTAATGTGGGTCGTATGTTGCTGTAGTGTGGTGATCTTATAAGTCGTTTTTCGCTGTGTACATGTAGTGTCAATGGGGAGATGAAACCGGAGTCGTAGGCTGTGATTTCATGTGTAGTAACATGCATGGTTTTGGGTATAGCATGTATCGAATAGGGTTTGTAATTTTAGGCAGGTTGTGTTGCATCTTTGTCGCGTGTGCATTTGTACGTGTGATGTCGACCCACCTTTGTTTGTTCTCGTCCAAGGTGTATCGCGGTATGAGTCGATCACCGAGGTTATGCTATGGAGTAACCGGTGTTGTTTAAATGTATATGTTTTGTGTATTATGAGTTTCAAAATCGAGTCTCGGTCTTACTGTGTGGAACGAGATGAACAAAGAAGATGAATGCATGACCTTCATTAATATTCATGTCAAGTAACATGGGATGTACGTGAACTATAGAAATGAAAAAGGCATGGTTTTCAATAATAGGCATATCTAGTAAAATGAAATTTATTCACGAGGGAAATTACATGTGTAGTTATATATTAGCCTAAAGGAAAGAACTAATTTACACCTTTAACCCTCAAATAATGGTAAGTTTACATGATAGTCCCTGAACCTTGCCATATTAACACTTTTAATCTTAAACTATAGAAATTTATCATATTAACACCTATACTATTATATCCACCACATTAAACCTTTAATTTATTTAATTGTCATTGATAACCCTAAAAGTCACAAAAATTGGAAAGCCGATGAAAACGAGTAAATCTGATTTGAAATGAATTATTAATAATTAGCCGATCATTAATTCGTGTAGATTCGCTGAAGAGGGAGTGACTTCCTATTCATATGTTTTTGTTCCATTGGCGGTTTAAGGTACAGATATTCTGCCCTTTTAATAAGGAGCCTTCGTTTTCTTTTTGACTCGTATTAGGGTTTCCTAAACCTTTGCTATGTTCCCTACGCTTTGATTTGTTTGTTTGATTCGTTATCCATTATTCGTTATGATACTCCTGATTATGATCTGAGCTTCGTTTATCTGACCTATGCCTTTGCCAAGTTGCTCTAAAGTTCTGAACTATCTTTGTGAGAAACTAAGACTTTGGAATGATTTGTTAAACTAAGGATTTTGAAATGGTTTATTTAACTAAGGTTTTGAACTACTTGTTTTGAACTATCTTTTATGAAGACTATTGTAATGACTATCTTTATGAAACCAATTTAAAGACCATTTTAATTAAATACTTTGATTAAGCTTTCTAAAATGAATCTTTTGAATAAAGACTTTGAAGTTGAACCATTTGATAAAGACTTTGAACTTTAATTGAGATCCCCTTTGTTTTTAAAAACTATGATATGAACTTTGGAAGACCTCGGTGAACTACTCTGTTATGAACTCTTCGATATGAACCATTTTCTATGGACCTTGTGATATGAACCCTGTGATATGAACTTTGACATTTGGACTGTGATTATGACCATATGAACCTTTGACCTGTGACCCCAGTTTGATACCCGAGCCAAAATATGTTTCCTAGCCATGAAGGTAACATGGCCGTGTCATTGATGCACCAGTGGCATGACTCTAGTGTACTCGAGTGATGTTGTACACCGTCCCCATTATGATATGATATGCGCGCTTTATGATTTGTTTGTGGCCAATATGATTTGTTTGGGGGGCGTATGGATGCATCCTAGATATGTTCTGATATGATATGTTTTGATATGATATGATATGGTGACTGGGGCTGGGTGCAATCCACTCCTTTCACAAAATTGGGGGCTAGCTACTCCATTTGAAGAATGAGGACACCCCTCATATGATCTGATTATCTGAGAGGTCTCCCCTCTATATGATTTGAAGATTATGGTTACGATATGATATGATATGTTATGATATGGGCTCGTGGTGGATTACTGTCCTAAACCTTACTCTTTATTTCCTTTTCCTATTTCTCACTCATTATGATATGCCTGTTCATTTCCATTTGCTTTTGTTTCCGTTTATTATATATCTGTTCACTGGGCTTTTTAAGCTCAGCCGCACGTTTTCTTTCCGTGTGCGGCAGGTTTTAGTTGGAAGCTGGGTATGAGTGAAGAGACCTTTGGACTTAGAAGACTTTGACAGTTTTTCGGAAGTAGAAGTTTTTAGAAGAATTTGCATTGACAGACATAGTATTTAGTTTTGTTTCTCATTTGTAACCTTGTAGTTTCAGTATATCATTTGTAACCTTTGAATTTCTATTGTATTATTTAAGTCGTATGTTATGCTTGCCTTTGATATGTCACCATTTGCGTGACACTTCTACCCTTGCCGGGTTGGGGTGTTACAATTATGGTATCAGAGCCAGGTTGCGATTCGTAATACATTTACCCTTGGCCTGTGTAAGTTAGGACCACTAAGTTTTCCCTGTAGGCGCTCGTAGGACAACCTTTGAAAATTTGCTTTAAGATTTCCCTATAGGAACGTAAGTTTTGACCAGTGAGGAATGGGTAGACTATAAGGCATTTGTTTAAGTATCATTGCTTCCGCATCACTCTGATTCGTGCCTTGCTTTTGGTTAGATCCTGTTGATACCACTTTTGGAAATTGAAGGCTTACACCTTGCACCACCTGAAATTTGAACCTGATTAAATCTGGAAGGCATTGAGAATTGCATAGAAATTGCCTGACACTAATTGATCCTTATCTTCAGATATTGACTCTGACCTCTGATCCTTTCGTTAATCATTTTGATGCCTCTTCGATCATTCTGAGAATCCCCAGAGCAATGACGTACTTGATGTATTCTCTTATTTGTCTCTTGCTTTTGATAAGTATCTATGAATCTTTCGGCACTAATTGATTTCGTTTCACCCATCCCTGTCCCTATGAGAAGTCCTGTCGTGTGTAACCACGAGTATAAGAATGTTTTCCCCCCACTTTTGAATGACAAAGATTTGATTTGTGATCCGTCCTTCTTTGGATAATTAACTTCGATTTTATTCTGACAAGGAAATGGTTGATTGAGCATTCAAATATTGACAACTACCCTTTTTGTGTCTCACCTTTGACGTTTGCAACAATTTTGAACTCCCTACCATGATTACCGATTGTTAAATCTTTTGCTATCACTATTACTCTGGAGAGTCGCGTGTTACTTTCGCGGTTATGAAGTCTTCCTAGAACCCACTTCGTACACCAATGAATGAACCTTATCTTGAGAGCTCTTTGGCACCTTGAGATTTCTGAACATGAACCTTATCTTGAATGTTATTTGGCACCCTAAATTTCTTGATTATGAATCGTGGACGAATCACAACAAATTTTTCCATCGGAGAATGAAGAAGGATTTGACTTGATACCGAGAGATTTTCAAGTCACTAAGCGAAGGTGTCTTTCAGATGTTTCCGGGATCATATAAATTGATTTGAGCAACAGGGAAGAGCAGCAACCGAAGACCAGGAAGTGAGTTTACTTAAGTGTATCTTCTGGGCATGTTTTAGTTTCGTTCGCGATAAAGAAGGATGGTAACTGGAGATATGTATGGAAGCTGAACCGGATTGCTATTTGGAACCAACATTCCTCCACCCTGAAACGGCTATGTATTTGTTTACATTTTAGAGCGCGAAGTTTCCTTCTGATGAATTGATTCTACTCTTGGAATAGACCCCCATATTCGTAATCGACTACTATTGATGGTTAGTTACGCTAATGGTATTAGCTAAAGCTCTGACTTTTTCATGAATTTGATAAATGATGTTTTCTCGTAAGTACTTGGGCAAATGGTCATTGTATGACTTAATGGTACATTCGGAGACGAGGAAGAGCATGAAAATCATTTTTGCACCTTGTTAGAAATTTGACGATCATTGTGCATTCTGGGAGATGGATATTTGTTAAGAGAACGGTGTCCTTTGCCTGACCTGGAGTTGACGACAATGGAGACTACCCTGAAGAGTGAAGACATTCCTTACAAGGCAGAAGTGTTGGCGATGCAGAGGAAGAAATTCTAGTCAAGATGGTGAACCTGGAGCTGATGAAGACATGCAGTCTCACTTCCCTATTCATCTTGGTTGTACTAAGATGAATTGAGAGCGGAAGCAGACTGGATGATGAAGAGATTTGAAGATCGTACCAGAAATCCACAATACCCCATCACATTACAAGAAGAACTGAAGGAGGCTCGACGAACCATACACAAGTTTTCGATTATGGTTTCACTTCCCGATTGATGGATAGACGAAGACAGATTAACAGGACTTGAAGAGATTGGAGGTGTTGAATGAACGGAATTTTGAAACAGACCCTTTATGTTTGGAAGAATTGGTTCCATGAAGGCCGAAGTTCTTGGCGACTAACTTTCATTCCGTTGAACCTTTTAAGTTTCGTTATCTAGTAATAGGTTCCTCTTATGATTTAAGTTCCTTAGAAGCAATCCTGTTCGTGTTTATCTTTCGTATGATTCGGTGATGACTTTGTTTTGAGAGATTTTGGCGAGTTGTGGAAGATATGATGCTTGCGACGGCGTACCTCAATTCTGCTAGACAATCTGGGATTTTGATACTCTTGCGAATAGTTTTGTTTTCTCTCTAGGCTGTGGCAATTGTTTTTGTTAACCTGTGAGACTGTAGAAATACTAGGTGGATTAAGATAGGTGGTTTTGATTACGACTTGAGATAAAGTATGACCATCATGAGGGCATATTTATATGATACCATTATTATGACGTCTGGCCAACGTGATAATACTTACATCATATAACGTGCACTTGTTGTGGGCATAGGATATTTTGGGAAGTACCTAAGAAGTTTAGAATTTGATCTCCGTTAGACTATCCGTGATTAGTGAAACTTTAGGTTCATTCTACCTATGCGTATACACTGCTTTCGTTCATTAGATATCTGATTGAGTTTGAACACTCGATTTGAATTCTGTTGACTTCAGTTATAAGTCCTGAAACTCCTTTTAGAACTTCCTACTGTTGGTATAATTAATTCGATTTTTGAAATCTTATTCGTATTCCATATGAGCTCTCTGAAGATTCACATATCGTCCAATGTATGTTGCATGGACATTTTGTTCTGACTCAACCTAATTTGTCTTCTCCTGAGAAATTTGGACCCACCTCGTCTTGATCTGAGTCATGAGAAACTATTTGATTTGAAGATCTTTTTGAAAGAACCTCCTCTGTCATGAGAATGTCTATGAGGATCTTTTGCGATTTGCTACGACTTCGTTTAACTTTGCGACATCAATTTTCGAGGACGAAAATTTCCTTTAAGAGGGGAAGAGTTGTAAAACCCTAAAATTACGATAATCCGAAATGACCAAAATACCCTCTGAGTTTGAAATTTTAAGAACCTATGAAATATGCTATAAATTGAAATTTGAGTTACATAATATGTTATGACTCGAAGCCATATGATATGAACATATAACTTACAATTACGTATAATTTTGATTTCTTTTTACTTTGAATTTGTGTTAATACAACTTAACTTATATTTTATAATTAGAACTAAATTAATATCAACCTAAGACTAATTCTAAATAATTAAATGTGGCACCAAACTAATGTTCCTAATAGATTGGCTTACACGTTTTGGAGGAATGGAAACTTTCAAAATTCATTATGATTATTCCTAAAATTCGGCCTTTTTTTCTTTTTATTTGTAACCGAACCTTAAATGACATTCAACACTACATTGAAACACATTTAAATACCTCCCTAATATGATGCACGATTTCCCAAAAAAAAAAAAAAAAAAAACTTAGGAGAAGAAACGCTCCCTTTGACCCATTCCCTTCTCCCATCATACGGTTACAGCAAAGCATAACACACACAAACCTATTTCCTCTCTCAAAGTAATCCCAGGAATCAACATCTTGCTGCTGTGCTCGTGAAATTAGAGAGGGGTTTGAGATCGTGGTTAAATTGTGGCCCTTTTCTCATAAAACAAACCCTAGAAAACAAGGTGACGGCTGTTCCATTTTCGTGGTGATCGGTTCGTGGTGTACGAGTGCTGGTGTTTTGCTGGTGCTTCCTTATTGGTAATCGTGAATGGGGTTTGAGTCTCGTAGCATAAATTTTTGGGTGTTCGTATGGCTGTTGTATGTCGAGGGTTCAAGGTTGCGGTTCGAGACTCACATGTTTGGTGGGCTGTTGTAATCCGATTCGTGAATCCTTATTTTGGTTTCTTGGCCTCATTGTTTCTGCCCAAAAAGGTACTCCGAAATCAAACTGGTGTTTACTTGATCCGAGTTAGATGGTATATATACATAAAATACATAAATACTTGACCTAATATAAACTTTAACATGGCCATACGAATAAACACGATCACATAAAATCATAGAGGAAACGTATAAACTTATGGATGTTGATTCTTTCGACCTGTTGATAATTCGTAACGATGTAATACGTGTGTGTAACAATTGATATAAAACAGCCTAAACGCATGTGTTCGAATATGTTTATGGATCGGATTAAAATGGTCGGGAGTTTGAGTCTTTTAGTCTCGTAAATATGTGTGATATGCTTCGTTAATATGAGTGTGTTCCGTTAAGTTTGTGGTCGAGTGGGTTGCATGTGATTGTGATTTTGGCTAGTTAAAACTGTGTTTGTGAGTGTCGAAGGATGAGGGTGTATAGAAGACTAATGTGGGTCGTATGTTGCTGTAGTGTGGTGATCTTATAAGTCGTTTTTCGCTGTGTACATGTAGTGTCAATGGGGAGATGAAACCGGAGTCGTAGGCTGTGATTTCATGTGTAGTAACATGCATGGTTTTGGGTATAGCATGTATCGAATAGGGTTTGTAATTTTAGGCAGGTTGTGTTGCATCTGTGTCGCGTGTGCATTTGTGTGATGTCGACCCACCTTTGTTTGTTCTCGTCCAAGGTGTATCGCGGTACGTGTGCATTTGTGTGATGTCGACCCACCTTTGTTTGGTCATGTTACCAGTTCATTCGATTATGAGACCCTTCGGTCATGTGTGTACGTAGCAGTTGAGCCAGTTCATTTGGTTATGCAGGCATAAATATTTGAAGTACTTGTGTCCATGAGCAAATAATCAAGTATATAGCAGGTAAACAGATAATGCATTCGGGTAGCCAAATCAAGTATTTCAGCCAAACAACAAAATTTGCGTAGGCAATTCACGTATCCAAATAAACAAGCATTGAGTTTAGTTAAAAACGAGCATGTATTCTCCCCCAAAACAGTTATAAAACAAGTAAAAGTAGGGGCCATGAACTCACCTCTGTTTGCAGCAACGCAAAATATCACAACTGACACAACTGACATCTAGAGCAGAACACAACGGTATCAAGAGATATAGGCACAACGGTACGGGATCGGCATAACCTAATGAATATAAACTTGTCTCAAAATAAGACACGCAAAAAGTACTCAATGCGTATGAGTTTTCAGAAGATAATACGTTTTAGTTTTCGTGGAAGTTTCGTATCAATGTTTGTAAAAAAAGTTTTGTATCATAATTCGTGTGGTGGTTTGAATGTCAAGACTCGTAAACACACAAAGAATAAGACATAACACGTAGGAGTAAAAGAAAGTAATCAAATAAAATCACATAGCAGTTAAGGAAAAAGATACACCGATGGTTAAGTTTGGGGCATTTACCCGGTACCTCAAATAGTTTGTATAAAACATAAATGTTTTATACATAAAGATATGTTTGAACTTATAATTCAAACAATAAACGTTTTATAATTTAAAAATAAACATTTCGTCATTTGACGAATTAATAATAAAAGTGTTTTCGAAAATAAAGTATGAGTATAGAAATTCGTATAGAATTTCGGCGTAACTCGTCTGTTTATGCAAGGTTTCAAATTGTACTTTTTAAACCGTTTGGAAATCGGTTTAAATAAATTAGTTAATAATCTAACTTTAGAATTTGAGTATTAATTATTAGTTATTGGGCTTAATATCTCGATAATAGTCCAATATAAGTTCAATATAAGTCCAATATGTTCAATGTTTTAGTCCGGTATCTTAAGTCCGTCACGGGTCTAATATGTCCAAATTTCCATGTCACAATCCCATATTTCTTAATTTGTTAACCGTTACATATATAGTCCGTTAGTTTGATAATCCGCAAACAATTATCATATAAAAAAATTACTTAACACATTCAAATACACCTTTAATTACTAATGGGCTAGTAGTCTAATAACCAACAAACAAACACACCTAAATATGTACAAGTCTCATAAACTTATTACTTGTTTTGAAATTGTTTTTGAGTAACAGTGAGCAACAACGAATGCAATTTCTTACCCATTAAGTTGAAAGTTGGTTTTTGAAGTGAAGTAACAAAACACAAGTCACCCACTGTGACTTGTGTGGGTCTCGACACACAAACAAATACCTCCTGGTGGTTTCTCTTTTGGACTGACAATAAACAAAAAATCACCCTCTTAGGTTTTGTGGTGTGGTTCAAAATAAACAAAAACAAACGCACCCTATGGTGGAGGGTGAGACTAAAAAACAACAACAACGACACCCTTTTGGGTGTCTCGTTGACCCAACAGCAGAAACAAACGCACCCTTGTGGGTGATTCTTTCTCGACCAAAAACAACACCACCCTTGTGGTGGTTCTTAAACACGACAACAACAACAAACAAACACTCTACAAAATAATTTATAACATAATTATATAGGCCAAAATAAAAGAAATTCAGCCATAAGCAATTCCATAACCACTGTGACCATACGGGTCAACGCGAAACCCTGTCACAGGTTTTACACGACCTGATTCAAACCAAGCAATCGAAACACTTTTTTTTTTTTTTTTTTTTTTTTTTTTTTTTTTTTTAATTTTACCACACGAAAAGATATCAAAGAAACATGTTTTAAATCGATTTAATTCCACGAAAATATGTATAATCAGTTTGAATATACGAATTTATAAGTAACGAAATAACAAGATGGATTTGGGTTTAGATATACTACAAGGATAGAGAGAGATGGAGGGTACAAGATGATGGAGGTGGTGTTGGTGGTTAACTCAAACCAAACACAAGCAAATACGTCCCAAAATGGCTCCAAGCATCGCGATCTGTGGAAAACTAGAAGGGGGGGGGGTTGAATAGTTTTACGTCTTTTTAATTTTATTATAAAAACTTTTGTTACTTTTAAAACCTTAGATTCAAGTTTATGTGAAAAGTAATACTTGAACAATATTGTTACTTATATGTTTACCTTTTTAGATTTGTTATAAAAATTTTCTTTTTATGAATGGAGTTTTAAATTGATCTTTATGTGAAATCAACTTCTAACTAATGCTAACAATTATATATGTCTATATGTATGAATGTAATGACAATATAAATGAAGGTATAAGTAAGAGATGGAAAGATCTAACTGAGACACGAGAGATTTATAGTGGTTCGGCTACAAGGACACCTTCCTTGCCCTACTCCACCCCCCGAGCACCAAGCTCGAGAGTTTTCTTCACAACTTCAATAAGCTCCCTTATGGCGGAGAAAACCTTACACGACTTTGGCTTACACCGGCTTAACGACACAAAGCTAAATGTCGGGTTCTAATCGTAGCTAGAACCAATCTCACAACTTCACAACACAACTTCTTCACAACTTCTTCACAATGGCTTCACGACTTCAATACTAGGACTTCACGACTTCTACACGACTGCTTCACAACTTCTACCTTACGGCTTCATGACTTCTATGCTACGGCTTCACGACTTCTACCCTATGGCTTCACGACTTCTATGCTACAGCTTCACGACTTCTACCCTACAGCTTCACAACTTCTATGCTACGGCTTCACAACGGCTTTACTACTTCTTTGCTACGCCTTCACAACTTCTATCCTATGGCTTCACAACGGCTTCAAGACTTCTCTACTTCACAACTTTACAAGACTTCTACTCTACTTCTTTACACCACTACTTATCCACTTTCTTCACTACTTACACACTACTCTAGCCTAATCACTTATGTTTACACTTTATATACACACTTTACACAAATGAATGAATGATTTACAAGGTATATTTAACAAACAACTTGAGTAACAAGATGCTACTAAGTTGTAATACTTCTAGTCTTGATTGATAGAAGTATTCTTCTTTTGCACTTGGATGGTGGAAGCTTGGATCACTTGGAAACCAATGCTTAAGAATGTATGATCAAAGGTTTTGGAAAGGATTTAGAGATACAAGAATAGATTTAGAACAGAAAGTTTGAGGTGCAAAAGGTGAGAAAATGTCCAGGGGAAAGCCAGTATTTATAGGCAAAAACTGAATAGCTGGAGGAGCGTGCCGGTCCCCTTAAATAGGGGGCCGCCTTTATGAATTAAGGGGGCCGCCCAAGGTGAACGTTTCCCAGTTCTGTCCTTTTGTGGGGAAGGTTTTTTCTGAAACATTTTTGCCATCTTTGGTTGAAAATTTGAATTCATAAATTTATAATGGATTAAACCTTTTTATTTATTACCAAAAACGTTTTTCTAAAAGATATAAAATGTTTTTGACATTTTATAAAAAGTTTAGAGATTAAGAAAAAGTTCCTTTGATCATATAATGCATTAAGCATTTGTTTATTCATACCTTAAGTGACTGAGTTGTTAAAATAGATATTTACAACTAAATACTTGTTTACGTCATAATCTTTCGTTTAATGATTTTACATTTTGTGATTATCAAAACATAGAGATATCGAAAGAATATTAATAACGTGTTTAGGCATTAATTATATCAACACGATCTAACCCGATCTACTGCATCTTGGAGCGGCGGCGCCAGAATGATGGTGGCCGGAATCTGGCCTGAGCACCGGTGACGGCACCGGAAAAATTATAGAGAGAAGTGGGAGGTGATAATGAAATTATAAACCCTAACTTGGTTATAAATCCGTTCAAGGACCATTTTTGCCAACAGGGAAGTGTAGGTGTAACACCCCAACCCGCCAAGGGTAGAGATGCCACAATGATGGTGTCATCTCAAAGTAAACATACACAATACACAGCGGAAGTCTTAAACAAATTCATTAAAGAAATTCAGCCAAACACGACTCAAAACCAGCATGAGTTCAATGATAATAAATAATCTGAAGGATATGAAAGACGAAATGAAATCCAGTCTAAACAAACGTCATAAATAATGGTGGTAACTAAGGTAGAATCTTCTTCTAATCTCTATTCTCAATCCCATAGCGAAAGTCCCAGCTTCTATCTTAGATACCTGCCGCAGGAAAAGAAATGCGGCAGAGCTTAAAAAAGCCCAGTGAACAAATATATGCAATAAACGGAAATGAAAACAAATGAAATGAACAAGTATGTTTTAGTGTAATGGAATATATATAAGTCAAAGGCAAAGAGTATAATAAGAATGAAATGAAAAGAAAAGAATAAAAGAAAGATCAGTAATCCCCCACGAGCCCGAACAAATCAAATAATAAACCGAGAGGGGAGTCCTCTCAAATGTGAAGGACGTGTATTGCACACAGCATCAATCACCGAACAATATAATCATTAATACAAACTCGAACCTAGGATGCATCCATACGCCCCCCAGACAATAATATAGGCCAATAATAAATATAATGCGCATGTTACAAACAATATGGGGACGGTGTGTAACATCACTCGAACACACTGGAGTCATGCCATTGGTGCATCAATGACACGGCCATGTTACCTTCATGGCTAGGTAACGAACTTGGCTCGGGTATCACACTGAAAGTCAAAGTCTAGGTCAAAGCAAAGGTCCAACTAGTCTAAGTCCAACTATCAAAGATTCATGGCAAAGGGTATTTATCTAATCAAGTCAAAAGATCAAAGAATAGGGAACATAGCAATGGCTTTGGGAAATCCTAAACGAATCAAGATAAGAAATCAAGAGAACGAAGGCACCTAACTGAAAAGGGCAGAATATCTGTACCTTATTTCGAATGCAAACAAACAAGAACTGAAAGTTCTGAACGGATTAAGACTTCTCCTTCTTCACACCTAAGGAGTAGAAGAGAGTTACAATTGGTTCTTAAGTATTCTTTTTAACTTGCCTTTCTATTTTAAGTAACTTTCTATTTTTAGCAGATTTCCATATTTAGTAAGTTTCCTTATTTAATAAGTTTCCATAATTAGTAAGTTTCCTTATTTAGTAAGTTTCCATAATTAGGAAAATTCAAGTATTATAACTTAGGTTAAGTCATACTTTAAGAATATTATGGACATAGGGTACATTTTAACAATTTATGATAGTTCAGGGTTAATTATGACAAGTTTCCATAACTTAGGGTTTTAAATATAAATATATCAAAGTTAAGGGTTTAAAATGAAACTATTACAAATTACTAGTTTTAAACACATAATGGATTCAGAATCACACTTTAGTCCTTTAAGTTTCATTATTTACACTTTACACCCCTTTAGTTATTAAAGTTACAAAATAAACCTTATAGTTACATAATTTACAATTTAACCCTCACTATATTCATAATTACATCACAAGCCCTTATAATTACTAAGTTACAGAATATACCCTCATAATTTACATATAGTATGAATTACACCCCATGTTTTACATATTTACGCAATTAGTCCCTTTAGTTTATTTAATTTGTAATTCGAACCAATAATTAATAAATAATTCATGTTCTTGCGAATTTTACACATAAGGACCTCATCTTATAATTTTTACACATTTATACTGACCTAATTAACATTATAAAAATAACCTTTAAGTTTCAGAGTTGACAAAACTAGTCCTTCTTATTTATTTCTCAATTCGTATAACATGTTTAATAACCAAATCAAAACCCTAACACATCTAACTATTCCACAATCATTATCTCATGATTAGTTTGCATTAAATGACCTATTTTCAATTACTAAACCCTAACCCTAATGTGTTCTAGGGTTTCTTTTGATTTTATTCTATTCGATACATATACATACTATATAAAGAATAATTAGCTACGATCCACATGAGCTTCTATAAATTGAAAAAGTATTTTTACCAGATCATATATGTCGTATAGTGTTCAAAATAAATAATTACCAGCCCTGAATAATTCGTATTACGCGTTATGGATTTTAGTTACGTTTTTTATCTCAAAAATTGGTACGACTTATTTAGCATGCATGATTCGAGTTATATAATTTATCTGAGTCTTATATGATCATAATAACATAATAAAAATATGACATGCACAATCGAACGTACAAAAGGGATAAAAGGAATTTATACCTCTCGCTATAGCTTAATTCGACACACGATTGTCTAACGATCGAACCAACTAATATCACGACTTCCAATTAATTTTCTAAGCTTCTTTAGGTTATGTAGAACTCCAAAAAAATAAGCTACGAATTGTATTGGATCGAATGAAGGCTGTACGATTTTGTGTAAAGGGTTTTTAGGGTTTTGGCAATATGTTTATATATACATAAATTATAAAAACGTGTTTACATGATAAGGATTCATATATTTCGGCCCAAGCAAGCTTAATTAAGGTCAAATACTGATTGTAATCTTTTCCTAAATTTATTAGCATTTATCTTGTAATTATTTAATTTATTTTGTATTTTTAAATCATAATTATATACGAATATATATATACTCGGCCAAAATAAATACTTTGTGTATTTTTGTACTTTTCTAAATATTAAAATGTAATCACAAAAATTATTTTGATTCATATCTAGTTCATTCCCGAAGGTTTGGAATTTATTTGGCGATTTTTAAGCTTTTAAATAAATTTTTTTAAGATTGTAGGGGTATTTTGGTCATTTTGCACATTTTGGATTTTTAAGTATTATAACTTCTTCCCCTCTAAAAATAAAAATTTCATCCTCGAAATTTGCAAAGAAACGGAAATGAAATAAAACGGAAAATGAATAAGACATACCGGATCAAAATTTGAAATGCGGATAACTAGCTCGTATCGATTCCTCGGTCTCCCAGGTAGCTTCACGCTCTGGGTGATTCTTCCAAAGAATCTTTACTAACGGAATAACTTTATTTCTCATGACTCGCTCTTGACGATCCAAAATAGCTTCCGGCTCTTCCGGAAGAGACATATCTGGCTGAATTTGATCAAATGGATAGGATACCACATGCAAAGGATGATAATTGTATCCCCTCAGAAGAGATACATGGAAGACGTTATGAACATGTGATAACTGAGGCGGTAGAGCCAAACGATAAGAAACTTCTCCAATACGTTCAAGAATCTCAAATGGTCCGATAAATCGAGGACTAAGCTTGCCCTTGATTCCAAAACGTTTAACTCCACGAAACGGCGAAACTTTAAGAAATAGGCGATCTCCAACATTAAATTCTAAGTCGCGACGATGCTTATCTGCATAGCTCTTCTGACGAGCACGGGCCTCTTTCAATTTCTCTCTCGCAACATCCACCTTCTCGTTAGTGATCTCAATAATCTCCGGACCTTCAATAAGACGTTCACCTACTTCATTCCAACAAACTGGCGCTCTACACTTTCGCCCATACAACATCTCATACGGAGCCATTCGGATACTCGCATGCCAACTATTGTTGTAAGCAAACTCTACCAAACATAAATACTCATCCCAACTTCCCGTCCATTCTAAAGCACACGCTCTCAACATGTCTTCTAAGGTTTGAATGGTCCTTTCTGAC
Source organism: Artemisia tridentata subsp. tridentata (assembly GCA_021014915.2). NCBI lineage: Eukaryota > Viridiplantae > Streptophyta > Magnoliopsida > Asterales > Asteraceae > Artemisia > Artemisia tridentata. Next base: position 117,145,510 of record CP139506.1, on the reverse strand, counting down.
TGACCATCTGTCTGCGGATGAAAATCCGTACTAAACTTAAGTCGTGCACCCCTAGCATTCTGCAATCCTTTCCAGAAACGAGAAGTAAATCGCGGATCTCTGTCCGAAATAATAGCTGTCGGCATACCATGAAGTCTAACGATCTCCTGTCGAAAAATCTCCGCCAACTTACTGACACGGTAATCCATACGAATCGGCAAGAAATGAGCAGACTTGGTTAGTCGATCAACAACTACCCAAATCGCATCATGCTTTCTTTTGGTAAGAGGTAACCCTGATACAAAATCCATAGAAATCTCTTCCCATTTCCATGTCGGAATCTCTAACGGCTGCAACAAACCACTCGCTCTTTGATGCTCAATCTTAACTTGCTGACAAGTCAAGCACTTCGACACGAAAGAAGCTACATCATGCTTCATACCACTCCACCAAAAATGCTGCTTCAGATCTCTATACATCTTGGTGGAACCAGGATGAATAGTGAATGGAGAACTATGAGCCTCAGCTAGAATAGCCTCACGAAGCTCGGGATCATTTGGAACACAAAGACGATCTTCATACCACACTACGCCAGAATCATCTACACTGAATTCCGTCTGCTTACCTTCTTCAACATTCTGAACCACAGACCACAGCTCACCATCATCCTTCTGGGCTTCCTTAATACGTAAGATGAGATTAGACTCAACCTTAAGACTAGCCCAATATCCAACATCGCGACGTATACACAACTCGTCTAAACGTTCTAAGTCCTTGAGAATATGAGGTTCTACCTCCAAACTGGCAATCATTCCAGATTTCCTACTAAGAGCATCAGCCACCACATTAGCTTTACCCGGATGATACTGAATGTTCGTGTCATAATCCTTCAGAAGTTCTAACCACCGTCTCTGTCTCATATTGAGTTCCTTCTGGGTGAAGATATACTTGAGACTCTTGTGGTCAGTGAAGATATCACATGACTCGCCATACAGATAATGCCGCCAGATCTTCAATGCGAAAATAACAGCAGCTAACTCTAAATCATGAGTCGGGTAATTCTCCTCATAAGGTTTCAATTGCCTCGAAGCATAAGCAATAACCTTCCCGTGCTGCATAAGAACACAACCTAAACCTTTCTTTGACGCATCACTATATATCTGAAAACCTCTGGAACCTGATGGAAGAGTCAAAATGGGAGCGGATACTAATTTCTTCTTCAGCTCTTCAAAACTATTTTCCCGCTCTTCTGTCCACACAAACTTCTCTCCTTTCCTCATCAATTGCGTTAATGGCAAGGCCAAACGCGAGAAACCTTCAACAAACCTTCTATAATAACCAGCAAGCCCTAGAAAACTCCTAACTTCTGTCACATTGGTAGGTCTCGGCCACTTGGTGATAGCCTCAACCTTTGATGGATCCATGGTGATACCATCTGCCGATACAATGTGACCAAGGAAAGCAACTTGACTCAACCAAAACTCGCACTTAGAAAATTTTGCATACAACTTTTGCTGCCTAAGAATTTCCAAAACAATCCGAAGATGCTGCTCGTGTTCCTCCTTAGATTTCGAATACACCAGGATGTCATCGATGAAGACGATGATGAACTTATCGAGATACTCGTGAAATACTCGATTCATCAGATCCATAAAAACAGCAGGCGCGTTGGTCAAACCAAAAGGCATAACCAGAAATTCATAATGACCGTAACGAGTTCGAAACGCAGTTTTGGGAATATCCTGCTCCTTCACCCGAAGCTGGTGATAACCGGACCTCAAATCAATCTTAGAGAAATGCTTCGCTCCTTGCAGCTGATCAAATAAGTCGTCAATGCGTGGAAGAGGGTAACGATTTCGGATCGTAATACGATTAAGCTTGCGGTAGTCATTTCAAAGACGCATGCTTCCATCCTTCTTCTTCACAAACAAAACAGGAGCACCCCAAGGAGAGACACTTGGTTGAATGAATCCATTCTCCAAGAGTTCCTGCAATTGTTCCTTCAACTCTTTTAGCTCAATGGGTGCCATACGATACGGAGCTTTGGAGATAGGTTCTGCACCTGGAACGAGATCAATGCTAAACTCAACTTCTCTAGCCGGAGGAAGACCAGGAAGTTCTTCGGGAAACACGTCGGCAAAATCACGAACGATAGGAAGACTCTCGATGCTCGGAACTTCCAAAGAGGTATCTTTGATGGATGCCAGAAAACCAAGGCAACCATGGGAAATCAAAGTTCTGGCTTTCATAGCCAGGATGATCTTAACAGACCTAAGAGGTTGAGAACCGTGATAAACAAAGTCGGGTTGATGCACATTACCAAAGATCACATCTCTGGCACTGCAATCAAGAGTAGCCTTATGAGCAGCCAACCAATCCATGCCCAAAATAACGTCAAAATCGATCATATCGATCGGGAGCAAATTAGCGGGACGAACACCGTCATCAAAACGTAGGGGACAATTCACATATTCTCTATCAATGATTACATGGGTTTTCATTGGGTTGGAAATGGATATTTGATTAATTAATGGAGTTGGGGTTATATTTAGTTTATTGGCAAGCGAACTAGATATGATGGAATGTGTGGCACCGGTATCAAATAATACGAAAACAATACGATCACCAATGTAAAGAAAACCGGTAATGGTACCTGAAGAATTCGCCGCCTGATCACGAGTAGTGGCAAACACACGACCTGAAGTGGGAGCTGACTTAGACGAATTCACTGGTACGATCCGCTTCTCCTGTGGACAATCCCTCACCTTGTGAGTGGTAGAGCCGCAATTGAAACAAGCACCAGTAGCCTTGTAGCAAACCCCCGGATGAGGCTTCCCACAAGTAGCACAAGATGGAGGAGGAGGCAACGCCTCAAAAGACTTCTTCTGACCAGAAGATCCCGAATGATAATTTTGCTGCGAACCCCGAGTCGACTGATCTCTGAGCTGACGCGGGTTGCTACTACCTTGACCCTGCCGGTCATTCCCATTTCTACAAAAAGTTCGCTGATCCTGACTCCTGAAATCCTGACGCCTCCAATCATATCCTCGGTCCTGACGACCTCTCTGCTCATATCCCTGGTCCTGACGACCCCTATGATCCTGCCTCTGGTCCTGACGACCCTGTCCCTTGAAGTCCACACGATTTCCATCCCTGTCTCTCTTATTCGAACCTCCTTCAGCAGCATGCAACAACTCAATGTTACGAGCATCATTCGCAACTGCAGCAACATCCTCATACTCAGTGTTCACGATACGATCCAATACCCACTTCTTCAATGCCCACTTAAAGTGCTTAGCCTGACGCTGAGCATCCCCCGTAACATCTGGCCCAACAAAACTAGCCAACCTCATGAACCTCCGCATGAACTCCCCAGACGACTCTTGATCCAACTGACTAATAGTTCCATACTCTCGTTCGTACCTCTGCTGCTCAGACACCGGAATGTACTGCTTATAAAATATGCCACAAAAATCCTCCCATGAGCAAGTATCCGCGAAATCCTCTTCCTGTGACTGAACATACGCTGTCCACCAACTCAGCGCATCACCCTCAAACTTAAATGTGGCCAAACGTGTCTTGAATTCGTCAGCACAACCCAAGACTCTGAACAGCTTCTCAACATGAGTGATCCAGTCCTCTGCCTCTGTGGGAGTGGCAGCCGACCGGAAAGAAAGAGGTTTGAGCTTATTGAACCTTTCGATCCAAACATGAATACCAGCAGGGGGAGCACCGACACCACCACCACCTGATGGACCAGCACCATTTCCTCCTGATGAACCCGCACCATTTCTGATGTCATTGGTGATTTGGGTCCTCAACTGAGGAAGAGCATCAGCCAAAGCAGCGGCTATCATGGCGTAGAAATCAGGGGCATCCTGTCCATCAGTGTACTGGGTAAAACGCGTATTCACCATCTGAATGATAACGAAAATGATTAGCAAAGATAGGGAGATTAAGCACGAATGGAAAGACGAAACAGAATCCTAACGTCTACCCAAATCCTCACCAGTCAAATCTTAAGTCCTAAGGGTCAAATCCTAAGGTCCATATGACTCACAGGCCGTGACTTATGTACAACAAGTCGCAAAACCGGGCTCTGATACCATAAGTTGTAACACCCCAACCCGCCTAGGGTAGAGATGCCACAATGATGGTGTCATCTCAAAGCAAACATACACAATACATAGCGGAAGTCTTAAACAAATTCATTAAAGAAATTCAGCCAAACACGACTCAAAACCAACATGAGTTCAATGATAATAAATAATCTGAAAGAAATGAAAGACGAAATGAAATCCAGTCTAAACAAACGTCATAAATAATGGTGGTAACTAAGGTAGAATCTTCTTCTAATCTCTACTCTCAATCCCATAGCGAAAGTCCCAGCTTCTATCTTAGATACCTGCCGCAGGAAAAGAAATGCGGCTGAGCTTAAAAAAGCCCAGTGAACAGATATATGCAATAAACGGAAATGAAAACAAATGAAATGAACAAGTATGTTTTAGTGTAATGGAATATATATAAGTCAAAGGCAAAGAGTATAACAAGAATGAAATGAAAAGAAAAGAATAAAAGAAAGATCAGTAATCCCCCACGAGCCCGAACAAACCAAATAATAAACCGAGAGGGGAGTCCTCTCAAATGTGAAGGATGTGTATTGCACACAACATCAATCACCGAACAATATAATCATTAATACAAACTCGAACCTAGGATGCATCCATACGCCCCCCAGACAATAATATAGGCCAATAATAAATATAATGCGCATGTTACAAACAATATGGGGACGGTATGTAACATCACTCGAACACACTGGAGTCATGCCATTGGTGCATCAATGACACGGCCATGTTACCTTCATGGCTAGGTAACGAACTTGGCTCGGGTATCACACTGAAAGTCAAAGTCTAGGTCAAAGCAAAGGTCCAACTAGTCTAAGTCCAACTATCAAAGATTCATGGCAAAGGGTATTTATCTAATCAAGTCAAAAGATCAAAGAATAGGGAACATAGCAATGGCTTTGGGAAATTCTAAACGAATCAAGATAAGAAATCAAGAGAACCAAGGCACCTTACTGAAAAGGGCAGAATATCTGTACCTTATTTCGAATGCAAACAAACAAGAACTGAAAGTACTGAACGGATTAAGACTTCTCCTTCTTCACACCTAAGGAGTAGAAGAGAGTTACAATTGGTTCTTAAGTATTCTTTTTAACTTGCCTTTCCATTTTAAGTAACTTTCTATTTTTAGCAGATTTCCATATTTAGTAAGTTTCCTTATTTAATAAGTTTCCATAATTAGTAAGTTTCCTTATTTAGTAAGTTTCCATAATTAGGAAAATTCAAGTATTATAACTTAGGTTAAGTCATACTTTAAGAATATTATGGACATAGGGTACATTTTAACAATTTATGATAGTTCAGGGTTAATTATGACAAGTTTCCATAACTTAAGGTTTTAAATATAAATATATCAAAGTTAAGGGTTTAAAATGAAACTATTACAAATTACTAGTTTTAAACACATAATGGATTCAGAATCACACTTTAGTCCTTTAAGTTTCATTATTTACACTTTACACCCCTTTAGTTATTAAAGTTACAAAATAAACCTTATAGTTACATAATTTACAATTTAACCCTCACTATATTCATAATTACATCACAAGCCATTATAATTACTAAGTTACAGAATATACCCTCATAATTTACATATAGTATGAATTACACCCCATGTTTTACATATTTACGCAATTAGTCCCTTTAGTTTATTTAATTTGTAATTCGAACCAATAATTAATAAATAATTCATGTTCTTGCGAATTTTACACATAAGGACCTCATCTTATAATTTTTACACATTTATACTGACCTAATTAACATTATAAAAATAACCTTTAAGTTTCAGAGTTGACAAAACTAGTCCTTCTTATTTATTTCTCAATTCGTATAACATGTTTAATAACCAAATCAAAACCCTAACACATCTAACTATTCCACAATCATTATCTCATGATTAGTTTGCATTAAATGACCTGTTTTCAATTACTAAACCCTAACCCTAATGTGTTCTAGGGTTTCTTTTGATTTTATTCTATTCGATACATATACATACTATATAAAGAATAATTAGCTATGATCCACATGAGCTTCTATAAATCGAACAAGTATTTTTACCAGATCATATACGTCGTATAGTGTTCAAAATAAATAATTACCAGCCCTGAATAATTCGTATTACGCGTTATGGATTTTAGTTACGTTTTTGATCTCAAAAATTGGTACGACTTATTTAGCATGCATGATTCGAGTTATATAATTTATCTGAGTCTTATATGATCATAATAACATAATAAAAATATGACATGCACAATCGAACGTACAAAAGGGATAAAAGGAATTTATACCTCTCGCTATAGCTTAATTCGACACACGATTGTCTAACGATCGAACCAACTAATATCACGACTTCCAATTAATTTTCTAAGCTTCTTTAGGTTATGTAGAACTCCAAAAAAATAAGCTACGAATTGTATTGGATCGAATGAAGGCTGTACGATTTTGTGTAAAGGGTTTTTAGGGTTTCGGCAATATGTTTATATATACATAAATTATAAAAACGTGTTTACATGATAAGGATTCATATATTTCAGCCCAAGAAAGCTTAATTAAGGTCAAATACTGATTGTAATCTTTTCCTAAATTTATTAGCATTTATCTTGTAATTATTTAATTTATTTTGTATTTTTAAATCATAATTATATACGAATATATATATACTCGGCTAAAATAAATTCTTTGTGTATTTTTGTACTTTTCTAAATATTAAAATGTAATCACAAAAATTATTTTGATTCATTTCTAGTTCATTCCCGAAGGTTTGGAATTTATTTGGCAATTTTTAAGCTTTTAAATAAAAAAATTTAAGATTGTAGGGGTATTTTGGTCATTTTGCACATTTTGGATTTTTAGGTATTACAGTAGGGTAGGCGGGTGAATATTAGAACAAGGACTGCTATTGTCATTTTGTGAATCTTTTGTATATTAAGAGTGTGGGGCCCATTTGAGTTAGTAAACGATCGATTGGAAGCTCGAAATTTATACCGTTGCGTTCAAAATAATTTTTCTACGAAAAACGAGTATTTACACGACTATTTTCTCATAAATAGTATAAAAATCATATTAAAATGTTTGTCGAGTTACGGTTGTTCCGGTACGTGTTGTGTGCGTTTTCACGTTTCGCGAGATAACTTCTCGTAATCGATTCAAATAACTTTCGGAAAAGTCCGAAAGTGAAACTTAGGAAATAATAGATATAATTTATCATTTAAAAATCAGTCTTAAAAATTACGGGATATTACATCATCCCCATTCCACAACCTTCTAACAAATTTCTCATCGACCTCCTTTAACTTTGTCTCTTGCAAACCAAACACAATCGGATCTTCTGCAACTCCTAACTCCCTAACCCAATCGACCTTGTCATTCGTCCCAAAACCCCTCACATTTAAAGAAATAATTTTAAACATTTAAAGATACTCAACGACAAAAAAATACTAACCCCCTTGAAAGCTATTGTCCCTTATCCGGGTCCGAAACATCTTCTCCCTCTTCTGGCCAAACGACACCAATCTTTTGACCAATCTCGCGTATTCGGTTTGAATCATCAGAACTAATAGAGAGACTTGAACTCGATACACCACTAAATACATCGTCTGTCTTTAAGTCGAGGATAGATTTGTAAGAAAATGATGTTTTTAAAGTATACTAAACCGATGCACTGTGACATCTTTAAGGGTGAGCGAGGCAGATGAACGCTCAGTACTCTCAAATTTAAAAGGCCTCAAAATTTCGTTAGATATATAATAGTATGCATATATACACATATTTTTGCTTAAAAAGAAAGTCATTAGGTGAAAATATATCTTAAATTATGATCATTTTTAGACGTGCAGATAATTTGAAAGTTATGTGTCATGACATTTCGTTAAGACCAAGAGTAGTGGGGAGGGAGTGGGTTGGGGCATTTGTTGACACTTGGCGGTGAGAGAAGAAGGGCGTTGAAGCAAAATTGGGGGTAATGGTTAAAGAAAAAAAAGGGGCGTTGAAATATCTGACTTGTTTTTATTTGTTTATTTCTCATCTACACATATCTTCCACACAAATAACACCACTGCTTATCTTCAACAACCACACATATCTTCCTACACCGCCACACCATCTGACCACCACCGCTCCATCACTACCTGATAACACCACTGCCATCACCAAGATAAGGAGTTTGGATGGCTGTGGGTGTTGATTTGGTTTAGGCTGTAATTTTACAGGTTGAGTTTGGTTTGAGTTAACCACCAACACCACTGCCATCACCAAAATTGAAGCTTAAAATTAAAGGAAAAGAAGGTTGGGGTCCCACCTGTAGGAGTAAAAATAAAAGAAACGTCCGTTGTTGGATCAACGGGCGTTGATTTTTTTGGTTTTCAACGGGCTTCAATGGTGGTTGGGGGTGGTTCAACGCCTGTTGAAAGGGCAACTGAGGGGCTTTCAACGCCCCAACTACTCTTGGTCTAACAAAACTAACAAATAAAAAAGAACCTAAAAAAACAACTAAACAAAAACTAATACGTAGTATAAAGATTGCAAAACTCAACTCTAAACTTATTCTTTCATTATTTTTCGTTTAATCATAATTTTTCATACTTCATCGTATGACTCAGTTTGAGAAACAATAAATCAAAAGAGGGAAAATTATACATGTTTAGGAACCGTCATAATCAACTTTTTAATTCATAATAGGTATATTTATATATGTACTTTGTATTTATTAGAGAGAAGCTTTGAGTTATTTTATCATATCGTCTAATATTTATATTTTAAATATATTTTTTGTGCACTCGATTATCCATCATTATAATTGATTATGAGTCGTTTTGGTAAACATACCGATCGTATTTGTGCTTTATATGGTGATTTGATTGAGTTTTTTTTCTTCATAAAACTGACTTGAAAGGTAACCTTTTTATACAACTAGTGTGTATTCTACAACCTTTTTATACAACTAGTGTGTATTCTATCTTAGTAAGATTTAATATTAATAGGACTTCAATTTGATTTTTCGCCCAGGGCATTTGAAAATTTGAAGACGGGCCCTGCTGATGCATTCATCCTTTTTCAAACCTAGTTTGTAAAACATTATATACGCTTTGTGTCAATGTTGATTGTACATATACAAGTCGCCTGTCATCGTGTTTCATATATTAAATCTTCAATTAACAACTCTACTATCGAAACATGAAAATACTTTGATATATTTCTTACCATTATGTTGCAAAAAAAGTATAAAAAAAAATAAAAAATAAAAATAAAAAATAAAAAAAATAATAAAAAATTATGTGTAAACACTATTACGGAATGTCTTATACGATAATAGCACCACATGCCACTAAATTTGAGAAGGTGTGACCCGATAGTGTGTTAACATTTGAAATAATAAACGAGTTTGATCTTATAACAACGCAAAAGTGTGTCAAAGTTGAAGTCAAGACAAGTGTGTTCGAACCACATAGATCAATATATATCGAAAATTGACAAGTATTGCGACAAATAGCTATGGCTTTTGTATAAATTTCATTTGTCTTATAGTTTTTGTTGTTGTTCTATCGCCACTCATTGTTTTGTAGTTTTGTCAGTTGTTTTTGCTTGTAAAAGTATTGATTGAACTATTTTAAAACGAACATTTTTTTCAACTAAAAAGAAATTCTTAGGACAAAAAATTTGATGATAGTGACTTTCACAAGTGCATCAACTCTGTGCAAACCGACTTAGAAAGATGTTACACAAGAAAGTTTAGGGATTTTGCAAGGATCGTTGATTTATACGAACCAAACACTCAACGTGTCCCAATTCTGCCAAAAACTAGATATACAATTATGAGTCGATAACGGATAATAAATTCGACATGTGATAGACCTGCAACCATACATAGATGACTATGAGTCAAACTCCTAGATCATGTACTTGTAACGGGTCAATCTTGCCAACCAGAAGCTTTGACGTCAACAGGATGAAAATTCGACTCTAAATGACTTTACATGGTATCTCAAAGTCTCAAACAATATGAGTAACCAAATAAGTGAATTTAGCTCACAGTCATCTAAAAGAAATAATATCTTGATGTGTACAAATGAAACATTAACTATCTATCTTTCTATTTCTAGGCCCCGAATGTTGCAAAAGTGTGGCCCATTGGAAGATTATGGTTGGCTTCCAAATTAATGAAGAAAAAAAATCCCACTGTTTACTTTTTTGACCTTCCTCATTATTTCTTTATTAAGTTTTGAGTTAACTACATTTTTTGTCCTTGTGGTTTATCGGGTGTAACGATTTTGGTCCAATAGTTTAAAAATTAACGGATCCTGTCCAGAATCCAACGACCCGTAACACTTTTGGTGCATATTGTTGTTGACTGTTAGTTTGACTGGTTAAACTACTTAAAATAACTATAATACCCTCACTTTGGTAGTGAAAATGACTTCATACCCTCTTTTTATTCTTTCTTTTATTATTATTATTATTATTATTATTATTATTATTATTATTATTATTATTATTACTAGTATATAGATATACATGTATTAAAAAAAAAAAAAAAAATACAAACACAAACATGATTTTTGCATAAACACTAACATTTCCTAAAAACCATTTTCTTCTTCTTTAAACACACCATTTTCTTTTTCTTCAAACAAACCATTTTCATTTTCTTCATCTTCTTCATTAAAAAAAAAATAATAAATAAAAAAAAGAAAAGAAAAAAAAAGCCACATATCTACCATTCAACACTATTTTCAATATCATCTTCTAAATCCAACACAACCAACTCACCATCATCTTTCAACACAAAAACCACCCCTTCCACACAGCCACCACCACCATGAAACTGCAATCAGCAAAAACCCAATTCAAACAAATCATCACTATCCTAAATCCCTTTTTCTTCATAACCAACACTTAATCTTCAACTTTCTCTCCACAAACCAAAACCACCTACATCACTATCCTACTCAACATCAGTCAACAACACAAAGCTACAACAACCCATCTCCTTACAAGAACACGACTCAAAACTAAATGAAAAACATAAGATCTCAAGTATTAATTGGGTTCGAAAATCCAGGCCTTTAAAGATCTTATTACACCCATCATTGATCTTATATAAAACATAAGAACAAATCATAAAACCTACCTGAGACCAATGAAATGATCTTGAAGCCGTTTAATAGTGTGGTGCTTATAGCTTCGGTTCTTCACTGAAAATCAAAAGGGTTGTGTTTGTTATTTTTCTTTTACCTGAAAGAAACCGAGGTTTCAGTTGTATTTGTTTGTGGGATTCGAGGCTCAAGAAAGAAAGATAGTTGCTTGTAGCTTCGGTTTTTCGTAGAAAGAAACAAATGGGATTTGTGTTTGCTTTGATTCATGGGTTTCATAAGATCAAAAGGGGGTGAAGTGTATAGGTGGCAGGCTGTGGCGGTGGCGGCAGTGGTATAGGTGGTTTCAGATCTGAGAGAAAAAGGAGTTTGTTTATTTTTGTATTTGTATTTGTGGTGGTGTTTGTGAATATGAGATTGATACAAAGGTGAGGATGAGATGTGTTTATGTGTTTGGTTTATGAAGATGAAGATTAGATCGGTTTATGTGTTGATATGTAGATGAAGATGATATTGGTTTATGTGGTAAAAAAAGGGATATGGATATGAAGTTAAGAAGAGTGGTTTATGTAAGAAGAGTCGTTAGGGTGTGGTTTTTTTTTTTTTTTTTTTTTTTTTTTTTTTTTTTTTTTTTTTTTTTTTTTTTGTGAATACAATATAAAGAAAATAATACAAAGAGGGGTGAGTGATTGAGTGAAATAACCAAAATGCCCTTTCATTTAACGGTCAAACTAAGTTTGGCTAGCGGTGATAGTAAAAATGGACCAAAAGTGTTACGGGTCGTCGGATTCTGGATAGAATCCGTTTCTTTTCAAACTATTGGACCAAAATTGTTACACCTAGTAAAAAACAAGGACCAAAAATGTAGTTAACTCTTAAGTTTTTAATTGTCCTAAAATGAGAAACTCTATTCTAAGTCAGGTCAATGAAACAATCCTACATTTGATCATATACAAAAATGTAAGGTTGCACTTTTGGACCTTAGACTTTAAACATGCAATTATTGCAATCAAGCATGGTAAGTAGCAATACTCCTTATAATCCAAAACCCCTTTTTTCTTTTGTGGTGATGGAGACGCTTAGCATTACGGTAACAATCCATGAATAGACATATAGAAGTGGCGTATGGCGATTTTTTAAGCATCATACATAAAACTACATTAACCGGATGAGAAGCAACAAAAAAAATCACACTTAAAACAAAATTTAACAACAAAGGAAACGTCATTCATGAGACATGTCTCCACGAGGTCTATCACACAAACAAACAAACTATCAACCAACCATATAACAATGTATCACACAGAGCCATACAACTAAGCTCAATCAAAGTCACTTGGTGTGTCATGAGCGTGAGAGTAAGATGATAATTAGAATGATGAATACGATAATATTTCAATCCTCTTTACAATTCTAAGAAGAAAAGTTTGTATCTCTATAGTTCTAGGTGTTACACTTAGTTCTCGACATTTTCATTAACAAAAAAGAAATGATATAATAAAATGAGGAAAGAAAGGATTGGATTTTAGAGAAAATATGCATACAAATTTGTGTTATTTTGATTGAAGAAAGTAACTCAACTCATCCTCTAATCTTATAGACAAGCGATTCCACTCATCCTCTAATCTGGGTCGTTCCCTCGTCTGGAACTCTTGGGTGCCTAGGAAAGTCAATATTTTTTAATTGGCGGGTCTTTAAGGTTAGGATTCCACACCTTTCAAACCTGGATAAATGTGGTATTGATGTTCACTCCTTTCTATGTCCGTTGTGTGATCACGAGGTGGAAGACATTAATCATGTTTTGTTTAGTTGTTCCCAAGGTAATAATCTTATGGGCTAAGTTTTTTGATCGATGAGGTTTGGCGATACCTTCGACTATTTAAACTGCAATGGACCTTTTAGCTCCTCTTCATAACACTTTCGGAAATAAATGGGTTGTCCAGGCTTTTCATGGAGTTTGTTTGGCTGCCTTATGGGGCTATTTGGAGATGGAGGAACAGAGTTGTTCACGCATTAAGTGATAAAAAAGATAATATAAGGAATGAAGATATCTTTTCTCAAATTCAAGTTCTATCGCTTTTGTGGATCTCAAATCAATGCTCTCGTTTAGGATTTGAGTGGAGCAGTGGGTCAGTAACCCGAGAAGGGTTGTTTAAGTCTTGTTATCCTGGCTACTAGTTTGTATTGTTCGGTGGTTTTGATGTTCTTTGTTTTGTTTGGTTTCTTGTTCGATGTCTTTAATCCCCACCTTGGGGACCCCTTTGTTCTTTTTGATGTTTAATATATTTTGCGTTGCTTTAAAAAAAATAAATGGTATAATATGTATTTTGTGTTCTTTAATTGAAATGGAAAAAAAAGAACAATAATAAATTTACCTTTATGTCCTTCATTTATGTAGTCTTTATATGTTAAAAAAAGCATATAAGTCATTATAGATATGACTATTTGGTATCATTCCAAATCATTCAATTTTGATAGGATACAAAATTGTTAAAAGTATTATCACATAGGATAAGGATCCTCTCATGTTCAAATAAACATGAGGGTAAAGTTGTGCATCTTGTGATTGCACATTGCCATTATTGCAAAACATCTATTTTATTTTAATTTAAATGTACAACTACAAGATGCACAATTTTACTTCTCATGTTCAAATGAACATGACATGTTCAAATGAACATGAGATGATCTAATGAACATGAGATTATCCTATCACACATCCTAAGGTTTAGCACAGCAGTGCCCATGGATGACCTTCATTTTTATTGCCACATTAGCTCTCTCGCTCCGGCGACCTACAGACGACTTTTTACCACACTAAGACGACCTACACTAAAATAAAAAAAATACCCCACAAATATTTTTTTTTAATTAATTTAACATACACATTTTGTTCGTTTGTGTGCACAAGAATTCGGTCGAGTATACGATCTATTAACCCATTTTCGTGACCGACGACCTACAAGGACCAAGAAGCCACATCAAGAGCGACCTACATACGAGTCGGTTGACCCACAGGTGACCTTCATTGCTTTGCTTAGCCTAATATAACCTTTCTTTTCCTCTCTTAAAAGTTTTGAGAACATGAAATATTTTTATGTTATATCATTTTTTTTTCCTTTCCTCTCGTAGTCTCATAAAAAGGCTCACTAATACAGTGTAAAGTGGGCAAACACAAAGGTAAAGAAATGTAGTTTCACAAAGTTCGTGAGCTATTCTTGAAATCTTCTCAAAGCATCACAACTAGGCCACATCAACTAATAAGGTCATTAGGTGTATGATTGTACAATGACACCAGAACATAGCAGCCATTCTTCAAACCATAGGACCCAAAAAAGTCAATGTTGGCGACAATATCTTTATTTCCATGAGGATAAATAGAATATTCACCCAATTTTTTTCATATTATATTTGGTAGCGGGAAATTTGGATTGCTTATTAACAACAATTTAGAAGTGAAATTTGAACCAGCTTTTGATGATTTACCAAAACATCATCTAACTATAATTTTCTTGAAAAGAGATTAAGCCATTTCAAATACGCTATCCAAACATCTAGATAAAACATTTTACTAGTACTTTTTACCAAGTCCTGTAAGCTAATACTTGGTCAAACATGTAAATGAGTTTAAAGTTAATAATCACATATATTTATTAGTCAATCCTTCTTTTATCAGATTATGTTTATCAACAATATATCACAACTCAATCTCTCATTAAAATGTTATTTTTTTATTCCTTCACCTATACAACTAATACAGACTAATCTTAACTTTTTTACCATTTATCAACAACACAACCTAATATATAATATTATTTCTTTTATATTTAATTTAATTACAAAGAAAATATGTATAGTCATTCATGTTATGACATTTGGCAGAAAAAATGAAAGACACCGAGTGACCAAGTTGTTGCATTCTTTTTCCAATTTTGTACAAACTTAATATTATATTAAGTATTTATTTTATTTTGTACTCCAACCGGTTGATGATCCTCACCAATAAACATAATCTCATCATTAGGCTACGATATGCGTTATATTGGATATTTTATTAAAGTCGCGTCACAGGAAAAATAAATGCGAAATTAAGATATTTATACATTATTATCGTAGTATGACTACGACATCATAAGCATATAAACTAGAAGTTGCGAAATGAGTGGGTGGGTCGGGTCAGATAGGTTTCGGGTCCAAATAGGTTATTTGAAAGCATGTGTTTATATGGGTTTGGGTTAGGAATTTATCATATGTTTTTTTTTTTTTTTTTGTTGGAAAACAATAATTTTAAAATGAGTAATAGCAGCGTCGTAGCTAAGATAATGGAGTCTTTGTGAGACAGCACCCTCCGCACATCCTCATATACCCCCTCGTATACGGCTATGAGTTGTAGCAGCTAGAAAGTCGAATAATATAATTACAAAAGAAGGTAATAACAATTGGATCAAGATTCTCTAATGTTTTGTCATGTTGAGCCAATTAAATGCAAGTATATGAAATTGTAGGGCTATCACTAAGTAAAATATGATACTCATTTATTTAGTCTCTCTCACAAAATATTAACACGAGAAGAACATGATTGAGTTGGAAATGAAAAAGAATCTCAATCCATAACAATAGTAATAATTTTGAAAATCTCAAAAATAGCATATAAAAAAAAATAAAAAAAAAATAAAAAATCAAACACCCTCTTGCATGTTGTTTCCTACACAACTCACAACGGTCAAACATTTTTTAATAAAAAAATGGCTGCTATTGTCATCATCAACTTCATAAAAAAAAAAACGGCTTAACATCTCATACCATTTCAACTCTACACCATTTTTTACTCATTCATCAAACACCCAATAGTTTTTTTTTACAAATTTCAACTTCAATTACCCAATCACACAACCACCCTCTTAATTGTCAACTATTTCCATGTGAACACCCTATAAATTAGCATTTTCTTATTTGGTAGTAGTATTTAACTCATTTATGCACACCAACTTTCTGATTAAACGTTGTTTGGTTTGAAATTCTCTGTTTTTTTGAATTTAAGAATCTTGTTGGTTGTTTTGGATTATGTTTTGTGGGATTGGTGTGAGACTTTAAGGTTGTTTTTCGATGTCTAAATTAAGGTTTTTGTGGGTTGTGAGTTTCTTGGTTTTTGTTCTTGTTGATGGACAATCTAATTCTACTCATCCAGCTGAAGGTAAGTGATATATTATGTTACTATAATCTTTTATTGAATTTGTGCAGGTTTTTTTTTTTTTTTTTGCCATTTTGTCTATAATGAATTTCATTCACTTTTTACTTAATTCAGACAATTTAACTGGCCAATTAGATGAAAATTTTAGTGTACATTTCTCAAAGTTGGCTCTAGAATATGTGTTCTCTTGAATCTTAAGAGATGCTATAGTTTCCTTATCTAAGATGAAAATCTTTTATTAGATAATATGAACCTATGAAGCTAACATTTGTTGATGATATAATACTTCGTTTCGTATTTATGTCTTTACTTAAAGTATGTTAGTTATGTTCTCGTTAACATGATCCATGTTGCACATGTTCTCTGTTGACATATATTTGAATGCTAATCATAAGGTCAGAATTGGAATTTTGAGGTTTGAGTTTCATTTATTGGAGGTGTTTCTCTTCACATTTGTCGTATATTGACTACTTAGTGATAAATTTCTTTGTTTTCCTGATATGATTTATGAACCCATAAGCAAAGAAATATTGGTATTTCCGAGTAAGGATGCTGACCAATAGTGTTTCGTCATTCTTATTCTATGTCTATACTTTGCAAAGTACTTAATTATCTTTTAATTAACATGATCCATGATGCTAGAATACTGTTTGCACATTTTCTTTAAGGTAAGAACTAGAATTTTGAGGTTTGAAGTACGAATTTTGTGGCTATTTGGTTTTCCTTTCCTCCAGGAGTATGAAATCTAAACTCTCGCTACCTTGCTCAAAGGCCTACATATCAAGGGTTTGCAGAGTTTTGATTGTTGATTTGTCAATGTCTTTTTCGATGGTCGCCTCTATTTTCATAACTATAATGACCTAACTTTTATATGGTGATAAATGTCTATTGACATTAGAAGATCTGGGTAAATAAATCGAAGCATGATCCTGTTTACTTGAGAATTGATAGTATTATCAGGGTTCATCTGTTAGTATGTTGAAAAGAACCTCTGTAATAAATACTCATGATGACCTTGTTATTAATGTGCAGTGACAGCACTACAGGTTATTAGGGAAAGCTTTAATAACCCAGACACTCTCAGTACTTGGAGGCGTGGAGATCCATGTCAATCAAATTGGACTGCAGTCTTGTGCTTCAACAGAACCCTAGACGACGGCTATCTTCATGTGCGGGAACTGTAAGTAAATGTGGCAATTTTCACACATTTACTTGTGAATGGTTTGATTCTGGTTATGTTTTTAGACTATCGGGAAACCTCTTTTTTGCTAAAAATGAAATGGTCCGGAAGTCGTGCATAGTGTATTTTCTAATGCATGAGTTGGTACAACAGTTACCGATTGGAATAAGAAAGACTCATTGATTCACATGTTATTATACAAATAAATGGATTTTCACCATCAAATTTAATGAAAGTAAACTATATAGTGTTTGTACCATTTGAAACTAATTTGGTGTATACATTTTACAGGCAGCTACTGAGCCTCAATCTTACTGGAACTTTGTCTCCAGCCTTTGGGCGATTCACTTATATGGAAATATTGTAAGTCGAGTTCCTAAATTGTAATATCAGCTATTAGAGTGTATTGCCTATTTGCTTATATTTCAGTTCTTTTGTGATATTTGCTTATGTATATTTACTCTTCAACTTAAAAGGGATGCCATGTGGAACAAGATAACCGGGAGTATACCAAAAGAGATAGGCGAACTTACAAATTTGAAACTCTTGTAAGTTAATTTCTTCATTTCTGGGTGATTTACATATATAACCATCCAGATGAAAATACTAGAGAAATATATAATTGTTTATATGAGTGTAATCTGTTTTCTTCTCTTTGCAATTATGTGTATGCAGGCTCTTGAATGGAAATGAACTAACAGGTTCTTTGCCTGAAGAACTTGGTTATCTCCCTAATCTGGACCGGATACAGATTGACCAGAACCACATATCTGGACCAATACCAACGTCATTTGCAAACTTGAACAAGACAAAGCATTTGTAATGATTTTGTTTACAGATTCTGTTTCTCTAATTGCTGTGTGATTTTATTAATGATTAAAATGACTTATATTGGTTTGTTGTTTCTGTGCAGCCATATGAATAATAACTCACTTAGTGGCCAAATTCCTCCTGAGCTATCTAGATTGCCATCGCTTGTTCACATGTAAGTTTCTACCTTTACTTTGAGTACAATGCTAGAGGTGGTGAAATGGGATTGTTGGGTAACGGGCCGTGTTGACCCGAACAATTGTGATTGTTGTAATATTGACGCGCTAATTATCTATAAAAAATAAAAACTTTAAATAATTAGGGAGTCAAATGCGATTATGAAAATTGTATTTTTTTACCAGTAATGTAAATTTCTCAATAAAATGATATAGGAGGTTTTATTTATGCACTAAAAATACACTTTGGGAGACGTTCGAACCTGTGTAACCCGTTTTTCTTTTTAGCTACTTTTGTTTAAAATATATTTCACCCTATAGAGATGAACATTCCTGAATCGACCCATGCATAAATAAACGAGTCAAAATTGGCACATCTAAGTGACTTACCTGGTATTTGCTGACATGGAGGTATGTTGCAGGTTGCTTGACAATAACAATTTATCCGGAACTCTTCCTCCAGAGCTCAGTCAACTGCCAGAACTACTTA
The DNA here is from genome assembly GCA_021014915.2 of Artemisia tridentata subsp. tridentata. NCBI lineage: Eukaryota > Viridiplantae > Streptophyta > Magnoliopsida > Asterales > Asteraceae > Artemisia > Artemisia tridentata. The sequence goes on along the minus strand of CP139506.1, from coordinate 117,126,472 downwards.
TACTGTACGTTTTCTTGTAATATGTGGTCTTGATCACATAATAAATCACTGGTTCATTGTATTCCTTTACGAAATGAACTAGAAATTTAGAAGTTGCTGCATGAGAATCATGAAAATGGAGATATCAGTAGCGTTACGTGTTTTAAGTTTTACCCTTTCTAGTATCTTTTTTCATCGATCATCATCTGTTACGATCTCCAGACGTGTTTTTATGCTATTACGTTCTTCAAATTTTTTATATTACTTATTTCTTTACCTACTTTTGGCAGTCAACTTGACAACAACCACTTTGAGGGAGGCATACCCTCTTCCTATGGCAACATGCTAAAGTTGTTGAAGTTGTAAGTGTAATTTCATTTTTCAAATGTGAAGAAACCAAGTGGGATATCATGTTTTTTTAATCAATTTTTGTTGGGTCGGCCAGGAGTTTAAGGAATTGCACCTTGCAAGGACCAATCCCCGATCTTAGCAGGATACCGAAACTTGCATATATGTAAGTGTGCAACAGATAATTGGCAGTCCTTCATCTCTTTTACTTTTATCCATGTGCTAGTGTGCTCAATGATATTCATGTTAACTCTTATCTTCTCTATGCAAATTCTGCTTTCAGAGATCTCAGTAATAACAATCTAAATGGATCCATACCAGACATGACTCTTTCTAATGATACCACAACTATGTAAGACTATATTTCTTTTACAGGGTCGTTTTTCATTATCTAATTTGGGTCTTGTTTTTGGTTTTATACTCGGTATAACAAAGATGTCATGTGATAAAAATTGTGCAGAGATCTGTCAAGAAATCGGCTTACTGGACCTATTCCTCGTGGCTTTTCGGGCCTTCCTAATCTACAAAGACTGTGAGGATTTATTAACCTTTCTTTTTCTTTCTTTCAAATTTTACATTTGTTTCCTCAAATGATACATTGTAGGAGATTATATTCACCTCAATAAAGTTAGAATAGTTTAATCTGAAAAAAAAAAAATAATGAATAATATATATATATATATATATATATATATAATATATATATATATATATATATATATATATATATATATATATATATATATTCACAATATCTTGGATGAGAATGCTATCTGAAACCATTCTTAACTGCAGGTCTCTTTTCAACAATTCGTTAAATGGCTCAATATCGTCCGATATTTGGCAAAACAGGACTTTCAATTCAACCCAACAGCTTACCTTGTAAGACCTGAAACTCCATTATGCTCTCTCTATATGTGTGTGTGTTCACACACCAAGACACAAATATTTGTATCCTGCTTGTTTGTTGCAGTAAAGAAAATAGTATAGTAGGAAAAGTGTCTGATGGCTTTCTAAACTCACTTCTTCAATGGTCTCGCAGGGATATGCAAAATAACAGATTTTCAGGCATTTCAGGCAGCACTAACGTCCCAACAAATGTCAACCTAAGGTTTGCTAGTTTTCTAGCTATTCTAATTATTATATTCATATTATGCTTGGCCAGTCATAGAATTATCATGAAAAAAACTTTGCTATCGTCATTTCAGCCTTCAAGGGAACCCTGCATGTTCGAACGCCAGCATGGCAGTTTATTGTCAATCTCAAACTACTATAGTCAATAGTTTGCAAAGCGTCCCATCAAACTCAACCGAGAACTGTCCACCTCAGTCATGCCCCTATGAATACGCTCCTGGGTCTCCTGTCCCATGCTTCTGTGCTGCACCACTTCTTATTGGTTATCGGCTAAAGAGCCCTGGAATTTCAGATTTCCTGGCGTATTTTTACACATTTGAGGTGTACTTAACCGATGGTCTAAAAATAAATCAATATCAGCTTGACCTTACTTATGAATGGCAAAAGGGTCCTCGACTGCGAATGCTTTTAAAGATTTTTCCTGTGTTTACTGTTCCTGGTTCTAATACCTTTAATAGGAGTGAGGTCCTCCGGATCCGAAGCATGTTCACACAATGGGAGATTCCAGACAGTGACATTTTTGGACCTTATGAGCTTCTCAATTTCACTCTATTGGACCCATATAAAGATTGTTAGTCCCCTATAACCCAAATCTCAGCAAATATGTTTTGATCTATTTACTTATTAAGAAAAGTTATGGCTAGTACTCCATTTTTTTCGTACGGGTCTGGTTGGATTGCCCCGCCATATTTAGTTCATTTATATTTAAGAAAATATTATCACAATGATAATTTAAATCTTTAAAAAAACAATCTAGGAGGTTGTATGCACTAAAAATAGACTTTGGACGACTTTTAACTCGTTCCCTTTTAGCTAAATTATTTGATTTGACCCTTTTGAGAAAAAAACACATTCCGAATCAGATCTTTCATAGGTACCTGGTCCTAGTTCTCCACCTCTACTACTTGCCCATAAGGATCATAACAAAGGCTAATGATCTTGATTTTGGTCCACAACAATTCCCTTATAGAACTTTGCAATTCTCATTTGTTATTAATATCAAACATATAGAATTCTTGATACATGGTCCGCAACAATTCACTTATATTGTTTTTTATTATTAATTTGTAATCGCAGTTATCCCCCCTCCCACATCCTCCTCCTCTGGGATAAGCAAGGGTGCAGTGGCAGGCATTGTGGTAGGTGCTATTGTCGGTGCGGTCTTATTCTCAGCGTTCGTTTCACTTTATATCTTAAGGTTCCACCGGAAAAAGTACCATGCAATTTCAAGAAAACGTCACAGTAAGTAAACTTGTGGATTATCGCCTGTCAAGCTTCAAATTCATATGATTTATGTCATGCATTGAGCATCAACAGCACCCCAGTGTGAACTATTATTCTATTATCATATTAATCAATTGTGTTTTGGAAATTTAGAATTAGTATGAATGTGAAGTTCAAATTTAATTGAGTTGACCTTAAAAGTGCAACTTCAGGCAGTATACTACTATACCATATCTGATTGTGGATCTAAATATATTTTACAGTTTCGAGGGCCTCCCTTAAAATTGAAGGAGTGAAAAGCTTCACTTATGAAGAAATGAAACATGCAACAAATAATTTTGATGTTGGTAGTGAAATTGGGCAAGGTGGATATGGAAAAGTATACAAGGGTGTATTTACTGATGGGACAGTTGTCGCCATTAAACGGGCACAGGAGGGATCACTACAGGGCGAAAAAGAGTTTCTTACCGAAATAGAGTTGTTATCGCGATTACATCATAGAAATTTGGTTTCTCTGCTTGGATTCTGTGATGAGGAAGGCGAGCAGGTAAAATCTACTTTCATTATGTCAATCCATTAAGTTTGTGACGCGAACTTGCCACCAATACAATAACATTCTGAATCGCGTTATTTGTTGGTGCAGATGTTGGTTTATGAGTTCATGTCTAATGGCACTCTCAGAGATCATTTATCAGGCATGTCTCTTAAAATTCCTTATGTTACCACAACAAGCTTTAAAATATTTTACGGATCCATTAATGTTTTCTGATTTTATGTTTGTTATGTTGACTAGTTACGGAAAAGTATAAAGAATCCTTGAGTTTTGCTATGAGATTAAGAGTTGCATTGGGTTCTTCCAAGGGCATTCTCTACCTACATACTGAAGCTAATCCTCCAATATTTCATCGAGATATTAAAGCCACAAATATCTTGCTGGACTCAAAATTCATTGCAAAAGTTGCTGATTTTGGACTTTCACGACTTGCTCCAGTTGCTGATATGGAAGGAATAGTCCCTGGTCATGTATCAACAGTTGTTAAGGGAACTCCGGTAAGCATCATTTTATATATGTATCGAAGCAAAATGAGCAGGCTGGGTTGTGCCGACCTACATGAGTTTTTAAGACCTTTTAAGTTATATTACTAATCAATGTGTTAATATGATTAGATTACTATATGTTATTAAGAATAAATATGTAATAATAATAATCTTACCTTCCATAAATAAAGTAAATTTAGGCGCACATGAATACACTTGGGATGACTTCCAGTCTGTTTTATGATGGCCTCCTTGTCTTTGTAGAGGTACAGTTTGACGTCTAAGGTCAAATGAAGTAAATTTAACTTCAAAACTGGCATAGTGGCTTTACAATTGTTAAATGATTTTGAATGTTACGTAATAAAAATCTATTCAATAACTGAAACCAATTGTGTTAAGTTTGTTGCAAATCCTTATAAGTTAGTACTAAATTTGAATATGAGAAGTCATGACTTTGACTAAAAAAACTGAAGTGCGCTTCTGGTTGTCCTCAGTGTATTACAGGTTTTCATGCCATCATGGTACTTCAAAATATTTAGTAGAAATACAACTATTCTTTTATGTATTCACTTGTCAATATTTTTTTGAAATGTAACTGGGGTGCAGGGCTACCTTGACCCCCTTCATGGTCAGTTGTTTAACTTGAGTCTAAAATTTGTTTTCTTTTTGCAGGGCTACCTTGATCCGGAGTATTTCTTGACTCATAAACTAACCGACAAAAGTGATGTATATAGTTTGGGTGTCGTTTTTCTTGAACTCTTGACGGGGATGCACCCGATCACACATGGCAAGAACATTGTCCGCGAGGTAAATCTTGATGGAATAACAAAACAATTAAATGTTGATACCCCATAAGTTAGCTAAGATCATGATTTTAGGGTGCCAAATATAGTTTCTTTTTTCGGAAATGTTATGAAGCAGTGTTTTTTTACTACATTGATGATTGGCTAACTAACCATACTCCTTGTCTCAACCTATTCATCAGGTTAATATTGCATATCGGTCCGGCTTGATATTCTCAGTCATTGATTCAAAAATGGGATCATATCCATCTGAATGTGTGGAAAAGTTTGTAACTTTGGCCCTCAAGTGCTGTAAGGAAGACACAGATGAACGACCATCAATGGCCGAAGTTGTTAGGGAACTCGAAAACATATGGCAAATGATGCCAGAATCCGAATTACGAACCCACGACTCGATAAGTACCGATCATGAAAAGAACTTGTCTTCTCCATCTTCATCCTCTACAACAAAGAACCCGTATGTTTCTTCAGACATTTCGGGCAGTGATCTTGTTAGTGGTGTTGTTCCCACTATTGCACCTAGATGAACAAACACATTTAAAAATATTAAGTTCTCATAGTTGATTTTGACGTCGGGCTTTTATTTAGGAGTATACACGATATAAGGACAGTGTTTAAGGAAGATGTCTGTGCAGGTCTTTCTTTAAAATTATTTATAATGTAGATTGTTTGAAATACTTTTTGTATATAACAAGTTGGGACTTGATTTTGTAAATGCAGTTTCTTATAATTATAACTTATAAGAGTGAGTTCATACCTTGATAAATTCCTAGTTTACTTGCGCCGTTGATTGCTAGATGTGTATCTGTTGCATCAATGGTTAATGCATTAACTGTTATACTCGCATTTGTTACTCTTTCATCTTCGTAATATATAAGCCTCAGTTGTGTTGGATCAATAGGGGAATGTTTATCCAGCTTATTTAATGATCATATCAGTTTTGTGCATCAATCAATCAAGCTTCATCAGTTTGGCTGCTTTTAGATTGCAGTCTTATGAGTCATAATGAAAGTAGCTTAGGGTTCACATTTTGCCTGTACGTATATGTAATATCAGTTTTGATTCTTATGGAGTGCATATGCAATACATTGAAATCTTTGTCTGTTAGCCTTAATAGAAAGTGTTGGTCATTCTAGATTATGAACTTTGTAATGTGTCGTAGTTATAATAATAGAATAATCAATGGGCTGATGGGTTGGTCTAATCTAATAGGTTAGTATTTATATATTAAGCATTTTATGTAAAGTTCAATCCAATTCAAACCCATAGCAAGCCCATTAGGGCGTTTATTACTAAGTATAAAAAGCACCTTACCATTCATTTGTAAGTGGTGCTTCAAGGTGTTGTGTGTTTGTTTTATTAATAAGATTTCTCTCTTCCTTCTTTCTACTTTCTCTCTCTAAGTTCACATACATCTCTCTTGTTGTCACCTAATACGAGCTTAATATATGTGATAGAGTTGATAAATTTATGGTCTTACAATTGGTATCAATCGCCTAACAATGATATAGGAGTGTTTGTGTTTCGTTTTTTGTGTTGAAGCTTCGAAAAGGTTGCGTTTTTCTTATAAAAACGAGAGCTTTTTCTCATAAAGTTTCAATATTTTACGTTTTCTAGTTTAAAGTTGTTGTCTTTCGTATAGATCTAGTGCATATTAGTGAGTTTTGGCAAAAAGATCGAATCCAAAATGTCAAAAGGTTGTTTTTTAACGTATTACAAAGTTTCAGCTTGTTATCGAACTTCTTCAAAATTAGTTATAAACGTTAAAGGTCTCAACTTTATTGAAATTTAAGAGTTTTTGAGGTAGTTCGTATAGAAGAAACGAGTTGGAAACGTAAATTTGGTGAAAAAACGGGTTTTCGAAGTTTTTGGTAATCCATCGAACTTAGGTTTAAGGGTTCATCGAACTTGAAGTTTAAGGGTTTATCGAACTTTTGTTTAAGGGTTTATCGAACTTTTGTTTAAGGGTTCTGTTGGATCGATATACTCTGACCAAACTAACTTGTAGCTTGTCTACAGTTTAACAACCTTGGATAAATCCAAAACTGTTAATGGTGAAACGCTGATATACTTTGTTAAGTATGCGGAATCTACTTTAACAAAGCTAAGAAGAATTAATAAACAACTTTGAATATTATTAAAACCTTGAACCTGCTCTTTTACACAGATTCACTAAACAAACTCTAATCACTAATACTCTAATAATCGACTAATACTTTTCTCTAAAACTTCTTATGAACTTGTATCTCTAATCGTATCTCTAATGCCAACCTAGGGGTCCTTTTATAGGCACAAGGAAAACCCTAGTCGGTTTACAATACTTGAACGACAAGCAATTCTAAATCTAATCTAATAATAACTCTAAGAACATTCTAGAATTACACATTAATCCTTAAACGTATTTGCATATCAGTCCTTTATCTTTAGCAGTACTTTGACTTCTTTAGAACATGAGCAGTACTTTGACTTTCTTCATGCAGCAGTACTTTGTAGCCCAACAATCCTCCCCTAACTTGAATTCCACTTGCTTGATTTCAAGTTCCTTTGTATTTCTTTAACTTCAACATCTTTATCTTCAAGGAAAGACTGTATCATTAACTTCTGTCTCATGTCTTTGTTTTGTCATCATCAAAGTAATTATTAACAGCAATCTTTATCAGCAACAATTCTTTTCAGCAACTCAGCATCATATTGGCAATAGGTACATCAGATCTTAAAAGTTTCATACTATTCTCATCACTTCCAGGTGTGTTAACTCCTGTGAGAGGTGAATCATTGAAAACTTAATGGATTTTGATGTCTCTTTACCAAAGCCATTAACTCTGGAGTAGCCAATGTTTAGGTTTAAGAACCATGGTACATTGATAACCATATGATTTTTAGCAAATCATCAGCTATCAACGGATTTGATTAGTCTTTACCAAATAGCCGTTTGCTTTTGGACTAGCTAGTTCTTTTAGTACAATCACTACCATGGTGAACTAATTACCATACAATGGTTTTCCACAGCCTTTACTACAAGCCATTATCTTGTAGGCTAGCCAACTCTTCACTAACATAGATATGGTGAGTTGAAAACCATACAATTTTTAGTAAATTGTCAACTAAAAACGGATTTGATAATCACATCAGAGCCGTACCCTCATGATGAGTCAAACTCTTTCTTGTTTATTAAACATGGTGAGTTGATTACCATTTGTTGTGTAGTACAAGTACTAACACCATGTTGTTGCTTTCAAAACCATTTGTTGCTGTTTAATCTTTATGCTTCAAAATGTTTTTGCACTTTTTCAAAAATCACTTATTTATTAAGCAAAAGACTTTACTGGTTTCATGCTGCAAGCAGTACTTTCAGAAAGTACTGTTTGACTAGCAGTACTTTAAATAAAGTACTTATTTTTCAAAAGATTTATATTATAAATACCATACCAGTAGTTATGCATCAATCTTCAGCTTCAGTTGTCCACTTGATGAACAATTTTATAACCATCAATGCTACTTCATTTTCTTGTTCCACTTCCATGCCATGCTCAAGCATTCTGATCATCAGATCTCTTGTGAGTGGATATCTTTTTTCTGCTAGCATATGAATCATAGTACCATCCTCTAACTCCAAAACGTGTATTCCAACTGATTCAAAGAATCTCCACCTGTTAATCTCCCAGTTTTCTTGATTTTCCCACAAAGTACTATCCTTTGTTTCCTCTGTTTCCCAGATGGTTGTGAGATCTCCTACCAGAACCAAACCCACTCCTTGTGGTGGAATATGTTCAAAATAAGTCTGCACTTGTAGATATAGCTGAAGCAGATCTTCTCTATCTATCAGATGTAGTATATCCCATAACGAATTGAATACTCTAAAGCTTCCATCTTGTCTATGAAATATCAAATAGTCCCCTTCTTGTGATTCTACAACTGAGAATGTAGAAATCTTGGACTTCTTGTCTGCAACAGCTTCTGATTTTGGATGCTCAAAATCAACAACTCTCAAATAATTTCTTAGCTCATCATCTGTGTCTATTCTTAATTCAATAGAATCCTTGAGCTTCTTTGATGACTTTTCATCAGTTGTTGTTCTCTTCCTCTTTGAGCTCCTTGTAACAACTCTTTCCTTTCTGCTATCTTCAAGCTCCTTATCTTCAAAAGAAATAATGCTTGCAAGATCTTTTTCTATAGCTTCCCTGACAGCATCATACAGATCCTTCATCTCTGTATGTGTCAATTTCATCAAACCTGTATATCCTCTTCCTTTGAGATAAGCCATCATAGAATTTCTTTCTTGAGCTTTACTTTGTGGCCTTCTAGGTTTGATAACTTTCCTTGACTCTTCAGCATCTATCTCAGCCTGTAATTTCCTTGCAGCTTCCTCATTTTTAGCATCCTGAATAGCTCTTAGTTCTTTCAAGGTAAGCTTCTTCTTCTTAGTTTCTACCATGATCCTTTTACCTTTGTCTTTTGGATCTAACTCCTGGGTAGGTTGAGAAGAAGTATGAGGTTGTTGTTCAACATCAATAATACTTATGCCTCTTGGTCTAGACATATTCAACATGATGTCAGCAATGGTCTCATCATCACTTTCAGTATGTTTTCTAACTTCTTCTTCCTGTTGAACTGGATTAGAAGGGCCAACTTCCTCTTGAATTTGACTTGAAGGTCCAACATCTTCCTCAAAATCCAAAGTCCTTGGTGTAATAGTTCCTTGATGAGCAGTACCTTGAAGAGCAGTACTTTCAACATCAGTACCTTCCAAATCCAATTCCTCAGTATCACCACTTTTTACTTCAATAGTAGCATCTTCAATGTTTATTTGCTCTGTTTCATCACTTTTCCTCTCAACAGTATCTTCATGAGGAATATCTTCAAGTGGTGTATCATCATAAAGCCCAGTATCTTGATTGAACTCAGTATCTTCATTGAACTCAGTATCTTCATTCAAATTCTCTAAATTCCTCCCCAATTGGAATGAAGAATGCTTCGTAGACCTTCTTGTCTTTGACTGAGAAGCCGTCTTAGTTTTCTGACCACTCCTCCTCTGAGACTTTACCCATAACCTGTGTTGCTTTACTAATGGCCAAACAAACCTCTTTAATCGTCTGAATTTTCTTGCCAAATCCAATATCTGATCAGCTTGATCATCAGTAACCTTCTTGAGCCTCCTTAATTCCCTTGAAAGTTCATAGTTGGTCAAGACATCCTCAACCACTTCCTCATCTTCCTCAGATGTTTGATGCCTATCTTGAAGTGAATGCTCCTGAGCAGCACTTTGTGAAGACGAAACAATATGATGAGAAGCAATATGTTGAGAAGCACTCTCTTCTCTTGAAGCTGGTTGCTCTCTAATGGCTGACGCAGAGGATTCCTCTTGCTCTTGTTCAGGCTCTAGCTCTGCATCCCTAACTGCTTGTGCAACTTCCAATATATGAGCTGTCAAAGGTGTATTTCTTCCAAAGAACTTGATACTCTTCTTAGCAATGAATGTAAACACCTTTGGTGGAAGTGTGACAGTAGGTAGAAAACTTTGTGGTTTAGAAATCCCCTCAAGTTGTTTGTTTAAGAAAACCTGAATAAACCTTGGGTACATCAAGAATGGTGAACCATTGGTGATGTGTGAGAGCATTCCATCAAGAATCATCCTTGAAAAGTTGAAAGGGCCATTTGTAACTAAGCCCACCAATGCAGAAGCAATGTTCTGACCAAACTGCTCCCATGAAGTACTCTTAGGACTCAAGCAGTGAAGTAGAACATGTATAAGATATTTCCAATGAGGACTAAATAATGGCTTCTGAAAAGTAAGTATGGTGAGATCACCTTCATACCCAATATCCCTGAGTGTATCCCAAATCTCTTGTCTTGCAAAACGAATAGCACTCCCTGCATCATTAAATTGTAAATCTTCCCTAATTGAAGAGTCAGTAACCCTAATTGCTTGACCAGCAACCTTAGCACGAATAAAAGGAACACCATCTTGTTCATCATACTTTGCAGTAGACCAAAACTGTTGAATCCATGGTCCAATTACATCAGGGTTTACTAAAATAGCATAATTGATTGATGACCCAGTTAAGAAATCAATTATCGCATGAAAATCAACATTCTTTGCCGTTTTATCCAAGTTCGCGACCATGTTATGCTTAGAACAGAAATCACGATTAGCCATTGAGTGTGAAGAGTGGTAAACGAAAGTAATTAGCGATTAGAATCGTAGATACCGAATGAATAAATGGTTGGATAAGAATAAAGTGAAGAGTGAAAATCGGTATAATGGGATAGGATAAATATGGGTAAGATTTAAAAAATCAAAGCCTAATTAATAGTGTTACCGTTGTATTTGGCTTTTTACCCCCTTCCGAATGAATTAAATAACCGTAGCCCCACAGTTTTGACCGTTGGAACAGTACTTCCACGTAAGCAGTACGTCTACCTAACCAGTACTCTTCAAAGCAGTACGTTGAAGCAGTACTTTGCAGAACCAGTACGTTGTATAGAAAACCAGTACTTTCCATCTTCTTATCCACAACCTTCTAACTAATAACTATGTTGCCTCCCCTTAAATACAACATAGGTACTAAAACTAAAAATCCAATACTTTCATTAAGAACTGAAAGAAAGTATACTAACTAATACTAAAGCCTCCCCTCAAATGTAGCCTAGTAGTTAATCATCCCAATGCTCACAACTAAGTGGTTGAACCTTGAAACATCAAATCCCTTTGTGAGTAGATCAGCTACATTGTCATCTGTGTGAACCTTGACCACATTTATAGTGATGCCTAATCTGAATATGCTTGGTCTTGGAGTGATAAACTGGATTCTTCACAATACAGATGGTACTCTCATTATCAATGTTGATAGGAGTGTTTTTGAAGTTGAATCCATAATCCAAGAGTTGATTCTGCATCCACAAAACTTGTCCACAACAGCTTGCAGCAGCAACATATTCTGCTTCAGTAGAGGAGGTTGCTGCAATTGTTTGCTTTTTACATTGCCATGAGACTAATCTTCTTCCAAGATATTGACATCCTCCAGTGGTTGATCTTCTATCATAGTTATCTCCTGCATAATCACTATCTGAAAAAGCTTCCAAGTGAAAAGGTGACTCCTTAGGATACCATAATCCTAACTTTGGTTGATGCTTGAGATATCAAAAAATCCTCTTGACTGCATGCATATGAGAAACCTTGGGTGTAACCTGATATCTTGCACATAAGCATACAACAAACATGATGTCAGGTCTTGATGCAGTCAAGTACATAAGACAACCAATCATTGATCTGTAAAGCTTGACATCCACAGCTTGTCCATCTTCATCCTTGCCTAATGGTTTATTGTTATCAATGGGTGTGGTGGCAGGCCTGAGATTTGGAAGGTCAAATCTTTTAAGTATGTCTGCAACATACTTTTCTTGATTAATGAAGATTCCATCTCTTGTTTGTCTAACTTGAAGCCCCAAAAAGAAAGTTAATTCTCCCATAGAACTCATTTGAAACTCCCGCTGCATAAGTTCTTCAAATTCTTTTACCATAGACTTCTTTGTGGCTCCAAAGATAATATCATCCACATAGACTTGGACTAACATAATGTCTTTCTTATCCCTTTTGATAAACAAAGTCTTATCAATTGCTCTTCTCCTGTAACCATGTTGTAACAGAAAGGTAGAGAGTCTCTCATACCAAGCTCTGGGAGCTTGATGAAGGCCATACAGTGCCTTGATCACCTTGTAGACTTTGTTTGGATGTGCAGGATCTTCAAAACCAGGAGGTTGTTTAACATAAACTTCCTCAGCAATTGTGCCATAAAGGAAGGCACTTTTCACATCCATTTGGTAGACAGGAAATCCCATGTATGATGCAAAGGCAAGAAATAACCTTATTGCCTCTATTCTTGCAACAGGAGCAAAAACTTCATCATAGTCTACTCCTTCTTCTTGGCGATATCCTTGTGCAACCAATCTAGCTTTATTTTTGATAACATTCCCTCTTTCATCTCTTTTGATTCTGAAAACCCATCTTGTACCAATGACTCTCTTGCCATCTGGTAGATCACATAATACCCAGACTTCTTGAAGTTTGAATTGTAGAAGCTCTTCCTGCATAGCTTCAACCCAACTTTCATCATTTAAAGCTTGAGCTACCTTCTTGGGTTCATCTTGAGATAGAAAACAAGCAAACAGGCATGTTTGTTGATCCTTGTGATTCATCCTGTTTTGTTTGTAAACAAAGCTAAGTAAAGCAGTATGTTGCTTAGAAAGACCTTTAACTTTGTTTCTTGTAACCACTCCTGAAGAGGGTGATCCAATAATATTGCTTTGAGGATGAGCTTTATGAACTCTCAATGTAGGAGTTGGTGGAACTGGAAGATCAGATTCCAAATTAGTAACATCAGGTTCTTCATTGGTTGAGAAAATACCTTCTTGATTAAGCTCATCATCAATTTCTTCTAACCCAGGAATGTTAGCATTATCCAAATCTTCATCATCAACATTGGAATCATCATCATTGCTCTAATTTGATGGTTCTAACACACCAGAAGTACTGTCAAAAGGATCATCAGTACTTTGATCAAAAGTATTGTGAGCAGTATCTTTGAATTTACCCTGTGTCTTTGCAGCATCATAAGCCCTCCTTTGTTCATCTTCATAGGACTTTGCTATAGTTTCTTGAAAAAGCATCCTATTAAGTTCTTCTTGTATGGCTTGATCTGCATCAGATACTGTGATGGTTGGTTGAGCAGTACATTGTTCCTTATCAGTAACTTCAGGTTCTTTATCAGGAACATCTTCTGGTCTAACATTGACTCCATGAACAATGTACTGTGAATCATCTTCTTTGTGATTAGCCTGATTTTCTTCTCTAACAGGCACATAATTCATAGATGGAGTGAACTTGAGATCAAGATCAAACATCCAATCAGGACCTTTTCCTTTCTGAGTTTCTTTATCTTCCAAAAATTCAACATGAAGACAATCTTGAACCTTTTTGGTATTCCTGTTATAAACTCTAAAACCTTTGCTATTTGTACAGTAACCCAATAGATAACCTTCATCTGACTTACCATCAAATTTTCCCAGAGAATCAATGGTATTTAGAATAGTCAGAGGACAGCCAAAAGGTTTTAGAAAACGAATGTTTGGTTTCTTTCCCATGAGCAGCTCATATGGTGTCTTCATCTGAGGTTTAGTAACTGATACTCTATTTAAAACATAGCAGGCAGTACTTATAGCTTCAGCCCAAAAGAGAATAGGTAATTGTGAATCTGCAAGCATTGTTCTAGCTGCTTCAATCAATGTCCTGTTCTTTCTTTCTGCAACACCATTCTGCTGTGGAGTTCTTGCAATGCTAAACTCTCTCTTGATCCCTTTCTTGGCACATAATTCATCCATATGCTTGTTCTTGAATTCTGTCCCATTATCACATCTAATACCTCTTACTTTGAGTCTTAATTGATTTTCAAGGGCTACTATCAGATCATGGATAGCATCAAAGGTTTCATCTTTGAATCCCAAGAAAAAGACCCAACTAAATCTGCTACAATCATCTGTCACAACCAAGCAGTACTTCTTTTTGTTTAAACTTTCTACTGAAACTGGTCCAAACAGATCCATGTGTAGCAACTCCAAAGGTTCTCTAATAACTCTGTCCTCAAGCTTTTTACATGAAGCTTTATGTTGTTTACCCTTCTTGCAAGCCAAACATGAATGATCAGTCTTGAATGTTTTGGAAGGTAAACCTCTAACTAAATTGCCTTTGACCAGCTTGTTGATGTTCTTGAAATTTACATGACCTAATCTTCTATGCCATAGATGTGCTTCTTCTAATGATGCCTTGGCTACTAAACATGTTGCTCTTCCAGCAGAATTGAGACTCTTTAAGTCTAAACTGTACACATCATTGGTTTTTGGTACTTTCAATGTTACCAAGTGATCATCAACAAACTTAAACTCAGGAGAGAGAATAAGACATTCTGTATCAGTGAACAGAATTGGGTACTTCTTGTCACAAATCTGAGATACTGACAAAAGATTGAACTTGAGCTCCTTCACATATCGAACATTCTCAAAATCAATACATCCAGCCTTGATGGTTCCTTTGCCAGTGATTCTTCCTCCATTAGGATCATTACCAAATGCAACTCTTCCTCTATAATATGCTTTAAAATCTGACAGGATCTCCTTGTCCCCTGTCATGCTGCCAGAGCAACCACTATCAACAATAATATGATCTTTAAGCTCCTCCTCTGGGTTGCCCTGCACAGTAAAAGAAAGGGTTAGTTTCTTTTAGGAACCCAAGCCATTACTGACTTGTGTTCCCCTTGTGGAGTGACATACTTGAAATCCTTCAGTATGTAATCTCCACTGGTTTTGAAGGCATGGTCAATGATTATTTGCTTTGGTCCCATGTCCTGTGTTGTATAATCAACAACACTCCCTGTTTCACCCTTATCTGATGAAAGTACTGCTTGTTCCCCATCAGTACTTTCTTTCTTAACCCAATTTCGTTTGACTTTAGGTTTCTCTGATCTAGGTACTCTGCTTGAGGTGTAAGACCTTTTATATGAAGTGAATCTCTTAGGTCTTCTATGTGAAAAAGTGTTAGTAGTACCATGATTGGGTGAAAACTTAGAAGTACTTTTAGAGGGTACTGCTTGAGAAACCTTAGACTTATCAGTACTTAAGGGTACTTATGGTTTGGAGAAAGGTCTTTTCTGGTGAGGGTACTTATAGTCTTTAGAGAAATTACTATGGTTAACCCTATTTGAGTGATTCCAAACTGGTCTAGTCTCTCTTGGCTTATTGTTGGCAGGTCTATTCTTTGGGAACTGACTTAAATATTCTGAGTGTAAGTCACAGTGCTTAATCAAATGATCAGGACTAAAGCATACATAACATAATTTTCGCTCCATATTCCCAAATCCTCTTCTATGATTAAAAGGTTTCCTATAGTGAGCAGTATTTTGAAAAGTTTCTCTTGGAGGTACTGCTGAATGTCTATCAGTACTTTGAAAAGATTTTGGAGGTACTGCTTGTTTCTGAAAGGCTGTAGGAAACTTTTGATCATTACCCCTTTGAAAATCATCCTTGGGTTTCTCAAAACTAGATTGACCAATAAGCTTCTTCCTAAACTCTAGGTTTTCTACACCATAAAGAGAAACATCTGTCCTAAGTGGTTGAAACCTACCAGTGGGTGGAGGAACTGAGTGGTACCCCTTATCTTTCTTAAACTCAGGAGGTGTTTCACTAATTGGTTCCTCATTCATAGATGTGTTTTCTTCTGAGCTAGTAAGTTCATCATCACTAGGTGAGATCTCTTCCTTATCACTAGGTGGAGTCTCTTCCTTATCACTAGGTGGGGTCTCATCTGAACTACTATCCTCACCATAACCTAGTCCAGCTCTACTGTTTATTCTTCTTTGTTTTTCAACAAATTGAACATGTGATAGACCAGCCTGTTTAATACTAGCAAGTTTTTCTAACAAAGCATCTCTTTCCTTAGTAATCTTTTCTAATTCAGACACCTTACATCCTAACTTCCATTCACTTAATTTTAATTGATAGTCTTGTTGCTCATATTTTTCTGCCCAAGCCATTTCATTATTTTCATGTGTTAATATTTTGGCTTCCATTGACTCTAAAGTTAATTGATAACCAGCTACCTCAGACCTAGCTGTTGTACAATTATCTCTTTCAGTCACATATTCTTTAAGCAACTTTTGATACACATCATTACACTTAGAGCATACCTCAGAGACATTGGATGAACTTGGTGAAGTAGCTACCATAGCAATCTGAACAGGTTCATCTTCATCCTCCATGCTCCAGTCAAAGCTTCCAAGACCATATCTTGATTCCACAGCAGCATATCCTGGTTCCTTATCAAAAGTTGTGCTCCAATCAAAATCTTCCATTGCAACCATAGAATAGGTTACAGGTTCATCATCAAATTCACTGCTCCAGTCAATCTCAGCTAGATTTTCTTGAGCCACCAAAGCTTTTGGTTGTGATTCAGTAATAGGAACCTCTTTTCTTTCAACCTTGGGTTGTTCAATCATTCTGTTTGCTTGATATTTTGCAAACTTGCATTCCCTTGCAAAGTGTCCAAGCTTTTGACAATTGAAACATTCAATCTTGGATTTGTCAAAAGTGATACCCTGTTTGGCTTTGAAATCAATTCCCCGTCCTGTCTTGTTCATGAACTTCTTGATCCTTGCAGTGATCATGGCAACTTGCCATCTTATATCAATCTCCTCTAAAGCATCTTCTTCAATCTGCAACAAGTCTTCTTGATAGGTAACAGGTAGGGTGGCTTGTTGAGCAAAGAAGGAACATACAACATCATCAGAGTTGGTGTTGTTTGTTGGTGATGGGTTGGGGATAGTAGTGGTTGTGCAAACATGCTGTGTATCACCAACTGTACTTTGAGAAGGATAAGCAGTACTTTTAGTGGAAGTACTGCTTCTGTTTTCAGAAGACACAAAAGCTATGTTGTGAGTTTTCTGAGAACTATGACCATTCATCTCTTGCTCGTACACCTTCAAATTGTTGTAGAGATCATCAAAGTCCATAGATTCCAATCCAGGTTGTCCTCTAATCATGGTAGCAACCACATGCCAGACAGATGGCAAACTCCTTAAGAACTTCAAATTTGCATCTTCAACGGTTACCTCTGCTCCATACAACTCTAGCATACTAAGTAAATTTTGGAATCTGTCATAGGCAGCATCAAGACCTTCTCTTTCACCAACAGTGAAAGTTTCAAACTGCTGCTTCAATAAGTTTCTATGCATCTTCTTGGAAGCATCATTACCTCCAAATCTTGTCTTGATCGCAGCTCACAATTGCTTTGCATCCTTAGCATCATGAAACTTTAGCAGGTGACCATCAGGAATAGCAGACAATAGTATGTTGAGAGCCTTATCTTGATTTCTCTTTGTAGCTGCTGGCAAGGTTGGTTGAGGTGGTTTAGGTTGTCCTTCAACTGCTACAGGTTCTTCAAGAACAACATTACCATTGACAATCAAATCCCATAGAGCATGGTCTGTAATAGCAAGGTACTGTCTCATCTTCATGCTCCAGAGATCATATTCTCCCTTCTTGATGATAGGAATTCTAAGTGAGGTGATGGATGGGATTGGTGCAACTTCTGTCGTCATCGTTTAGGGTTTGTTGTTAAATCGGTTTTAAGGGTTTCTTCTCAATCAGAGTCTCCACACAAGCTTTGATACCACTTGTTGGATCGATATACTCTGACCAAACTAACTTGTAGCTTGTCTACAGTTTAACAACCTTGGATAAATCCAAAACTGTTAATGGTGAAACGCTGATATACTTTGTTAAGTATGCGGAATCTACTTTAACAAAGCTAAGAAGAATTAATAAACAACTTTGAATATTATTAAAACCTTGAACCTGCTCTTTTACACAGATTCACTAAACAAACTCTAATCACTAATACTCTAATAATCGACTAATACTTTTCTCTAAAACTTCTTATGAACTTGTATCTCTAATCGTATCTCTAATGCCAACCTAGGGGTCCTTTTATAGGCACAAGGAAAACCCTAGTCGGTTTACAATACTTGAACGACAAGCAATTCTAAATCTAATCTAATAATAACTCTAAGAACATTCTAGAATTACACATTAATCCTTAAACGTATTTGCATATCAGTCCTTTATCTTTAGCAGTACTTTGACTTCTTTAGAACATGAGCAGTACTTTGACTTTCTTCATGCAGCAGTACTTTGTAGCCCAACAGGTTCATCGAACTTGCATCCAAGGGTTCATCGAACTTCATCAACGGGATACTTTCTTCACGGTTCAAGGTTTACTCAGTACTTTCCTTGCTTGTATAAGCTTGTGAAATACTTCGACTAAGGGAAAATCTTCTAGCTTGTATAAGTTAGATAGATCTTATCGAACTTGCATTTTCATCGAACTTGCAATTTTCATCAAACTTGCATTTTCATCGAACTTGCAGTTTTCATCGAACTTGCAGCTTTCATCGAACTTGCAGCTTTCATCGAACTTGCAGATTTCATCGAACTTGCAATTCTCATCGAAGTTGCTAAGTCAATCTCATCAAACTTACAAAGTCAAACTCATCGAACTTGGAATAGTGTTATCGAACTTGGCTGAAATTTGACTTTTTACGACGAAACTTCAAATGGCCATAACTTTTGAACCGTAACTCCGTTTTCAGCCCATAACCTATCAAAACGACCATGAGAACGAGAAGATCAACATGTTGAATGAGTTAACCTAAACCTTCGAGGCCCAAATCCACTCAGAAAAAGAAGTTATCGACGTTTTTAAGTTTTCAGACAAAATTTTCACTACAACAACTTGCATTAACTTACAACAAACTCAACTCCTATATTGTTGAACCGATCCAAGATCAACTTTATCATACATCAATGGCAACACAACAAGATATTCATGCAACTGGTGCGGAAAACCGGCCTCCCATCTTAAGAGCAAACCAAACGGAAAACTTCTGGTCAATTCCGTTTTGGAAGGACCCTTTAAACCACGACAAGTCCTAGACCCTGGAGATCCTAATGGAACCCCCCCTAGTACAACCATTCTACAGAGATCAAACTGAGACTGAGTACACTGAGTAAGACAAACTACAAATTGCAGGTGATGATCAGGTGTTTCATCTAGTTATTCTTGGGCTACTTGAAACGACTTATGCAACTGTGGATAGTGAAGGAAGTGCTCATGCAGTCTGGGAAAGAGTCAAGAGGTTAATGTACGGGACATACATCATATCGGGAAGCTGGAAATGGAAACACAATTGCTCAAGGAACTACACAAGTTCACTTCCATTGTTGGTGAATCAATAGAGTCGTACTATCACAGGTTCTGTAAGGTCATGAATGACTTATCCAGACACAACCTCACACAAAAGAACATAGCTAACAACACCAAGTTTCTGAATGAGTTACAACCAGAATGGGGAAGATACGTCACCATTGTTTATCAGACAAAGAACTTGCATGAAGTTAACTATGATCAGCTGTACGACTTTTTAAAGCAGAACCAAGCTGAGGCAAATGAAGTCAGGGCAGAATTACTTGCTAAAAAGAATGATACTCTTGCATTAATTGCTAATACACCAACACCTTTTCCAGTGAACACACCACATTCCACAACCAACACCTGTGTTGGGAATTATATTTTCATAGATTTGATGATCACAGAACAAGAAGAATGAAACATGAAGAAATACTGAAATGCTAAGCAAAATACGCTAAGTAGATTCTGCTACTAGGCATAAAATGATACTGCTGGTAATGTATCTGTTCCTGCTGGTAGTGTATCTGTTTTTGCTGGTAGTGTATCTGTTCCTGCTGGTAGTGTATCTGATACTGCTGCTAGTACAAATGAAGCTACTGCTGATCAGTGAGTCATACTGCTGCTGGATGGATAAGGATGAAGAAGATATTATCCTTAGATAATATCTAGATATTTGTTCAGTCAACAAAGTTGTAAAACAAGATACATGTTTTATCTTAATGACTGACACATAACAAGCAAGTAGTAGACAAAGTATTATCATATTGTAAAAGGTCTCCTTACCCACAACAACATGTTATTCCACAACAACAATACCCTCAATTCCAAGAACCAGAGTTCACTGACAATGATGAATCTTCTGCTGCTTTGACACAAGGATTTGCTTATTTGACAAAAGCATTCCAAGGACCCTATTCTACTCCAACAAACAACAACCAAAGGATTTCATTGAACACTCGCAATAAGCAGATTGCTCAGCCGAGTTTCAATATGGGTCAAGAAGGACAAATGGTTGGAGTTATTGGGAATCAGCAGGGATATGCTACTGGATTTCACATGGGCAATCCGAATATGTAGAATGCAGGACAGTATGCAGGGAATCAGTTGGGTCAGTATGCAGGGAATCAGATGGGTCAGTTTGTTGGAAATCAGAGGGGTCAGAATGTTGGGCATCAGACAGTGGGTAATCAGATTGGGAATGTGGCAGCTCCAGTTGTTGGGAATTATGGAAATGGGAATCAGGGTAATCCGATGAAGTGCTTCAACTGTCAAGGTATAGGTCATATTGCAAGGAACTGTCCTGCTAAGCCGAGAAAGAAGGATACAGCGTATCTGCAGAAAGCGTTGCTGTTGGCACAGAAGGAAGATGCAAGGTTTCAGTTGAATGCTGAGGAAAATGATTTTATGGCTCTCATGGATGAAATGGAAGATCGAGAGGATATCAATGCAAACTGCATCTTTATGGCAAATCTTCAGGAGGCTAAGTACGACACGGATTCTGACACACCTCCTGTTTATGACACCAGTTCACTCTCTGAGGTACCAACCTTCAATACATGCCACGATAATGATATGTCTCCTCATGAGCAACAGAATTCTGAAACTCCAGCACCCACTTATGATACATACCTGGATACGCCGAGTAGTAGCAATATTCCTTCAGCAACTCCAGATATGAATCATAGTGGAGGCTCAGTTTCACAACTTGCTGAGAATGATGAGGAAACACGTGCTCTATTTGAATCATTATTGAATAATTGTAGCATTGAAATTGAGAAAGTAAAAAAGGTCAATCGTGATGTTAAGGCCGCGCATGAAAAATTGACCGCTGAGCTTGAGAGATACAAGGAAAATGAAAAAAGTTTTCAAATTGATACAAAACGCGAGTCAAAATTTGAAATTGGTTATAAGAAGTTACTTGTTAAAGATAGGCAATTGCAAACCAAATTTGATGATCTTCAAATTAGTTCAACAAAAACCATCAACTCTTTAAAACAAGAAATTTCTGATTTAACAAACCAACTTTCAAAACAAAAAACAGCTTATACCAATCTTGAAAAAGAACGGGATGCGTTGAAAAAGGACTTTGCAAAGAAAGAAGATAAACTTTTGGACGAAATCATAGAGTCAGAACATATGATCGAAAAACTAGAAAACTTACTGGTTAAAACGGGTCATTCAAGTCAAACAATTCATATGATTACTAGTCAAACTGATCCGATTTACCATACAAAACAAAAAATGGCTCTAGGTAACAAAACTCCTTGCAATCTCAAGAAAGCTCAGAAAGAACAGAATGTTTTGTACAATGAAAATGTTATATATACCAAACATGATCCTCCTATTGTTCGTGATTATGTGGAAACGATAGAACTTGCTGAAGAGAGTCAAACCAAAATGAAACAAAAGAATCCAGACCAGAAATCAATTGATTACAACAAACTGAACAAACTTTCTGGAATTACTTTTGTTCCACAAAAACAAACATCTGAGTTTTCCAAAAACCGAGGCATCTCAAAACTAGTTTCTAAACCATTAGTTGTTTCCAAATCTCTTTAAAAAATGGAACAGATGTCCTCAAACAACACTTTTAACACAAGTGCTGCCAGAGGATTTCTTGATGATATTAAAACCAGAATTGGGCAACTTCAAACGACTTTAGAATCTAAAATGAGACTAACTGAGAACAACTGGAATTCAACGGTTCATTTACAGCTAGAAAAGATTCTTGAAAGTGAATTTGCTCCTCAAATTAATAACATTAATGCTCGAGTAATTCATTTTGAAAAAGCATTTTTAACTGAAACAGTTGACTTTGTCAAGGACTACAAATCCTTGATAAAGAAGGCTAATGAATCTATTGGGCAAATCAATGTTTTGGAAAATTTAAATGATTCTCTCTTCGAAGCAGTTCTGTCCACTGATATTATGTCCATCATTTTACAAACATATTCTGTTGAAGGCGATGAAAGACTGCGAGCTGAGACCTCTAAAATTGTTTCAAATTATGAAAATGCTCTTGTAAAACTTGAAAGAGAAAACGTGTCATATTTTAAACAACTTGATCGAAAAACCGAGGAATGCAAGTATGAAAAACTGTCGTATGAGCGTGCCTACAAGGACATGAAAGCACAAAATGATCTTTTGAGAGCTCAGCTAGAAAGTCAAAAAAGGAAGGGTGTGGATACTAAGTTTGCAAAACCATCGACTTCGGACAAACCAAATACTTTAAAACCGGTTGTTAAACCAAAAATGTCGATTTCTCAATATGTTCCAAAAGTCGATGTGAACATTGATTTGACAAAACCAGTCACTCCACAACCCTTGCCCAAGCAAAAAGAAATTGAAAAGATTGTTGAAAATGTAAAAGTTGTTGAAAGAAACACAAATGTGCTTACACCTGGCCTTTCTAGGAATAGTACACCGAATGTGACCACAAAAACTGTTAACGAATCTGTTGGTTCTAACGACATGGTCCACAATCACTATCTAGAAGAAGCTAGTAACAAGGCACAGATTCGAAAAGACGGAATTTTAGGTGCAAAACCTAGGGTGATGAATTCTACAGGATTCCAAGGCTCTGCTAGTAGTAGTAAAACATTACCTAGGAACAATCAACAAAAAACTAGGGATTGGCTTGCATCTAAGAGTAGTTGCGCAGAAGAAAACGCTATGCACGTAGAATGCAACACCAAGAATTCAAATTTCTATTCGAACAACAAAAAATTTCCAAATGATTGTAGTGACAAAGTTAAGGTTGCTGTTTTTAACAAGAATGTTGAATTTGTCTGTCCTACATGTCAAAAATGTGTTTTTTCAGCTAATCACGATGCATGTGTTGCACAATTTCTCAAAAGAGGAAATTCAAATGCTAAGGCACAATCCACTAAGACACCAAATAGAAACAAACTCGTTGATAAGAAGCAAAAGGATAAGAAACCTAATAGGTGGATATCTACAGGATGTAGTTTTTCAAACACTAAGACTTCCGCTGCATCTGGTAAGAAAACTACGTCTAAATCTTACCTTAGGTGGACTCCCATGGGAAAAGTTTTTAAAACAATTGGTCTTAGATGGATTCCCACAGGGAAGATTTTTAATACTTGCACCAAGAAAAATAATAGTGATAATCATCAACAGGAAGTAGAAACCATTACAACCGTTGACAGTCAACACCCTCAGAGTGATGATTCATGTACTTCTAACATTGTTATTTGTGAAACCTCTTCGTCTTTGGTTGCAGGTGATTCAACTATCTCTGAACCCAGTTCATCAGAGGGTTCTAATTCTGTAAATTCTTCAAAATCATTTTTTCAATCTTCTATTTTTGATTTTCCATTTCTTTTATAAAAACAAAAACAAAATACAAAATTTGAAAAACCAACAAATACAAAATACAAAAATATAAAATTTTCAGAAATACAAAAACAAAACAAAACAAAATAAAATACAAAAATATTCTTCTCGCGACATGTCTCTCGTATAATCGATATTCTGTACGTATCTAGAAATGTCATTCAACAATGATACGGACATGTACAGATGCTTGAGCGAGATTTCTCTAAAAAGTTTTCTAAAACATGTTGTTTCTCTAAAATTTCTTCACTTGTGACTTCTAAACAATCTCGTCCTTCAATATAATGGCTTCTGGACACATCAGTTCAGGACCTGTGCTTCAAAGAAAGTAAAGTGCTTAATCAAAACAAAGGTTTTAAATATTTTTCGAGCACTTATCCTAAAAACATAATGGCTTTCGTATACGTCAGTACGAAACCCGGGCATAAATGATGACTTCTTATTATTTTAGATCAGGGCTCGTACTTTAAAAAGACGAAATCATTTTCAAAAAAGTTCGAGTATAAACAAACGAAAAGATTTCACACAAAAACTCGTTTTCAAAAAAAGACTTGTGTACATTTCAGTACATAACTCGCACTTCAAAAAGAAAACTCATTCCAAACCCTTAATTGCCTTTAAAATTTCTGTTTGAAATATGCGTTTATTAAGGGGGAGTATAAAAACAGAAAATATTCCAATTTCAAGCAAAAACAAATCCGTCTATCTCTCCAAAAGTTTTTTTTATTAATCAGTTGATATCAAAAATATCACGACATGCTATTTTTTAGGGGGAGAAGAAGTGATTAAAATGTGATCAAAAAATGTTTAAAGATCGTTGTTGAATCTCAAATGAGCTCGACTCAGATATAACAAACGAATTGACTAAGCTTAAATGTCAGTAATCGAAAAGACTTGTCCTGGACGGGTAATAACTTCAAGCTAGTCTAACTAGTGATGTAAGCGTGTCTCGAATAGGACTTGTCTAAGTAGATTGTACCGTCTCGAGAAATTCTCTTTGAGCTTGACCAGGACGGGTAATAATTTCAAGCTAGTCTAACTAGTGATGTAAGCGTGTCTCGGATCGGTCATGTTCACTGAAAATCGATCAATTCAAAAGTGAAAACTCTACCCAACATGTGTAAATCTATCTTAAAACTTATAAGCACATGTGAAGGGGGAGTATTTCAGAAAATGCAAAACTCTCGAAGTGTTAACAAAATGTGTTTTATAATTATAAACACTTTGAGAGATTTTTACAAAAGGTTTTATGGCATGTGATCAATGAACCTAGGATAATCATGGAGTAATAAGGTGATCATGGTTAGGTTTATGTCCCATGATCCGTCAGAGCCGGAGGGATCTACCCAATGACAATTCCAATTGATTATAATTAGAAGTCCTTAGGTATGATTGAAAAAAAGAGTAAAGCGATGAAAGGAGAAAGAATGGGTATTTTCCAAATGATGTATTTTCCAAATGGCACAACCTGGTTAGATAGATCAAGTACACACATACACATAAAAAACATGTAACAAACTATCCTAAAGATAACTTAGTAGCAATGTGTCTTTAAAATCTAAGAAGAAACCATGACATGGTTGGGTAAACGGTAAACCTATTGTGATGGTCAGAGAAAAATATAAAGCGGAACATGAATACCAGTTAGGCTACGTACATCATTGAAAAAAAACTCGACTTTCCATAATAATAAGAACAATAATTCGTCTCCATTTTTCCGAATATAATCTATAACTAGTGACGGATCAAGAACTATAAGTCATGAGATGTATTTTATAAAGACTAAAAAATGATTGTAACAAGATTTTACGGTTTCAGTAAAAATTGGTATATTAACATAAATTTACATTACGGAAGAGCAAAAGAACCAAAGATTCGAACCGGAACCGAGAACCGGACCAGAACCGAGAAGAGCCAAATCGGACCAACCCAATGATTCCGGTTCCGGTTCAGAATTTGGTAAAATTTCGGATCTAAGATCCATCCATTCAGATCCGCCAGTTCCCGGTTCCGGAACCAAATACCCGTAAAATTTTAAAAGAGTAAATTTTAATAGACAACCTTCAAACTTTCCTTCCATTTGATACTATAAAAACGATGTGAGATCTATATTAATTCAAAAGTTTCAATTCAAAACACATTAAAACCTAATATTAAGTCCATTGAAACATCCACAAATGAATAACTAATCAAAACCTAATAATATTCAAAGATCATTCTGTTGGAATTATAATATCATGGCAAGCATATAAATAACACATAAACATCAAGAACGCATAACAGAAGCGTAGGATCATAATACTTATAATATAATTAACCGAATGTAAAAGTAATGCCTACCTTTTAGCAATTTCTTAGCAAATAAATCAAGAACCAATTAAAACCTTAACTTTAGGGTTTATACAAATCGACCTATAAGAAAAGTTGATCCAGGAATCGTCTAACAATAGTGCGTTAGTACTTCGTTCTTGTGCACACGTATTACTAACGATTCAATGAGAAAAGCTAGGTTCTTGATCACAAACAAATCTATTAGGTCACAAATCTAATCACACAAGTTATAGATCTAGAGAAAGAAAGTTAGAGAGAGAGAGAGGATGGAACATGCATATGAATAATTAACTTTGATTAAACATGAACCAACACCTTCTCCCTTCAAGGTAGGGGGTATTTATAGTACTTTACATAGTGTTGGGGCGTTGCCCTAATAGAGTAATAAATAAAAGGCCACGGCCCATGGGCCTTCTACATAGGCCGAACCTTAATAACAAACATAAAGGCCTAAATAATAAGCAACCTATTACATAAACTATGACTGATACTTGATAATATGAAATGTGTTCCCAACAATCTCCCCCTAAGTATTGGTCATCAAGGTTGCTTGACATCTTCTTTTCTTCATAGGCTTCGACGTCTTTCGTATCTTTGTTCTTTGTTCTTGTTGTAAGTGATATGGTAATGTAGTGATCTGCCTTCCACCAACGTTCTTTAATTACGGTGTCTTTACGTCTTTTCCACCATGCTCATACTTCTTTTGACTTTTGATCTTCATGTTTCAAGTAATTCTCATTCTTTAGCTTCGATCTTTGACTTTTGAACTTTTACTTTGCTTTGATCTTTGTGAGAATTTCCTTCGTGATGTTAGCATGAGCATGATGGAAATGGTGGTGGTGGAACTCCTGGTCTCCATAAATACCTGCAAGTAAACAGTTAGCAATAAAGTATCCGGCACTTACAGGTTCGGACTTCGAGATCATCAACAGCATAGTGTGAAGACTTTCTCTAATCCTTGCCAAGGCCGTTTCTGAACCGAATGCCCCCAAGAGAGCTAACTCAGATACACCGAAGTGTATCAATGATTCAGGTGAGCCGCTGAAGTATACCGAAGTATCACTCCACGACTGTAGACCGTTTGGAACCACCTCAAACACTAAGCATAATCCACAAGGGATTACCGAAGTGACCTGCTGTCAGGGCTGTTTGATGTTGACCCTTGCAGGTATTTCCACTCAATCACTGTGAATCACAATTGTGAGTTCCCTCATGAGTGTTCTTGGCAGATTACTAAGATCTGCATAGGACTCTTGTTATTTACAACTGGTGTCCATAATGTTGAACAACCAGTGTAGAAATGTTAAGTGTTCCTAAGAGATTTTTTTGATGTATCTCATGGCTCTAGACTCGATATAGTGCTTATTGGTTTTTTTAGTTGTCAGAGGCATGGAGCAGAGTGCCTCCTTTTCAATATCAACTCATCTTGGAATGAGAGGTCGATAGATAATGAAGGGTTCTCCGTGAGAAATAAAACAAGTATCGTTTGAGAGATACTTGAGTGGCTAGAAGGTTTAGTGCAGTGCGTTACTGGGTCCATGACGGCTTAGTCTTCAATACTGGTGTCACCGTAGTAACAACCAGTAGTATATGAATTGAGCCCGGTTTCTGCCCTAAGGTTGAACATATGGAGGGCTATTTCTTTTCACCCTTTCATTTACTTTCTTTTTAATTCTTCAAACCCTTCTTTCTCCTTTCATTTCTTTACTCATTTTTCAATCATACCTAAGGACTTTCTAGTTCTAGACTATTGGTATTGTCCATGGGTAGATCCCTCCGGATCTGGCGGATCATAGGACATAATTCCTATACTTAGTCGCCTTATATCTCCGTGACTATCCTATATTGCCATAAACCAATCATTTGAAAATCTCTCAAAGTGTTTATGATTGTAAAACATATATTGTTAACACTTTGAGAGTTTTGCATTTTCAGAAATACTCCCCCTTCACATGTGCTTATAAGTTTTTAAGATAAATTTGCACATGTTGGGTGGAGTTAGTACTTTTGAATTGATTGATTTTCAGTGAATATGACCGTTGCGAGACACGTTTACATCACTAGTTAAGCTAGCGTGAAATTATTACCCGTCCAGGTCATATTCAAAGAAGAATCTCTCGAAATCGGTACACTCTACTCAGACAAGTCCTTTGCGAGACACGTTTACATTACTGGGTAAACCAGCTTGAAATTATTACCCGTACAGGACAAGTCTTTTTGATTAATGACATTTAACTTTTGTCAATTCTTGGGTGAAATCTGAGTCGAGCTCATGCGATATTTCATACTTTTAGATATCATATTTTAATCATATACTTATTCTCCCCCTCAAAAATAACATATTCATGTTGTTTTGGGTAAACTTTTAATTAAAATATGCTTTTTGAGGTTTACGGGAAGAATTTCAACAAGAACTTTTATGTTTGAACAAAGATTTTGTTTCAAGTACTCCCCCTTAATAATTGAAATCACTTTTTGAAATTTTAAACACAACAGGGAATACTTTTTCTTTTGAGCAGAATTTTGAAAAACTTATCAAAATTTTGATTAATTCTACTCAAAAGTAAGAAGCTTTCGCTCCTTATATTAGGATTAAGGCACTGAAGCGTACCTCATGGTCCTTTCTTTACAATTACGAGTTGTGCACTGTTATCTGTGCACAAGCCATAGTCATATTTAAACAATTATGTATGATGACAATCAAATGAGAATGATACCAGTGGTTTACTCCGGACAACGGAATGTAAGGATATTCGGATCTTTAGCTCTTCCACCCACATAACTTTCTAGCCTCCTCATCTGAACCCGATGCTTTAGCCTATGGTCAATCCGTGCCAAGAATTTGACCGCTTGCTTCACATCGTTTCTTCTCCAAGTCATGTGCCTCAACCAACCCTGCTTCCTTCCTTGTGTGTGATTATCCAGAATGTGATCAAGTTCAGCCCTAACTTGTATCAAAGTTTCATCGCTAAACTTATGAATATCTTGGTAGCCCATGAACTTTGGTCTTCTAGATCTCACGTACACTACTCCAAATGGTCTGTCGCTAAAGGAATATGGCTTCATTTCTGCAATACCCGGAGGTCTAAGATCAGGTTTGATGAGATTCCACTGCTTCTGGTAACTTTCAAAACCAAGATGAACATCTTCGACTCTTGTCTTTATCACTATACTTCGGATGTAAAGGAGTAGAGAGTTGATGATGTCGTATTGGAAGCTACCAGGGAGATGCTTGAGTTTTCCTTGAATCTTGAGCAGGTACATATCTTCAATGTCGTTAAGATTCAAGTGAGGATATTCTGCTTCATTGAATGAGTACTCCTTGTCGTCTTGTCTTCGAACCGTGATCTTAGTCAGAAAATTATATCCATACTTTGACTCTGTCTCAGCATTCTTAATGGAAAGAATCTTACTTTTGTAGTATACCTTATGTTTCGAGGTAAACGTAAGTTTTCATTTATAAAACCATTTCCTCATGTCAGGCCAGTGAAAGATTCCCAGAGCAACTTCATCATTATATTCAGCAATTGAGTTGTTGAACAAGTCTCTGATCTGTTCATCAAATCCTTCTTACACATACGTAGCGGCCTTGAACTTTGTAAGAGATGTAGCATAACGCTTTTCTGGATTAGTATTCCCATAAATCAGATACTCCAAGTCATTGTTGAAGAAGTAAGCTTTAGGTATCTTGGGATTATAGGCATGACCAATGAGGGGTAAGGGTTGTGAGTAGTCACGAAATTGGAATGTGTCAGTTTGATGAGAAGATCTTGCATCATCCCAGTTAACGTTCTCAGATAAAGCTCGTGCAACTTGTTCCAGGTTATATTCAAATTCCAGTTGAGAAGTGGTTGAAGTCTTGAATTGAGAGAAACATGCTTTGCGGATTTTGACAATATCGGACAGTTGTAGTTTCTGGATCTTCATCACTTTCTTCAGTTTCTTTGTGAAGTCCACAATTGAGCCTTCTGCAGGAACTTCATCTTCTGGAATGTCTGGGTAAGCATCTACCATTTCTTCAAACCATTCGAACTTTTCACCATCAGGGTTAATGTAAAACCCGAAAATCTGAAACGTATTAAAAGACTAAAATGCCCTCATAATTTAAAAAAATTAATTAAAACTCATATAATTTATAAATAAATCACAAAACGTATGAAAACGAAACAAATACGACATGAAATGAGTACGAGGCACCATAAGATAATTATACGAGCTACCAATAATATTTATAACACTTTACCTATGTTACTCGAGCCGAAAATCATTAATACTTACGAAATTGTATTCTAAGAGTTACAATATAAAGTTTTATGCAACTAAAAGTTAATAAATGGTCCAACAAGATCATGGGTTGATTATCAAGGCCTTGGGCCGATCCAAGCCCTTTTTCCCCTTCCAAACCCACGGCCAAACACTCCCATAAATCAGCCCACACCTCTTTTGTTCCTTCACATAATACCGAAACTCCAAAATCACTCAAGAAACCCTAGAAAACAAAAATTGTCTGCTGCCTTTGTTTCTTGCTGCTGTCGAGCCAAAGAGGGACCAAAAAGAGACTTAATCTTGTTCCATTCTTGTGTCATTCATCATAAGGTAACATGTTATTCATGCCTCAAGCCCCTACGAATTGTTTCTTAGCAAAAACCCTAACCTTTCCCTTGTTTTGTTCATGTCGTGCGACCAAAAGGGAGAAGGAGAGGAAAAAGGTTTCGTGTGGTGTTTGATCTAGTGCTACTCGTGTTTCTTTGTGGTATACGAGGGTATTGCATTCTTTTTTTCTTGAATCCTTGTTCATTTGTTGATGTTATATTCGAATCATAGATGAAACTTGGTCACATAAAATCATAAAATTAAAGAAAACCCTAAAACCTAATACATGGATCGACCAAACTGTTTTGGGGTGATGATTAATTCGACCTAAATGTGTAATAAACTGATATGATCTGACCTAAATGTGTTTTGGACTCACCCAAAGTCGTTTGGTATAAAGAACCAATGATTGGATAAAGACAACCCTAAGTAATTACATGTTATATTGAAAACTGCTTCTGAGATGAATCTTTAACTGACTTTAACTGGCTGTAACTTAATCATATGAACGTATATTTTTATGTTTCTGGAGTCTAAATTGTATTTTAATGAAGTGGCTACCTGGAGAAATTTAGTTTGTAATTTTTAGAGGCCTAGAAGACTACTTTTTGATTTTTGGGAAATCACATGTCTGATCGGATTTGTGAAGTCTGGGAAAACAGTCCGGGTTTTTTATTTATCATTTTAAAACCATAACGAATTAGGACATTTCCTTTGAACTGAGTAATATAACACATGTTAGCTAATTACTGGAATTTTTGTAGAATTTTATAAATTTTCTAGACTGGGTAAGCAGATAGATAATGGTCGGGTGTTTTTAATTGATCCGGTTCTGGAACAGGTTGGGGAAAATGATTTTTAGTTCGTACCTAGACAACTTAATAAAATCTGGAAAAATTAAATAAAATACTTAAGACCCTGGGGAACGTCTGTGAATTTTTATAGATTTTATTTCGAAGGTTTAATATGATTTATAAATTATGTAAAACGGGTCCAGTTGATACTTAAAAAAACTGTCAAGTCATGTAAAAGGTTGTAAATTGTTATTTTCCAAAACTAAAGGTTATAAATGGTAAAACATGAAACTTGAGGATGATTCGGGTAATAAATCATATAAAAAGGGGTTTTGTGTCATCTTGATAATTAAATGACCTAATATGTAAAAAAGATGGAAACATAAGTAAAGGAACCAAATATGTAAAAGTATTATTTTGGAGGACTTATCTTGTAAATTATACATGATGGAAGGGTTTGTAATTCTTGTCTACCCCTCTAGGTGTGAAGAAAGAGAGGTCCTGATCCACTATGTGTCATCCGTTTCTGATTTTGTGTTTGCTTTGGAATAAGGTACAGATATTCTGACCTTTCTTTTAAGGTTTCTCATGATCTCTTTCATTTTCTGATCCGTTAGTTTCTGAACCGATGCCATTGCTATGATTCCCTTTGCTTGAACCTTCTCTGTTGATCCCATTTGATATGACCTCTGTTATGAACCTATGTTATGAAAACCTTTTTAATTATACCATGGAAATGTTTTGAGAAAAACCATTTTAAAAAGATGTTTATAAATGATGCGAAACTACTTTTATATAAAATGTTACTAACTCTTATGAAAACCATATTTTGAAGACTATCTTTATAAAAACCGTTTTGAAAGATTATTTTTATGAAAACCACTTTAAAGGATCGTTTTATGAACATCATGAATAAAGGATTGGTTAAAATGAACTTTTGATAGAAACTTTTGAAATGAACTTTTGATCTGAACCTTGACTTGATTATTTAATATGAACCTTGATCTGATAAACTCTGATTTGGACTTTTGGTACTACCTCTGATGATATTTGATATAAACCATCTGTTATGAACTATCTGTTATGAGCCATCTGTTATGACACTCTGATTTGATATGATATCTGACTCTTAGTTTGATACCCGAGCCAAAATCTGTTTCCTAGCCATGAAGGTAACATGGCCGTGTCATTGATGCACCAATGGCATGAATCTAGGGCGGTAGAGTGATGTTCCGCCACGTCCCCATTCTGATTATGATATGCGCATTACTTGATTATGGATTATATATGTTTCTGGGGGCGTATGGATGCATCCTAGATCTGTTCTGTTTAGTGGATTTAACTATATATGATATGATTTCTGTTCTGGTGACTGGTACTGTGTGCAATACATGCCTTTCACATATATTTGGGAGCTAGCTACTCCATTTGAAGAATGAGGACACCCCTCATATTATCTGATTATCTGAGAGGTCTCCCCTCTATATGATTATGAAGATTTATGGTTACGATATGATATGATCTGTTTCTGGGCTCGTGGTGGATTACTATCCCTTTCTCTTTTCCTTATACTTATTCATTGACTTACCCCTTGAACCATATTACATCTGTTTGACCTTTGTTTCTGTTATTCTGTTCTATTCTCTATTACTGTTTGTTATCGTTATATCTGTTCACTGGGCTTTTTAAGCTCAGCCGCACGTTTTCTTTTCGTGTGCGGCAGGTTTTTAGATGGAAGCTGGGTTATGAGTGGAGAGAACCTCGGACTTAGAAGACTTTGATAGCTATTATGGATTAGCAGGGATTAGAAGACATTATATTTAGACTTAGTAGTTATTGAAATTTCCCTTTGTAACCTTGTGTATTCAGTATTTCATTTGTAACCCTTGTATTACTGTAAATGTATGCTTTGTTTTGATCTGATATGAAACCATTAGTGTGACATCTTTACCCTTGTCGGGTTGGGGTGTTACAATTTATGGTATCAGAGCGACAGGCTGCGATACGTAATACAATTACCCTTGGCCTGTGTAAGTTAGGACCACTAAGTTTTTCCTGTAGGCGCTCATAAGATAACCTGTAAGAATTGCTTTAGGACTTCCCTATAGGAACGTAAATTTTGACCAGTGAGGAATGGGTAGACTAAGGCATTTGTTTAAGTATCATTGCTTCCGCATCACTCTGATTCGTGCCTTGCTTTTGGTT
The DNA here is from genome assembly GCA_021014915.2 of Artemisia tridentata subsp. tridentata. Lineage (NCBI taxonomy): Eukaryota > Viridiplantae > Streptophyta > Magnoliopsida > Asterales > Asteraceae > Artemisia > Artemisia tridentata. The sequence continues at coordinate 117,092,873 of CP139506.1, read as the reverse complement.
AGAGTCTGTTGATATCACTTTTGGAAATCGAAAGCTTACGCTTGCACCACCTAAGATTCCGACTCCGATCTCTGATTCTTTTATTAATCATTTTGATGTCTCTTCGGATATTCTGAGAATCTCCATGACGATGACCTACTTGATACATTCTGTTATTTGCTTTTGATAATATATGAATCTTCTGACCCTATCTGAGTTCGTCTTAAACATCTCTATTCCCATGAGTATAAGAATGCTTTCCTCTCACTTTTGAACGATAAGACTTGCGTTGCCGATATGTTTTCATTGAATAGTTAGCTTTGATTTGTATTCTGATAAAGGATGGGCTGATTGATCATTGACGATTACCCTCCTATGTTTCACTTTCGGTGTTTGAAAACCATTTTGAACTCCCTACCATGATTTACGATTGTTAAACTTTTGCTATCTCTACCTGATTTTGTTCTTCACCTACGACCTATTTGATAAGCAGTTTGATACTCCTCTGACCATTCTGAAGGTCATTTAACCTTAAGGTGCTTGACACATTCTGTGAATTAATTACCCATGCTGGATATAAATGTATCATCTGATATTACTCTGTCCTTGCAAAGTCCGTTACTACTCCTATGAGAACTCTGGTGATTATTAGCCATGGACTGTGATGATAATTTTGTCCCGATATGAATTTGTTAACTGAGCATGATGATGCTGATAACTGATATTCTATATGCCTGACTTTTGACAGTTATACGATGTTAATATTTCCAATGACTCACAACCTACCTGCAACTTATGCTAAATAGCTAAACAAGACTCCAACACCTTGAATTGTTCGTTTATCTATCTCCACACTTTGATGAACCATGTACTTGACCTTGATATATGAACTATCTGTCTGGCTTGGCGACCGTACTCATCATACGAATCCGTTTACTTTTGACATATTCGATTTGGAAGTCTTTAAGTTATGGATTGGCTGGCCCTCATACGCTGCCAGGGACTACCGTATCTAATTTGTGACCTTTAGTAATATGTTTCATCCCACTTTCGTTATGATAACCTTTAACCACTCCAATCTGTTAAGCTTAATGCTGTTATGGAAACATTTACCTCGATCTCACTTGATTATGGATTGTCTCCTGACACCTATTATCCACTCTTAGAAAACTTGGCATTGGAAGTTTTGTTGTGCATATTTTCTGGTGGTTCTGATGAAACTCTTGGGTTTCCATCCTGTTTAAGAAGTGGAATTGAATTTGAACCGATCTCAGTTGACGAACCATGATGCTATAGAAGTTGAGAGATTGAAGAAGCTGATGGATTATGACCTTGTTCACCTCAGTGTTTACTTTGAATACCCCTATTAGTTTATGAAGAAGAAAGAGAAAATTCTGCGTCAGCGTATTAACTATCGTAAACCTAATCGTATCACTATCATTACCACCTTTCAATTCAACGTATCAATGATCGACTCTATCTTTGTAAACTCCGTACCAGACGGCCTCTTTTAATGATTAAAGGATTGAAGAAGCAACCCCAAGGACTTCTAAGAAAAGAGATGACTATTTGAGAGTAACCTCTGAGAAGTATTTCAGTTTTATGCACGAAGAGGAACATGTAGACCATCTTGTAGAATGACCCTTTATTCTGAAAGAAGTAGATTTGATTGGCGTCCAGAGATTGTAGCAGACAACACTACCATGCATCTGGCGATGACGGCAGTTGAGTGGGTGAATTTTGAACTATGCTGAAGACATGTCTTAAACCGCAGTCTTGCTTCTCTATCCATTTTAGTTGTACTAAGATGAATTGAGAGCAGAAGCAGACTCGCGGATGGAAGAATGCACAAGTGACCATACTGGAGATTCACGTTACTACACTACAGTTCCAAGAGGAGGTGCCGAAGGCTTGAGGGACCAGACTCGAGTTATATCTTCCTTTCCACCCTATGATCATACGATTGACTGCATGGACTTGGAAGAAGTTTAAGATCATGTATTTGAATTGTCGATAATTCTGAAGCGAACGTTTGTGTTTGGAAGGGTTGATTTTGTGAAGAGTGAAGCTATGGATGACGTTATTCATTTCCTCTTGACCTACTCAAATTTCCGTTAACTGATGATAGGACCCCTTGAATGATTTATATTCCTTGTTGGTAATTCCGCTCTGAGTTCATTCTGCGTATGTTGGACGATAGTTTCGTTATGTGAAATTTGATGAATGATGGACGACCCGATGCTTTTAGCGATGTACCAAATTCTGATAGACATTCTGAGACTTCCGTTAACTCTTTCGAGTAGTTCGTTCTCCTCTTAGTTATGGTGTTTGATTTTGATAACCTATGAGACTGTAGAAGTACTAGGTGGATTAAGATAAGTGGTTTTGATTACGACTTGAGATAAAGTATGATCATCATGAAGGCATATTTATGTGGTGCTAGTATTATGACGCCTGATCAATGTGATAATACTTACACCATATAACGTGCACTCATTGTGGCCATAGGATATCTTGGGGAGTACCTAAGTTTAGAATCTGATCTCCGTTGGTTATCCGTGATTAGTGAGAAGTTAGGTTCATTCTACCTATGCGTATACTCTGATATCTGGATGAGTTTGAAACTCTCGTATTGCATTCTGTTGACCTCAGTTATATATCTTAAGCTCTTTGTAGAACTCTCCACTGATGATGCAGTTAATCTGATTTGAAATTCTATTCGTATTTCATATAAGTTTTTCGGAAGACTCACCGACCATCCATTTTGTTGAATGGTCCTTTTGATCCGAATCAAATTAATTTTGTCTCCTTCTGAGTAATCTGAACCCATCTTGTTGATCGAGTCATGAGAAACCAATTGTTTTGAAGATTCTTCTGGAAGAACCTCCCTGGGCGTGAGGACTGTGCGTGACGATCTTTTACGAGTTACTACGACTCTGTTTAACTTTGCGACTTCAAATTTCGAGGACGAAATTTTTCTGTTAGAGGGGAAGAGTTGTAAAACCCGAAAATCTGAAACGTATTAAAAGACTAAAATGCCCTCATAATTTAAAAAAATTAATTAAAACTCATATAATTTATAAATAAATCACAAAACGTATGAAAACGAAACAAATACGACATGAAATGAGTACGAGGCACCATAAGATAATTATACGAGCTACCAATAATATTTATAACACTTTACCTATGTTACTCGAGCCGAAAATCATTAATACTTACGAAATTGTATTCTAAGAGTTACAATATAAAGTTTTATGCAACTAAAAGTTAATAAATGGTCCAACAAGATCATGGGTTGATTGTCAAGGCCTTGGGCCGATCCAAGCCCTTTTTCCCCTTCCAAACCCACGGCCAAACACTCCCATAAATCAGCCCACACCTCTTTTGTTCCTTCACATAATACCGAAACTCCAAAATCACTCAAGAAACCCTAGAAAACAAAAATTGTCTGCTGCCTTTGTTTCTTGCTGCTGTCGAGCCAAAGAGGGACCAAAAAGAGACTTAATCTTGTTCCATTCTTGTGTCATTCATCATAAGGTAACATGTTATTCATGCCTCAAGCCCCTACGAATTGTTTCTTAGCAAAAACCCTAACCTTTCCCTTGTTTTGTTCATGTCGTGCGACCAAAAGGGAGAAGGAGAGGAAAAAGGTTTCGTGTGGTGTTTGATCTAGTGCTACTCGTGTTTCTTTGTGGTATACGAGGGTATTGCATTCTTTTTTTCTTGAATCCTTGTTCATTTGTTGATGTTATATTCGAATCATAGATGAAACTTGGTCACATAAAATCATAAAATTAAAGAAAACCCTAAAACCTAATACATGGATCGACCAAACTGTTTTGGGGTGATGATTAATTCGACCTAAATGTGTAATAAACTGATATGATCTGACCTAAATGTGTTTTGGACTCACCCAAAGTCGTTTGGTATAAAGAACCAATGATTGGATAAAGACAACCCTAAGTAATTACATGTTATATTGAAAACTGCTTCTGAGATGAATCTTTAACTGACTTTAACTGGCTGTAACTTAATCATATGAACGTATATTTTTATGTTTCTGGAGTCTAAATTGTATTTTAATGAAGTGGCTACCTGGAGAAATTTAGTTTGTAATTTTTAGAGGCCTAGAAGGCTACTTTTTGATTTTTGGGAAATCACATGTCTGATCGGATTTGTGAAGTCTGGGAAAACAGTCCGGGTTTTTCATTTATCATTTTAAAACCATAACGAATTAGGACATTTCCTTTGAACTGAGTAATATACCACATGTTAGCTAATTACTGGAATTTTTGTAGAATTTTATAAATTTTCTAGACTGGGTAAGCAGATAGATAATGGTCGGGTGTTTTTAATTGATCCGGTTCTGGAACAGGTTGGGGAAAATGATTTTTAGTTCGTACCTAGACAACTTAATAAAATCTGGAAAAATTACATAAAATACTTAAGACCCTGGGGAACGTCTGTGAATTTTTATAGATTTTATTTCGAAGGTTTAATATGATTTATAAATTATGTAAAACGGGTCCAGTTGATACTTAAAAAAACTGTCAAGTCATGTAAAAGGTTGTAAATTGTTATTTTCCAAAACTAAAGGTTATAAATGGTAAAACATGAAACTTGAGGATGATTCGGGTAATAAATCATATAAAAAGGGGTTTTGTGTCATCTTGATAATTAAATGACCTAATATGTAATAAAAGATGGAAACATAAGTAAAGGAACCAAATATGTAAAAGTATTATTTTGGAGGACTTATCTTGTAAATTATACATGATGGAAGGGTTTGTAATTCTTGTCTACCCCTCTAGGTGTGAAGAAAGAGAGGTCCTGATCCACTATGTGTCATCCGTTTCTGATTTTGTGTTTGCTTTGGAATAAGGTACAGATATTCTGACCTTTCTTTTAAGGTTTCTCATGATCTCTTTCATTTTCTGATCCGTTAGTTTCTGAACCGATGCCATTGCTATGATTCCCTTTGCTTGAACCTTCTCTGTTGATCCCATTTGATATGACCTCTGTTATGAACCTATGTTATGAAAACCTTTTTAATTATACCATGGAAATGTTTTGAGAAAAACCATTTTAAAAAGATGTTTATAAATGATGCGAAACTACTTTTATATAAAATGTTACTAACTCTTATGAAAACCATATTTTGAAGACTATCTTATAAAAAACCGTTTTGAAAGATTATTTTTATGAAAACCACTTTAAAGGATCGTTTTATGAACATCATGAATAAAGGATTGGTTAAAATGAACTTTTGATAGAAACTTTTGAAATGAACTTTTGATCTGAACCTTGACTTGATTATTTAATATGAACCTTGATCTGATAAACTCTGATTTGGACTTTTGGTACTACCTCTGATGATATTTGATATAAACCATCTGTTATGAACTATCTGTTATGAGCCATCTGTTATGACACTCTGATTTGATATGATATCTGACTCTTAGTTTGATACCCGAGCCAAAATCTGTTTCCTAGCCATGAAGGTAACATGGCCGTGTCATTGATGCACCAATGGCATGACTCTAGGGCGGTAGAGTGATGTTCCGCCACGTCCCCATTCTGATTATGATATGCGCATTACTTGATTATGGATTATATATGTTTCTGGGGGGCGTATGGATGCATCCTAGATCTGTTCTGTTTAGTGGATTTAACTATATATGATATGATTTCTGTTCTGGTGACTGGTACTGTGTGCAATACATGCCTTTCACATATATCTGGGAGCTAGTTACTCCATTTGAAGAATGAGGACACCCCTCATATTATCTGATTATCTGAGAGGTCTCCCCTCTATATGATTATGAAGATTTATGGTTACGATATGATATGATCTGTTTCTGGGCTCGTGGTGGATTACTATCCCTTTCTCTTTTCCTTATACTTATTCATTGACTTACCCCTTGAACCATATTACATCTGTTTGACCTTTGTTTCTGTTATTCTGTTCTATTCTCTATTACTGTTTGTTATCGTTATATCTGTTCACTGGGCTTTTTAAGCTCAGCCGCACGTTTTCTTTTCGTGTGCGGCAGGTTTTTAGATGGAAGCTGGGTTATGAGTGGAGAGAACCTTGGACTTAGAAGACTTTGATAGCTATTATGGATTAGCAGGGATTAGAAGACATTATATTTAGACTTAGTAGTTATTGAAATTTCCCTTTGTAACCTTGTGTATTCAGTATTTCATTTGTAACCCTTGTATTACTGTAAATGTATGCTTTGTTTTGATCTGATATGAAACCATTAGTGTGACATCTTTACCCTTGTCGGGTTGGGGTGTTACAGTTAACCCATTCAGGAGCGGGTTTGAGAGGTGCATCAGCAGGTGGTGCAGGAACAACTACAACTTTATGAGGAACAACTTCAGCTTCAGCTTGGTTAATGGTGATATCATCATGAGGTTCAGCTTCATCAATTGTTCCAGTCTCTTGAGGCACAAGTTCTTCTTCGCCAGTTTGCTGAACGTTGGATGATGGTAGCGTTGTTGTAGGTCCAGTCATTCTAGTACGTTTCTCGCTCGGCTTTGCTTGGTCATCTTTGTCATGATCATCACGACGACGTTTGCTAGGCTTGACCTTCTTGCACGACTCATCCTTCTTTTCAGCTTTCTTCATTGATTTGATCAAAGCTTTGCGAAGATCATCCTCCTCTGGATCATTGATGATAGCCTCTAGCAATTGTCCTTTAAGATCTGCGGCAGAGGGCTTTGATGGTTTTGTTTGGATTGTGAGCGGTGTTGATTGTATGTGATGAGCTACAATTCCATCAAGCTTCCTCTTGACATATTCCTTTAGAAGAGTTGGAAGTGTCTCCTGAAGGTGTCTGTCGATCTCTTCTGGTAAGTTTTTGTTAAGGTAGTCTTCCATTGCTAGAGAGACATCGTATGTCTTGAACTCATTGATGTCATTTTGCTGCGTTGTCACTTGAGCTTGTAACGTGCTGAGTTGTTCTTTTATAGCCTATAGTTCACTGTTATCTGGTTGTTGGGGTGTAGGTAATGGTGAGGGAGGCTTGGTTTTTGAAGTTTGATCCACAGATGATGGTATAACAGGTGGAGTAGGTATACGTTCTTGATCTTGATCATCATCATCTTGATCATCCTCATCCTCATCACTTTCACTGTCCTTGTTGACATCACTTTCATCTTCTTCTTCCTTATCTTCATCATCTTTGTTCTTTTCTTCATCGGTTTTGTCAGATTCAGATTCTGAAGGTGTATGAATGAGTTGTTCTGATTCTTCATATTTACCCTCAGATTCACTCATAGAAACACTTTTTGATTTTGACAATGTAGCTTCTATTTCATCTTCTAACTGAGACAAGGTTTCTTCTTCACTAACCTTCGATGCAGATCCTTCACCTTTCTTCCTTTTCTCGAGTTTCTCAATATCATCCAGTTACTTTGCCTTGTTTTCTTGTAGGGCTATCTTGAGTTGTGCAATCTCCTATTCTTTAGTCTTAGGTGGTTGAAGGGTGTCATCAGGTTTGTCTTGAAACTTTATTGATTTGCCTTTACCTTTACCCAGTCCTTCATCATGCATTTCCTTCTTTATCTGCATAATTCTTTTTCTTCTTTCATACCTTAAGCTCGATTCCTCTTCTTCTTCTTCCTCTATAGATTCATCCCTGAGCATTGGTTTCCTATTTATAGCTCGAGAGACCTTCTTCGTTCTTGTGGTTCCGGCTTTAATTCCTCTGCCTCTTCCTCTTGTCACAGTAGTTCCCTTCACTGTTATCCCCACTGTGCCTGCTTTCTCTGCTTCGTCATACCTTTCATATGCTTCAGTTGCCTTCACCGCCTCCGTTATTAGTGTGTCTGGAATTCTAAGACCTTGTGTGGTGGTGTTGGTGGTATGAATTCTTACTCTAGAAAGAACATGGTCCATTTGTACTGTGTGAGCCTTTTCAGTTGGACGTCTGTCAATTTCTGGATCTTTTTCCATGAAGTGAGCTATAAGAAGTTTTGTGAAGCGTGGAAAGGGAATCTTGTAACCATTCTTTTGTCCAAACTGGCAGGCTTGATAGATCATGTCCGTCCAGATGTACTTGGCATAATCCATATGATATAGGTTGATGACAACCCAGAAGAACTGGAGATGTTCAAGTCTGGGGTGCTCGTGACCCGTTTCCTTTCCCGTGATACAGTGGCTTAAGATAGTGTACATGGTCAACCATGGTTGAGGAATGTGTTTTCTATCCACCTTTGAATGTGACGTGAGCTCTTCAAATGAATCGCCATAGCCAAGGTGTTTTAATGACCCGACTATACGTTCAAAGGTTGGATCTTCTTGAAACTTTGTTTACTTGCCAAATACAGTTGGAGGAAGCCCAAGAACGTTGCGAAGAAGATGAACATCGAACCTGATCCTCTTTGTATCAAGGGTAACAACCATGGTCTTGTTGTCTCGACTGATGAATAACGTGTGCCAAAATTGATTGAGGTAGACTTCTGGTACTGTAGCGGACTTTGTCAGAACATGTCTGCAAAAATGCTTCTTCAGGATTTCAACCATAATCTGACAGGAAGGATGGCATGGCAATTTCTCCAAATCTACTATGGAGTTGGATTCTCCAATCTTTCTTTCATCACCTTCTGGTATTAATTCATTCCTTTCCATGGATGTTTGAGACATTTTGAACATGTGTAGCACAAACACCAACAAAGAAACACAATGGAAATTGTATATTTGTGTTAGTGCAAGTCATTTATTACATGATCTGTGCCTAACTGATATGATGCACCATATAGAGAGACATGTAAGATGATCATGAATAATATGAACACAGTAAACAAACAACCATATTGGAGCAAACACACTTTTTCATCTTAACACAATTCTATACTTAGGAAAAATTACACTAAGTCTGAAAACTTGGCTTACTCGAAGGAAATGGGTTACTCGAAGAAAAAGGTGAAAAATTATCCTTACTCGAAGGATTTAGAAAATATTTGAAAATAACAGCCCTTACTTGGAGATAACCATTTTTCCTTACTCGGAAATTATGAAACCCTCCTAACTCGGAGAAATTGTATACAATCCTTACTTGAAGAAATTTCACATTTACTCGAAGATTCTGATTAAAATTACTTACTCGAAGAGTGGTGCCTTACTCGAAGAGTTCAAGAAAAAATTTTCTTAGTTGAAGAATGTAGCCTTACTCGAAGAGTTATAATAAAAAATTCCTTAGTTGAAGAATATTTCCTTCCTCGAAGAGTTAAAAGAAAATTTTATTAGTTGAATAAATCTTTCCTTACTCGAAGAATGTAAGGAAATATTCCTTACTCGAAGAATTTAGAAAAAAATTTTCTAAGTAGAAGAAATATTGCTTACTCGAAGAATTTTATAAAAAATTTCTAAGTAGAAGAATTTGATTTGTTACTCGAAGGATTTCACAAAAAAATTCTAAGCAACATATTTCTTCTTACTTGAAGACCTTCATCCTTAGTTGAAGGATTTCTTACTTACTCGAAGACATTCAATCTTTCTTAAATTCTATTTAGACTATTTCAGACATCAAGTAATCATCAAACATCTTCCTAAACATATTCTAAACATATCCTAGCACCCAGAAATCCAAACAAGCATGCACATTTGTCACCACAGATTAATATGCCTTATTCAATTCTTCGACTAAGACCATGTGTTAGATTTAAGCTATAAGACTTATGGCGCATTGTTTAGGGACATATACAAGCACAACCAACTACTCAAAACACATATACACTTCACCATTTAATAGAAGCAATCTTATCGACCACTTAAACCCTAAAATATACACATTTCATTCACTGATGTTAAATAACACAATTAAGCATCTTTAGAACACTCCTAGACATGATGTTAAGCTATAGAATTAACTTAATTAGACTAAAAGCTAACATACAAGAAATTCCCAATTTGAACCCTTAAACCCTAAATCATCGTATGAACAATTAAGCCACAGAAATGAATCACGAATTTAAGCGAGTGATAAACATGCATAACTGAATTGATATAACACTTACAAACGTGAATTTGAGAAGATTAAAAAAACTTGGATGATAGAGCAAAATTGGCGGTATTTTGTTACGGTTATATGTTTGTGTGTTTTTAAATTCTGAGTTGGTTTGCTTATATAGGGCAAAGTTTGAAACTTTGTCACTTTTAGTCCCTTAACCCGTTTTCCAATTCAAACGCAGTCCTTCTGTGGTAATCTTTTGACAGTCGACAACTACAGCCCTTGAGGTTTGTTGTTGTTTCAACCTTAGTCCAATTGTTTGTAAACTATTGTATTTTACATTTCTCCCCCTTAAACTAACAACTTCTTTTAAAAAATTTGTCAAACTTTTAGTTCAAGAGATCACGGAAATGTTGCATGATGAAGATTTTTGAAAATGATGAAGATTTAGATAAGAGTGTGCAAAAATTATAAAAAATTTTCCCCCTCAAAATATGTTCGTGATTAAAATTGATTAAATGTGAAATTCAAGAACATATTTTGATTCGTTTTGAATTTTGAACACTGAAAAAGAGATGAATTTTTTTTTTTTTTTTTGATAAAATATGTTACAAAGATAGTTTTGGTGTTTGACTTTCTTAATTGTGTTTAAGAAAGTTGTTTAAATCCTCTGGAGTCAAACACCGCATACCAATTTGGTGAACTAATTCAACAAATCTTGCATAGGGCAAAGCTTTGGTGAATAAGTCCGCTAATTGGTATTCAGTACCCACAAAATATAATTTAATAGTACCCTGTTCCACATGCTTCTTGATGAAATGATATCGAAGTGCAATGTGTTTAGACTTCGAGTGTTGAACTGTGTTGCATGAGATGGCAATGGCACTCTTGGAGTCGCAGTACATGGGAATCTTGTTGAAAATGTAATCGTAGTCCATCAACTGTGATTGCATCCAGATGACTTGAGCACATCATGCTGACATGGCTACATATTCGGATTCTGTTGATGACAGTGAGGTACAATCCTGCTTCTTTGACTGCCAAGATACAAGTTTGTCACCTAGAAACTGCACTCCTCCAGACGTACTTTTACGTGTATCTAAACATCCTGCATGATCAGCATCTGAAAAAACAATTAGTTCAAAACCAGAATCCTTCGAATACTAGATCCCCAAATGGATGGTTCCCTTTATGTATCAAAGGATTCGTTTAACCACAGAGAGGTGTCTTTCTGTTGGTCGAGACTGATAACGGGAGCATAGATATACAACAAATACAATATCTGGTTGGCTGGCTGTTAGATACATGAGTGACCCAATCATACTACGGTATTTCGTAGGGTCAATTGGTGTCCCATGTAAATCAGCATCCAGCTTTGGAGATGATGCAGACGTAGGAGTATTATAAGTGTCACAACTTGTCATGCCATGTTTCTTTAAAACTTCAAGAGCATATTTGGATTGATTTAGAAAAATACCACGGGGATTGATGAACTTGAAGTCCTAAGAAGAACGTAAGTTCACCCATCATAGACATCTCAAAATTTTGTTTCATTAATTTTGCGAAAGCATTTGAGTACTTTTTATGTGTTGAACCAAAAATGATATCATCAACATAAATTTGAACAATTAAGATGTCCTCCCCGTGTTTTTGAATAAACAGTGTAGGATCAACAGATCCTTTGGTAAAGTGATTAGCAAGTAAGAATGCGGACAGTTTATCGTACGATGCCCTCGGGGCTTGTTTAAGGCCGTAAAGGGCTTTCTTGAGCATGTACACATGATAAGGATGATATGGATCGATGAAGCCCTCTGGTTGTGTGACATACACTTCTTCACGGAGTTGTCCATTCAGGAATGCAATCTTCACGTCCATTTGATAAACGGTGATGTTCATGTGGGCAACATACGCCAGAAATATGTGAACAGCTTCAATTCTAGCCACTGGTGCAAAGGATTCTTCAAAGTCAATGCCTTCTTCTTGGCTGAAACCTTTTGCAACCAGAAGAGATTTGTTACGAATAACTGTTCCATCAGCATCAAGTTTGTTTTTCCAAATCCATTTAAGTCCGACAACATAGACTCCATCAGGTATTTCTACCAATTCCCAGAATTCAAGACGTTTGAATTGATCGAGTTCTTCTTGCATTGATACAATCCAATTGTCATAAGTCATGGCTTCTTTAATGTTCTTTGGTTCTGCTTGATAGACGGTAAGTGCATAAATACATGTATCACCATCCGTGTGAAGTCTTTGTCGTGTCATGACTGGACTATTCGGATTACCAATCACATTTACAAAAGGATGATCTTTTGTCCATTTGTGGGTTGAAGGGTAATGTTGAAAAGTATGGTGCAAATTAGACGGATCCAAGTTGCTTGTAGACGACTCAGCAATATCTGGAACGGTTGGAGCCAGAGCAAATGGATTAAAGAATACATTTCCATCATAATTTGCAGGTGCGGGCACTTCTTGTTGTAGGAGATCTTCAGCTGCATTTTCAGTGTTGGAAGCTGTTTGTTCTTCTGTTGATGGAGATTCAGTTGGAGGTGCATCTGCAGCAACTGTTGTTGTTGTAGTAGCAGGTGTATCAGGTACTGGATTATGATCAGGTTGTGCAGCGGAACTTGTAGATACATCTGGTGCACGACTAGCAAAAGAATCATCGAACAGTGGAGCAAACAATGTTTCCAAATCCTTACGGTTGAGGGAGAGTGGTGCAGCTGATTGATTAAGACGGTTAGTTGCGGGTCCTAAGCTATTTTGCTCAGAAGCCATGTCTGTGAGCTCATCAAAATTAGCATGTATTGTCTCCTGAATTTCTCTAGTGCGACGGTTCTAGATACGAAAACCTTTAGAGTTCTCACAATATCCAATAAAGATACCAATGTCAGCTTTGGCTTTTAGTTTTCCAAAGTCATCACGATCATTATTTGGGTAACAAAGGGCACCAAATACATGAAAGTAATTTATGTTCGGTTTACGGTTGTGAACAATCTCATATGGAGTTTTGTGATGCCTTTTGGTGATCATACAACGGTTTTGTGTGTAACAAGCAGTGGAGACAGCTTCAGCCCATAGGTAATCAGGTAATTGAGCGTTGATTAACATCGTCATTGCAGCTTCCACTAACGTCCTGTTGCGTCTTTCGACAACCCCATTCTGTTATGGACTTCTGGCAATAGATGTTTGGTGTTCAATTCCTACTTTCTCAAAATACTCATGAAGAGTTTGATTCTTGAATTCAGTTCCATTATCTGTTCTGAATTTTCTGACTGTATTGCGAAGTTAAACCTGAATTTTAGTGAGAAAGGTGATGATTATAGAAGGAGCTTGATCTTTGGTTCGTAGAAAGTAGACCCAATTCCATCTGGAAAAATCATCGACAATTACCAAAATGTAGCGTTTCCCGTTGATTGTTTGAACACGCATCGGGCCACACAAATCCATATGGAGAAGTTGAAGAACATGATCAGTACTGTGTTCGGCTTTAGAAGGAAAATGAGCACGAGTACTTTTCCCTTGTTCACATGCTGGACGTAGGTGATCTTTTGCATACCGAAACCTTGGAAGACCGTCTACTAGTTTATGACGAGCAAGTTCAGTCATGGTCTTGAAATTCAAATGAGATAGTCGTTTGTGCCATAACCAGGATTTTGTTGAATGTGCTTTGGAGAGTAAACATATGGGAGAAGAAGCGGTCATGTCAGATATAGAAATGGTGTAGAGACTTGTTCCGCGTTTACCCGTCATGAGATCGTTTCCTTGTAAATCACGAACGAAACAAGTTTTCTCCCTAAAAGCTACTTCCAAATCACCATCACAAAATTTCCCTACTGAGAAAGGTTGTGTCCAAGGCCTTCGACATAATATACACGGCTAATCTCGATGTTGCCATGGACATAGTCTCCATAGCCCATTATAGCAGCGAAGTGATCATTCCCGAATCTGACAGTGCCTATGAACTTTGCAACAAAGTTTACTAAAAGTTTGAGGTTGCCTATCATATGTCGGGAACAGCCGCTATTAACAATCCAAAGAACAATTTGAATCACCTGCATCACATGAAGACAACGCAGATGGAGAGATGGTAACGGTGGAACCCGTTGGGTTAGTAGCACAGTTATTAATCACTTTAGGTAACCAAGTAAAACTAGGTTTCCTTTGTAACCAACGTTGCCATGTCCAACTAGATTCAGCTTTCTTCTTAGTAAATGCACTAGGTGATTGGATTGTTTTATTTGCAACTATGGTTTTGTCTACGACATTCTTAGAAACTAAACTTGGCGGTTTTCATAATATAGACTTAGAAGCAGTAGTGGGCCTAGAGGAAATGCCATATGTACGTTTCTGATTACGAGACAAAAGAGATTTTGCAACACACTTTTTATAATCACTAGATAACATGCTTTTTCGACAAAACACACAAGAAGCATCAACATTCACAATATTCAAAACATTCAAAGTTTTAGCATTTGTTACATCAAGATTAGAATTACAAGTTTTTAAGTTTGATTCTACATCAGACGCAACATGCTTTTTATTCAAACTCCTAAGGTGGTCATCTACTTCTTGGTCTTTTAGTGTGCCGCTCTTACATTGCCAGATACTAGTCTTCTTTTTGTTGCTTTTAGGCTTGGATCTGCTAACGCTAGGAGGGGTGACTATTCCTGTAGAAGTCGAAGCATTCAAATTAGTAGCCTGAGGTGATGCTTGCCAAGGTGTTTTATCCACTTAATACATTCCTGGTGCAATCACATTTGTGTGAACAAACTTCCCTTTTTCAAGTAATTTAATTTTCTCTTTGAGTCCAATGATGATGTGATTCTTTTGTTGAATTTTAGAATCTAATTCTCGATTTAAGCGAACAGTGTCATTTCGATTTTGACAAACATCATCAATGTCCTTTTCATATTCGAAAATTTGGTCTTTTAAAACAGCATTTTCTTTTTCAAGATTCTTAACTTTTGAAGCGTGACTGTTTTGAAAGGACATTGTTTCGTTTTGACTTTGCAAATTTAATTCAAAATCCAGACTCTGAGTTTGACACCATTGCAACTTTTGATTGAGTTGAAAAATCTCTTTTGAAAGTTTGTTTTGCACATCATCATTGATTTTGCTGATTCTCTCATTTTCTCTTTTTAAGTTCACAATTTCATGTCTCAACAATTCAGTGTCAGCAGAGTGATCATCAACAAGCATAGCATTGCAAGACACATAAATGGAATTCATGAACACAGAGATAATGTCAGAACATAGAACATCTTCCAAGAGTCGATCTGCTTCTTTTTGTAAAACTTTGTTTTGATGTTTTTGTTTTGAGATTGCATTTCAGTTGCATTGAAAGTGTTCATCATGGATGTTACTTCTAATTGAAGTTCCTGTTCCCAGTGTATAGCATAAAGACGCAAGTTTTGAACATATGGTAAAAACTATTTTTGAAAGATTTCTCTCTTTTCTTTTTCATAGGGAGAAAGAAAAGTAGAAATTGTTATCTCAGAATTACGTTCAATTGCTTGTTCCAAAAGTTTTATGTCTTCCATAAATGTATTAAAATATCTAAGTACAAGACATTGTTTTGGTAATGATGCAATTATACCGGAATTTGGTAAAGGACCATTTACTTGTGCCACTGGATTAACAGGACCAACCTCAGAAGAAGATTTATTAATTTGCATTAGAAACCATGATTGTTCTGTTTTATCTTGTTGAGGAACGAAAGTGTCGGTAATATGAGGTACTTTTGAGTAATCAAATGGTTAATTAAACTTGACATTGCACATTTTAGATCGACTCTCTTCTTCTTGTTCCTGTTCTTCCTCACAATTATGTACAACAACACGCATAATAGAGTCATCCAAAAGATGTTCTGCACTATACAACTTCGGATTTTCCTTGAGTGCTTTGTGTAGAAAACGTGGTTTGTCATCCCCAATAGCAAAGCCATATCCTTGGGGATTTTGCTTTAGAGTAAAGTTTTGAATTGCTGTTACCGACTCACCAGTTTTATAAACAACCTGTTAGGAATATAAATATTCATGTGAAGACTCGGTCACCCCGAGTATCTGTTAGCATTAACTAGCTCGTATAAGTATTAGTATTATTATTATTAGTTTAGTTATATTAGTATTTGTGGAGTTGGGTCGAGTCTTTACCCACTGTCAGCTCACTGCACAGCCCACTAGGGGCAACCTAGTTAGTACTATAAATACCCCTCTCCTCCTAGGGAGAGGGTTGGAACTCCTCACACTTCTAATCTAATACTACTTCATTTTCTCTCTCTAAAGTTCCCAACCTCCTTCTCTCCTTCTCACTCTAAAAGATTCGGCCAAGATCAATCCATATGTGTGTTTAAGTGTTATGAATATGCTACAATTGGTATCAAGAGCCATGGTTAGGTTCTAGTTATTGCATATTCACGGATTGGTATGGTGATTTTGGCACTTTTGTTTTGTGTTTTGTAGGTCGAATAGAAAAGAAAGGAAAACATTGGTTTGATCTTTGCTTGTGGTGTAAAACGTTAAAACTTGGTACTTTTGTGTTCACATCGATCTTTAGCATAGTTTCTTGGCATCCTACGGTTGATTTGGTGTGGTTCTTGGAAGATTCAAAGTTTTTTCTTGACTGCGGTTTGTGTCTCGGTCGTACATTCATCACTGCGGTTTGTCCCTCGTTAAAGATTCTTCGTTGCGGTTTGTGTTTGTTTAGGAAATTATTGTTTGCGGTTTGGCCAGAAATTCTGACCGCGGTTTGGAGGTTAACCATAACGGGAAACACGACAAAAAAGGACTGATATTGACGTCTTGTCCTGTAGCTGTTGTGGTTTGTCATTGCTTGTCTTTTGCGGTTTGTCATTTTGCACTGCGGTTTGACTTCTTGCGGTTTGAGGTGTTGCGGTTTGACTTATTGCGGTTTAATCTTATTGCGGTTTGACTTCTTGCAGTTTGACCAGTCTTGCGGTTTGACCGAGGTGTTGCGGTTTGACTATTTGCGGTTTGACTGACTGCATTTAGACGTATTGCGGTTTGCCTTTAATTGCGGTTTGGGTCGTTGCGGGTTGGCTTCTGCGGTTTGAACTATTGCAGTTTGGGTCGTTGCGGTTTGGACCTTCTGCGGTTTGAGTCTTCTGCGGTTTGTGGTATTCTGCGGTTTGTCGTCTTCTGCGGTTTGTGGTTTCTGCGTTTTGAGGTTTTTGCGGTTTGACCAAAGTTGATTTTTTACGTCAAAACTTCAAACGGTCATAACTTTTGAACCGTAACTCCATTTTCATCGAATTACCTGTCAAAACGACCGTGAGACCGAGGAGAAGGACACATTGATTTGATTTATTCATTCAACCCAACTTTCGAAGCCTGAAATCGCTCCAAAATGAAGTTATTGAGGTTTTAAGTTTTCAGACCATAATTTCACCGTAACAACTTGCATCAACCAAACCAAATCACAACTATACAACAGATCACCAAGTCTACCATACTTTCATCATAACACATTCAAGTAATCATTATCATTTCACGGTTTATTCTTGATTTTTATAAAATCCCGCGAAAGAATTTATTTCTCGGTTTAAATCATAGAATTGTAAAATCCCGTGCACGTTTACATCATGTCTACCACGTCAGATTCTTTCATATCTGAGATACTCAAGTTGTACGACACGAATGATAAACATAAGACTTCCAATCCTGTACAACAAATAAACGTGTGTGATTCTGATAATGCTAGTATGGAATCTTTGTTCTCGAATTCTCAAGAGAGAGAGTTTCATCAGTCACTAATGTTGCCTAATGCAAAGGAAAGTTGCATTGAATGTTTTCGATTACTTCATTCACATCTCAAGGTTCTCTCAGAAAGAACTGGATCCATGGGAGGATTCGAACGAGCATTTGCATCACTCTTTGGTCAAGATGTTCAGACTTTCATAGGCACTATGTTCCTGAACTTAGATCAACTAGAACAACAACTTGACAAAGAAGAATTTCATGAAATTGGATCCATGGCTGCTCTTCAGGTGATCAACAAACAACTTCAAGTGTTCATCAATTCACAATACACTTGGGATTATGATAGTCAAATGACAGAAAAGTGTTTTACTGATTACACTGGGATTGAAGTTAACATGTTCAGAGAAACATTACTCCAACACATGGGTAATGTTAAGAAGTACATTGAGGAAAGAGCACGACACCAACTTAAGAATGAAAGTCGGATGCAATCAAGAGAGATTAAGGTTGATTCTAGTAAAGCACTGGGTGCTAGTTCAGTTGTCAAAGAATGCAGAGGGACAAAGTCAGATAAGCTTGATGCAACCAGCAGTTATGTGACTCATATCACACATGGTGTGGATGCTGATATCAGGCCAGTAAATGACCAAGTGCCATTTGCTGAGGTACATTTAACTGTTCAACACAATGTCCTTGCTAATGAACATCAACATACTGATCAAATTAAATCTACTTATGACACATATCTGTTGGAAAAGACTGATAGCAATATCACCTCTGATTCAACAAATATGAGTCATAAGGGGGGAGAAATTGATCAGGATGCTGAACATGATGATGCGTCAAGTTCTTTGCTTACGGCTGAGGTTTTCAAATCAAATGATATGGTTGAAAAAGAAGTTTATAATGAACTTTCAAACAGATTTTTACAACTTGAAAAACATTGTATTGATCTTGAAATCTCAATGCAACAAAAGGAAGAAAGTCTTCAAACTAAACTACCATGTAAAAATCCGGAATTTCCTGAATTCCGTGAATTTTTTATGATCAACGATTTGAAAGCTCAGCTACAAGCCAAAAACTTAACGATCAACAACCTGAAAAAACGTGTTGCTGAGATGTGTGATATGTGTAATGAAGTTAAGGCTAAACATGACAATGATGTTATTGCAACAAAAAATGCTGAATTAGAACATAAAGTGGCTGAATTAATTAATGAAAATGAGACTTTGAAAATTCATTGCGATCAAAGAAGCAAAAACTGAGACGGTAGAGCAGACAACCTCTTTGATTGCCAAAAATAATGAATTCAAATCTCAACTTCAGGAAAAGGGTTTTGCAATTGCAGCATTGAAAAACGAGTTAAGAAAATTGACAGGAAATGGTGTGAACACTAAGTTTGCAAAACCATCAATCTTGGGGAAACCAGTTTTACAAACACTTAGAAACCAATCAGTTGTTAGACAACCGACTGCGTTTAGATCTGAACGACCAAAATCTTCAAAACCACGGTTTGCCTCCCAAGTTGATTCGAAACAAATTTTGTCAAAACCAGTCACTTCACAGTCTAGACCTAGTGAAAAGGAATATGTTGTTGCCAAACCACATCATAGGAGTGCCTCTAGTTCTTCTAGGATTAGTTCAAAGCGTGTGTCATTTGTGACACAAAAGGAACATGTTAGACATAAAAATAGTGTTCAGAATTACAACCTAGAGGATGCTAAGAAAAACACACATGAAAAGACTAGGAATTTGCCTGTTTCTAAGAGTAGTTATGTATCGATTAAAGCGATTCCCGTAGCAGATCACTCTTAGAATTCTAGATCTTTTTCTGACTCCAAACACTATATTTGCTCAACTTGTCAGAAATGTGTGTTTAATGCAAACCATGATGATTGTATAATAAAATTCCTGAAGGAAGTAAATGCTCGTAATAAGGTTCAATCCTCTAAGACTAGAAACTACAACAAGCCCGTGGAACCAAAAAGTTATACTCAAAAACCTGATAGGCAGATTGCTATAGGACAAAAGTTTTCTCTCAACAAGACTTTCACTGTGCATGAGAAACCAAACACTCCTAGATCTTGTCTTAAGTAGATACCGACGGGTAGAATTTTTAAGATTGTTGGTCTTAGATGGATACCTATTAGAAAGATGTTCATTAAGTGCAAAACCAAGGTTGACAATGAAACCCCAAATGGTCTAGATGCTGATATCACTAACCCATATAAATGCAAACAAACTCTTAATGTCAGTGCAGGTAGTCATTACTTAAGTGCAGGTACATCGTTCACTCATATTAAGGAAAGACTCAGGGTTTGGGAGCCAAAAAGATTGATATCTCATGAAGTAGGGGTTCAAGCAATTCAAGCTTGATGAACATCAACGACAATGACGTTTGAACACATCAGTTCAGGCCTCGTTCTTCAACAACAATGATGTCTGTTCACATCAGTTCAGGCCTCGATCTTCATAAAAAATGACGTTTGAACACATCAGTTCAAGCCTAGTTCTTCAACGAAAATGATGTCTGTTCACATCAGTTCAGGCCTCGCTCTTCATCAACATATGGCGTCTGCTGACAACTCTTCAGGCCCCGTTCCTCAAAGAAAATAAAGGTGTACGCTTAAGGGCGCTTTATCTTCGGAAGAAGAAAAATCTTCTTGTTTATGACCATTCTCATCAACAAGCTTCATGCTCTTCCCATGCTCATTCAGTCATCAAGTGGATCAACGTACATTGGAGTATATTCTTATTCACTTGTTCTATCAAAAATGGCAACCTCATATGCAATTTTTGAGGGGGAGAAGTGTGAATAAACTAAATGTCAGTCATGTACACATCATTATTCTGATTCCGATTAATCGTAACCATCAGGGGAGAGAAATGTGTACACCAAGGACGCACAACAAGTTCACATGATCGGGCTTAATGTCTCATGATACAAATTAAAGATGATCAGTGTTTCAACTTGTTACTTTGGTGTTATCACTTCATGTGTACGTTACGGGCTGATGGGTTATATGTAAGATTACTGGAATGCATTTGGTGAGATGCAGATGTTGATATTCTGTTCCCCAAATGGACAATCTTGAAGAAGGTCGAGTCTACAGTCTGTTCTACATTTTCCACTGTGTGTTAGAAGACTAAAGACGGCTTGCATTTGGTTATCAAAAGACTTCTTCATATTCTGGGCAGTCATCAGAAAGGGTGTCAGTTTGGGGGAGAGCACTAATTAGGGGAGAGTGAAAAGCCAGATTTAATCCCTAATTAAATGTGCTCACATTGTTCTTCAGCAAGTAAAGTGATGGCAGCTGAGAAGATTCAGGAAGCTGAGGAGTAATGGACTTGCTTCGTATATCCTTGAGAAATGGTCATACGACTCTCCTTCAACACCTAATGTTCCACTTATTCCTCAAGGTGTTGATAATGACTCTCATGATATTAAAGCTGCACGCTTGAATAATGATCCGTTCTTGGGTATTCCTTTCCCAGAACCAGGTTCTGAAGAATCTCCTTATTCACGGATTGTTGTTCCCTCCAATGTGCACTCTGTAAATCAACCACAAGAACATAAAGGAAAAAGTCGGCTAAAACGTCAAAACGGCTAAGAGTTTGGACATGGAATGTCAAGTGATCACGGAGTTTATTTGGCATCCCTTATTTGAGATTGAAGTGGGTTTCACGAAGGCTTCTACTTATTTCATCATCGAGACTTCATCTATCGATTGATGACTTGCTTGAAGTTATAAAATTTATGATTGGGACTTGGATTATCTTGTTATACCCGATGTAAGGAGTTACATTGTAGTTCTCACGGGTTATAGCTATCACTTCAAGGAGTTACATTGTAGTGCTCAGTGTCACACGAAAATGCAGATGTGGATAGTCTCAAGAGGTGTTGTACTTGCTTTGGCTCTTAGTTGAGTATATAAGGGTACTTAGGGGTTTTCTTCTGCATCGTTCTTCAATCAACAAAAGTGCAAGCTTAAGTAACCAATTTGGGGAATTATTCATCAGTTTCAAGTTTGGTATATCGGGTCTACTTTACCAAGTGGTCACAGCAATAGCCGACAGAACATAAGGATTGATAAAGATAATCAAACAGCGTTTCAGTAGCTGTTGATTCTCACAGGATACATTTGAGCCAAGTTTGTTCTTCTCACAAGATTTCAAGTATATGTGCGTAAAATGTGTTGCTGATTCTGAGGTATCAAAACCAGCAAGGGGGAAGGAGACATACATCGAAATGCACAATGAGTACACGTGATGAACTTTATACTTCTTCTTAGTTGAAGTTATTCCGGGAAGACAAATGTCATGACCGCAGAGAAAATCAGTGTCTTAACTCGTGGCTTTTGGTGTATTATTCCAACTACGTGGGGGAAGAGATGTAAGAAACAGTTTCCGATGATAAAAGAGGTTCACAATGGCAATTTCCTGAAGGGAGAAAAGGGGATTTTCGGGTCTTAATTGATCTTGACGTTACATTTTCGTCTTCATTTATGGGATTGAGTGTGTGTTTGAGCTTCATACAATGAGACTCATTGCATCTCTTCAACTACTTGGGGGAAGTGGTCTCTGGATACTTTTGGTATGCAGTATTTCAGACTTCAGCGGGAAGAAATGTGAGAAGAATTATTCAAGTGTGAGATGATACGTTGCTAATCTATTTGATGACCCCCGATCGGAGAATCACGATGGTTATTCTTAAAAAGAGCAGCAATATTTGATGTGGTTTGCTACGGTTTCCGCTGTACACTTACCTTATGTAAGCTTGAAAGAGAGCTTTGAATCTGCTCAAAAAGAAGATTGTCGATTTGGGGGAAGCTATCAAAGCTTCACATTGTGAAGGCTCAAGTTCAGGTGATTATACAGGAGCCTTGAAAGCTTTGGTGGTGAAAGTTTAAGAGATGTTGACTACAGACTTCCACAACGTACATTACAAGAACGATATCCTTATTTTGGTATTCATGTCATCATCTTCTTAAACTGAATAATATATTTTGTACATATCTTAAACCAAACTGTATATAGAAAAATATAAAACCAAATTGTAAATAGAAAAATATAAAACCAAGAAAAACCATAAAAATCAGAAAAATAGAAAATACAAAAAAATAGTTTTTCAAGGCATGTCTTCTGGTATCGATAACATTTACGGTCCTAGAAATGTCATTCAATAATGAAACGGGTCTTTAAATGAAGTTCGAGCAGAAGTTCAAAAAGTTTTTCAAAACATGCCTAAATGGCTTGCTATTACTTCAGATATGCAACCCGGTCTTTCAAAATGAGGAAAGCACGTCGGCAAAAAGATGGTTGTTCCTAACAACGGGTGAAGTTCACCCGGGCATGGATTACTTCATATCCGTGCATCCCCTATTTAGTGCACGCTTCAGTGCATTATTTATGGTATAAGAAGAGAAGTCTTCTTTGTATACAAATAATTTTCCTTCTATGATTCTTCTGAAAATTATTTGTGAGACACATGGTGGTAACGTGTTGTTTGAAATTCTTTCAGACTTGGATTGTGCATAAAATTTGTCACTCAATCACTGACTACAGCTCTTTAACTAGAATACGGGTCATTGATTAAGGGGGAGAGTGATTTCAAATTTTATATCATCAAACGGGTTTCATTGGTTATCTCATAATAGTTAGAAAAGATTTTGTAGTTAATGGGATATTAGTTGAAGAGGAACTTACTATGCTTTATCTCAAATGGCCAAATGTGTTAGTTGTTAGAAAGATTAGGACATTATGTGCAATTTGCTTATAGTTTCCTAGCTTTATGTAACTATATGGCTCATTTGTGTCACTCTGGAATCCTCGTTTAATCCCCTAAATACTTTAAAAACCAAAATCTAAAAGGAGTTAGAAAACCCATTGTGTTTGATGTTCTTTAATACTCCACTGGCATTTGTATGATCTGAATGAATGAATTTCAAATGTTGATTGACTTTTGTTAGTCGATAGCTGTTTAATTGAGAGATACTGTTCATTGGCTTATTGGTGAACTTTGATCTAGTCCTAATTCACTTATATCAGTTGATTTCAGAAGGTTTCTAGCTTATTTGTAGGGTTTTTTGGATTTGAGTTAACTGTGATAAGTGTTGGCATATATACTGATCTAATAAGCTCATTATAGCCTTGAGCTTATTCAGCCCTTATTTTTGGTGTTCTTGTGTCTAATATAGTCCACTAAGTGTATCTCCAAGAGTTTGTACTATTTCATTAGGCTTTGAGGAATTGTGGCTCAATTTGGCAAAAACCTGTCATTAGTACACATAGCAGCCTGCATTAGTGAGTTTTGCCCAAATTAGCTATAGTTTTTGATTTTGAATTTGTTCAATTTAAGTTCAATTAAGCTCAAACTTTGTACACATGATCTTTAGTTGCTTACATACTTATTCCACATTTTTTGAATTTTTCTATTAGCTTTTTAACAGCTTTTTCTCAGCTGCAAATTCTGCACTTTTTTCATAATTATTGCTCAGATCAGCCTTAGTTTTTGATTTTTCATTAGCTCATTGTAAGCACAATTAAGCTGAAACTTGGTACTGATAATCTTGGGTTGCTAGTGCACTTAGTCCACATTTTTTAGATTTTTTTAATAAGCTTTAGACAGCTTTTTCTCATTTGGTAAACCACCTCAGTAAGCTTAATTTGAGCCTGCACAACTGTTGCATCTGCTTATTTAGGATAAGTGCTTTTCTGCTTTGGTTTGTGGATTATTCTGGGTTTGTTGGTTAATTCAGATCATACTTTTATTAATTAGAACTTAGGAAAATTAAATTTGCACTCGTAGGGTTAATTTTTAAAGATTTTGTTTTTACGCTCATTTTTGAATTCCCGGTTAACGTGTTAAGTTTAATTTCGTTCGTGCTTTGTTTTGTTTTGTTTCTCACTTTTCATATCTCAATTAGAATTATAAAAACACAAAAATCCAAAATTCACCTTTCAAGCACTTTAATTCCAAACCTTACACGAAATCTTCGATTCACACCTCGTCGGGAAATGACCCGGGTAACACTTGCCCGGTATCTCATATCGTATTCACGGGTTTTGCAAGTTGGCCTTTTTCCTAAAAGGGTTGGCTAGTCAGTTCCTGCGTATCACGCGTATCCGATATTATTTTTCATATACTTTCAAACGGATCAGTCACAAATGACACACGCTTTGAACTAATCCTAGAAGAACTAGAGGCACTCCAATGATGTGGTTTGGCAACAGCATATTCCTTTTCACTAGGGCTGGACTGTGAAGTGACTGGTTTAGACAAAACTTGTTTCGAATTAACTTGGGAGGCAAACCGTGGTTTTGAAGATTTTGGTCGTTCAGATCTAAACGCAGTCGGTTGTCTAACAACTGATTGGTTTCAAAATGTTTGTAAAACTGGTTTCCCCAAGATTGATGGTTTTGAAAACTTAGTGTTCACACCATTTCCTGTCAATTTTCTTAACTCGATTTTCAATGCTGCAATTGCAAAACCCTTTTCCTGAAGTTGAGCTTTGAATTCATTATTTTTGGCAATCAAAGAGGTTTTCTGCTCTACCGTCTTAGTTTTCGCTTCTTTGATTGAGTCACACAATTCTTTGCAATGAATTTTCAAAGTCTCATTTTCATAAAGTAATTCAGCCACTTTATGTTCTAATTCAGCGTTTTTTGTTGCAATAACATCATTGTCATGTTTAGCCTTAACTTCATTACACATATCACACATCTCAGCAACACGTTTTTTCAGGTTGTTGATCGTTAATTTTTTGGCTTGTAACTGAGCTTTCAAATCGTTTATCATAAAAAATTCACAGAATTCAGGAAATTCCGGATTCCTACATGGTTGGTTAGTTTGAAGACTTTCTATCCTTTTGTTGCATTGAGATTTCAAGATCAATACAATGTTTTTCAAGTTGTAAAAATCTGTTTGAAAGTTCATTATAAACTTCTTTTTCAACCATATCATTTGATTTGAAAAACTCAGCCGTGAGTGAAGAACTTGACGCATCATCATGTTCAGCATCCTGATCAATTTCTCCCCCCTTATGACTCATATTTGTTGAATCAGAGGTGATATTGCTATCAGTCTTTTCCAACAGATATGTGTCATAAGTAGGTTTAATTTGATCAGTATGGTGTTGTTCATTAGAAAGAACATTATGTTGATCAGACAGATGTACCTCAGCAGATGATACTTGGTGATTTACTGGACTGAGATTTGCATCCACACTATGTGTGATATCAGTCCCTGAGCTGTTGTTATCATCATGCTTATTTGACTCTGTCCCGTTCCCCATGTGTTCTGCTCTTTCATTAATGAACTCCTTAACATTACTCATGAGCTGGAGTAGTGTAACTCTAAACATGGCAACCTCGATTCCAGTGTAATTAGCAAAACACTTTTTTTTCATTTCACTGTCATACTCATAATCCTCAGTAAATTGTGAATCAATGAACACTTGGAGTTGGTTGTTGATCACACAGAAGGCAGCCATGGATCTACCTTCAGAAAATTCTCCTTTGTCAAGTTGTTGTTCAAGTTGATCTAAGTACATAATCATTTTGACTGTGAAGTCCTGAACACCTTGACCAAAGAGTGTTGCGAAAGCCCGTTCGTAACCTCCCAAGTATCCAGGTTGGTCAAACAGAACCTTGAGATGTGAATGAAGTAATCGAAAACATTCGATGTGACTTTCCTTTTCATTAGGCAACATTAGTGACTAATGAAACTCTTTCTCTTTAGAATTCGAGCACAACAATTCCATATTAGCATTATCAGAATCACACACGTTTATTTTTGTACAGGATTAGAAGTCTTATGTTTGTCATTCGCGTCGTACAACTTGAGTACCTCAGATATGAAAGAATCTGAAGTAGTATGCATGATCTAAACGTGCACGGGATTTTACAATTCAATGATATAAACCGAGAAATAGATTCTTTCGCGGGATTTTACAAAATCAAGAGAAAAACCGTGAAACAATGATTAATTGAATGTGTTATGATAACGGTTGGATTGGTTCGATGATTTGTGATTGTATGTGACGAGTGATGATTGTTTGTTGATTAGGTGATATGTTGTTCAATTTTGATTTGGTTAGGTTGAAATGAGTTTAAGTGATGAAGTAGACAAGTCACAATGAATTTCAGACAACGTTCGTGTTATGAAATCCAATTAAAGCCCGAAAATGTCTCACCCCAAAATAACTTTCAATCTCGGATTCTTGAAGCTCAATCACAGTCGTTGTACAAAATTATACCCAAAAATCATTTACCAACCAAGAAATTCGTCCACGTGATAAGAACCAATAATATTCACCCAAAAAAAATTTAAACCAACAAAAATCGTCCTTGCGTTATTGCACCAGTATTTCATCACAAAGAAAACATATAAAACTAATCGTCCTTGTGTTATTTGTCCAAAAGAGAATAAGCCCAATGAAAAGTCTGGTACAAGCCCAATTCCCAATCCGTTTAACCCTAATTACTTGTGTATAAGATACACACAAATCACACTTGCCTAACCCTAATCTCCAATAATACAAAAAAAACGCAGTCCTTGTTCTTCCTCAATATCACAAACCAACCGCAGCATCCATTGTTTCTTGATAAATCCGAACAACAACACCAACAATCTCTTTCGTTTCTTTCTTGGATCGTTCGAAACAAGAACCAAAGCACACAAGGGGCTGATGAAGTTTGATTCAATCCAAGGTAGGTTTCACTTATGTCTTTCGTTTTTCTTTTATACGAATGAAAAGAGGTATGAAACCTGTTGGTTTGATGCTTTCTTTAAGATTCGGACAGTATCACAAGTATAAATCAATGATGGATAATTTATTTTGAGTGGTAAGATCTTAATGGTCTTCAAATATCAAAGAAAAATCTGAGATCGTTTTTCTATCTTTTTGTTTTGGTTTCTTGTTTTGATTAACCAAATGAAAAAGAAATATGAGACAGTTATGTTTTGTGTTTCTTTAAATTTTCGTATATTACCAAGAGAGTTACCCACGATCGATGATGATTAATCTTTTGAGGTTCAGATTTAAACCGAATCAAATATATTTCCAAAAGATTATATGAGATCTTCGTTTCTTTTCAAATTGATTCTTTGTTTAAGTTGAGGTTAGGAGAGTATTGACAGGTGTTTGGTGTTTGATTAAGAGTAGTGGTTAACTGAGATCCTTTTCTTTGTTGATTGTTGTTGATTATGTTTCGGTTTTGATTTGGATTTGTTGTTGTAATTTGGTTTGCACCGATTGAAAAGTAGAAGAGAGACTGTGGACCAAACAGAATTTGAGCAGTGTTTGATTTAGAATGACCAAACAAATAATAGTGAATCCACAAAATGCAATCAAAACGCAACAAAGAACTAAAACGTCAGAAACCTAGGGTCAAACCGCAAGGACCAAAAAACGCAATACCAAATATCAAATCACAGTGAAGTCAAACCGCAGAAACCAAGGGTCAAACCGCAATAGCAAGCCAACAAAACGTCACTGTCAAACCGGATTTGTCTTTATCCCCCTTTTTGGCTACAGACCAAAACACAGTCACTATTTTTTTGGCAAACCGCAACAACAGTTTTCCCTTTTAACAACAAATCGCAGCAATGAATCACAACTCGCAGTCAAGAACAATGACAAAACGCAACTAAGAACACAAAGATTTTCGAGACTTCTTGACTCGTGACGTTTTCACCAAAACGCAAGCAAGCAATTTACTGGACTTGTAAACCAACCAGATGTTCGAACCAAGCACACACAATCAATCGAAATAATGTTCAAACAAAAACATACCCAAAAGTAAAAAATTAGGCAAACAAGCCAAATTCTTAAACTGTTAGTGGGCTTGTAAACTAAACCTGTTAATGACAACTGTTAAAGCCCAAATCCTTAGTGTTCTTGAGATAACGTTCGAACCAAAACAACAGAACAACAAAAAAATATAGAAACCACGAATCTGTGTTTGTGAATTCGAACCACAATAAAAGAAAAGAGAACCAACCAATCAAAGAAATTTGAGTACCCAAGATCAAACCAAGGCTCTTGATACCAATTGTAATATACACTAAATCATAACACAAACACAAGATTAATGCTAGCTTGATTTCTAGAGAGAGAAAGAGAAGAGTTGGGAACTTTTCTAGAGAGACAAAGTGAAGAGAAAATTGGAAGGTTAGATTAGGTTAATGAAAAGCTCCAACCCTTCCCACACTTGGGAAGGGGTATTTATACATACTAGCTAAGGTGCCCCTAGTGGGCTGTGGAGTAAGCTGACAGTAGGTAAAGACCCGACCCAACTCCACAAATATTAATATAACTAAACTAATACGAATAATACTAATAAGCCTATGAGCTACATAAATGCTAATGAGTACTCGGGGTGACCGAGTCTTCATATGAATATTTATATTCCTAACAACTGGCAAATGCGTGCATTCATAACAAAATGTAATTTAAGGGAAGAAACATTGAAACAGGAGTTATGTTCTTTACGAAAACAACTAGATCAGAATGTTAAACAAAAACAGGAGATTCAAGAGAGTGTAAATACACTAAAACAAGATTTCAAAGAAAAAGAAATAAACACTTAAATGATTTTTCCAGACCTAAAACGTTAAAGAATAAGATTGAAAGCAAGTTGTACACACAAGACCAGACCAGACAAACAGCTCAAATGATCCAAAAGCATAAAAAGTTGTGTGATAAACATAGTGAACATAATGTAGGTGAACCTAAATTAGCTTTCCTTAGGAGTGCTAAAGTAGCCCAACCTGCCTTATATGATGCAAATGTAACGATTAAGCCTGATCATGCCCCTCCCGATGTGTCATCATTTGAAGAGAGTAATGAGATAGAAGTAAGAAATAGAGAAAGATTGGCTGAAAAAATGAAGGATCCCAAATGTATAGCCAATCGAATCATAGTCAAACCCCATGATTACTATGAGGAAAAC
Organism: Artemisia tridentata subsp. tridentata; assembly: GCA_021014915.2. Classification (NCBI taxonomy): domain Eukaryota; kingdom Viridiplantae; phylum Streptophyta; class Magnoliopsida; order Asterales; family Asteraceae; genus Artemisia; species Artemisia tridentata. The sequence continues at coordinate 117,063,256 of CP139506.1, read as the reverse complement.
CGATTGACTGTTTTTGCACCTCAAACTAAGTTGACGCCAGAACAAATATTCTGGTCTTTGGATAAAGAAAAGAGAAAGACAGATGAACTTAAAGCCAAAACTCCACCTCTTAGAATAGCGGCTGCAACGGTGTAGCCACCCAATACACCCAGGCATTTAGTTCCTTTAACTCTTCCCACATAATGTAAAACTCTAATTAGCAAATATGTTCTTTGTCAACTATTTGTTGATTTTGATAAAACATGTAAGAAGAGAATCACGCCAATGGGAATTACTGAAGGGGAACGGGGTTTTGAACTAACTAAAGAGTGCTAATTAACTGAGGTTATTCCATTTTTTAAACTACTCAAAGAACATTTTGAGGGGATGCAAAAAAACCCTTAAAACTGAAGTAAATGAGATGAAAGAAGTGTTTAAAGATATGGAAAACGTGGGGAAACAAAATGCAATGGATCTTAAATGCTGTGAGATTGAGAGGAAGAATATTCTCATCACCAATGAGAATTTGATTGCTAGATGCATTGAACATGATGTATTTTACACTGCTACTGATTCTGCATTAACTACTTGTCAATTTCATGAGTTGTCTATTGCATTCAATGTTACCCAGAATCGTGTTGTTGAGCTTGAGGGGGAGAATTTGAAATTGCATGAAAAAATTCAAAATGATGACCATGATAACATGGTTAGGCGTTTCTCAAAACTAGAGGTTGATCATCTTAATTTGCAATTAAAATATCAACATTTAGAAGAAAGAACCAAAATCTCAAATGCCAAGACATCTTTGGATGCTCCTGAATTTGATACATATTTTGAATTAAGCAAACGAGATGAAAGAATTCAAGCTCACACTAACACGATTCGACAATTGAGGGCCCAAATTGCCCAATTTAAATCAAACAAGAGTGATGCGACTGGCACCCATAAACCATCGTCATTAGATTCTCAGAATTTTCACTATCAAGACACCATCAATAAATTACAACATGTAAATGATTGTTTTCAAGCTGAAAATTCAAAAATCAAACAACATTACAAAGAGTTATATGATTCGATTAAAATCACACGTGATAAAACAAATGAAAAAATAACTTATTTGCTTAATGAGATTGAGAATCTAAAAAAACAGGTGAAAGGGAAAATGCCAGTCATCACCAGTGATTATGTTGTTCCAAAGGTTTCTGCTTATAGTAGACATGCAATTGATGTTGTGCCTATCCCACTTCTCCTTAGGAACAATAGGTCTGCCCATCAAGTATATCTCACTCACCTTAATGATAGCCTTGATACCCTTCGTGAGATCGTTGAAGAGGATAGGATAGACAAACCAGTTGATAGTGCAGTTGTAGATGCCTGCTTTCTCACTAAACGGTCTCAGGAACTCTTAGAATACGTCATTAGAACAGATCCTAAGGTTGATAACAAGTGAGATAGGTTTATTGCTTCATCCTCAACGATTAAGAACAAGCATGTAACCTTTGATGTACCACTGAAAATATCTGAACCCAGCACATCAAAACCAGAAAAACAAGTGGCAGTGAAACTACTAATGTTCCCATCATTGCCTCTACAGGAGTGAACAGTGACACCAAAGCTAGCGGGTCAAAGCCTAGTCGCAATACAAGGAAAGATAGGACTGCGCTGGCTAAGAGTGTTCATGTGAAGAAAGTAGAAGTCCACCCTAGGAACAATAAGTTTGGTTTGAACAAAATGAATCGTGTTGATTCTAGTATTAGCTCTAAGCGTACTGTAATTAATTCGAATTCTAATGCTGTCTGCAAAACATGTAATGAATGTTTAATTTCTGGTAATCATGAGGATTGTGTTGTGTCATTTTTTATGTCTTCTAAACGATCCCCTGTTAAGCATGATTGGAAACCTGAAATGAATAAACAAACTTGGAAAGCAACAGGAAAAATGTTTGCTCATGTTGATTATCAATGGAGACCCACTGGAAGAAAATTCACGTTAGGAGATCAGTGCCCCTTAACTAGAATGACTAATCAGAAAGTAGTGATTATTAAGGAATGGAAGCCAACTAGTCGAATTTTCCCTTTAGTAACACAATGCCCTGTAACTAGGTCAATTGCTGCTACTAGTGATGTTTCCACTATGAATACCATGAAATCTATGAATTTTGTTGTTCCAGAGTTTGTTTATGCTAACCAAGCGGACCCCAGCTGCACGTGGGGATCCACATTTTTCAGTTATCCATCGTTGTCTATTTTCAAATGCAGGTCGTACAAATCGTCCTTTGGTATTTGGACTCAGGCTGCTCAAAACATATGACCGGGGATCGCTCACGGCTCAAGAATTTCATGAATAAATTTATCAAGACAGTTAGATTCGGGAACGACCATTTTGGGGCAATTAGGGATTATGGAGATTATGTTTTTGGTGACAGTGTACTTTCCTGGGTATACTACGTGGAAGGACTTGGGCACAATTTATTTTCTGTCGGTCAATTTTGTGATTCCGATCTTGAAGTTGCATTTAGAAAACACACATGTTTTGTCAGAGAGTTGGATGGTATTGATCTTCTTAAAGGCAGTCGTGGCACCAATCTCTACACCATCTCCATTGAAGAAATGATGAGGTCCTCTCCTATTTTCTTGCTCTCAAAGACCAAATCTTGGCTTTGGCACCGTCGTTTAAATCACTTAAACTTCGGCACCATAAATGATCTTTCTCGCAAGGATCTTGTGCGAGGATTCGTTACACTGAAAGGGTGTTAGTCCTTTGTAACTTTGTGTATATGATATGTTTGAGTTAATATGATTAAGTATGCGGAATCTACTTAACTACACTTAGAAGGTTATTTGGATATGGAAATGGAACAGTTATGTTTGTTATTGAACAATGAACAAAGAAAGTTTATCACCAAACGATTCAATATTATTCAAAATAATACGAGTGATCTTCGCTATCACTAGGGTTACAAAACCTTGAATCTTAATGTTTCTATGACTTGTGATATTGTTGTGTTTGTTCTTTTAACAGATATTCAAGTTCTATTCTTTGCACAAATCTAAGTCACACAATATCTAGTCTAAGATCTCCCTTTTATACAAACAAAGGAGATCATTACAATTATGATAAGTCTTGTCGAACTACTTGCTAGCTTATGTTGAGTGTGTCAGTAGCTAAGATACAACATGTATCTATGTTTACAACTTGTTTGACTGACTACAAATCAAAGATATTATCTACCGTATATACTTGACTTTTATACACAAATATCTTCTTATACTTATCCAACCAGCAGTAGTAAACGTGACACTTATCCATCCAGCAGTAGTATAAGTTACACCAGCAGTAGGATCAATCAGCAGTACCTTCTTTTTACTAGCAGTATTAACTTCAGTTAGTACTGTTAGTTATACTTGAGAGGCTTTAGATATACACTAGCAGTAGGAACTGTTAGTGTATTCTTCTCAGCAGTACTAACTTTGTGAACTTGTAATTCCCAATACTAATCTTCAGAATATTTAATTCCCAACAATTGATGCGTGGGTTTTGCAACCTTACAACAGGTTTTACCTCTCGAGGGATCTCAAGAGGCTTACAACCCCACCAGGCAGTGTACCTGACCGATGTAGTATAGTGTAGTGGTAAGTACGGGGGATTGATCGTTCTCCACAGGGAATAGTGTTCGTTAGGTGTGAAAGGCTACTCTAATTAGGTCTAAGGGTTGAGGAAGATTCTTTTTATGTTTTTTATAATTTTATGAAAGCAAGTAAAATCTCGGGTTTTGAAGGAGTGGGCGGAATTAGTTGCTAGTCAACTAACCCAAATTACTACAAATGCAAATAAAATAAAATAACAAAAATGAAAAGTGGTGAGAAACTTATGTGTAGAGAAATGTGTTTACTTAGATTTCCTTACTCCCTAACTATCTTTTACCGGTTAATTAGTGTGTATTAGTCGCGTGGATGACGGGTGTATTCCTTAATACCATTCGTGGGGTGGCGTACTTACTTCCCCAAACTCTACAAGCTCCTACTTCACTCCTATGTCGAGCCGGCTAGGAAGCTCCTAACATGGGATCACTAGAATTCGCTTGTGCATTAAATACAACCATAAAAACCTTTAGTACGCGTTTGGTTCATGTTTCTTAAGACGTTCAAGCAAGTTACCGAATAGGAAGTTAGCCAGTTTTCTTAAGCCTAACATAGATAAACAATCATCCAATACAACTAACAACACACTAACAACCAATAATCAATAGCTAGGTTTCATTAGATCTAAGCAAACACGAGATAAAATTAGCCTAACATGTTAAACAAAAGACAAGCATAAGATAGAATCAAACAACACATAGACATATTGAATGATTAATTGATAACTTATCTTTCAATGAAACATGGAAGATCTCAAGGCAAGAAGCCCTGAAAAAGTAGCTAAAATCGTCTTAGGGTTTTATCCCAAAATTCCACACACTAAGCTCTCTCCTAATGACAAAAAATTAGAAAACTATATATAGACTTTGACATCTGACGGCGTCACCTTATGCATTGTGACGCCGTCACCTCGCCGCTTTTAGGGTTCCCGGATGACCATCTTGACGCCGTCCCTCTTTAGCTCTTCAAAAATCCATTCTGGCTTATCAAGGCTTGACGCCGTCGGACCTATAACGTGACGTCGTCCCCTTATGATTTAAGCCGTGACGCCCTTGATTTAGTTAAAGCGTGACGCCGTCAGAATTCTCATGCAAACTCACTGGCCCGTCATGAGTAAATTTCACATCCAACTTTTCTTGCCAAGGCATGACGCCGTCTGGAGTTAATGTTGACGCCGTCAAAGGTGACTTTCAGCACAATTTTGAGACTTTGCCGTTTTCCTCACTTTTATGCTCCAAAAACGTCCAAAATGCCTCCTTTTCCAGATTTCTCCTCAAAAGTACCTAAAATGACAAAAGGAACGATTTAGGGCAATATTTGATCAAATAAATACGATTTCGGGCTTAAATGACCCCTTAAAAGCGGTACACTTTTCGCCTCATCAAATACCCTTACACTTGAGATTTGCTTGTCCTCAAGCAAATGCGCTTTTATTCTAATCAAAATACAAGTTAGGGGTCATTTAATGCAAACATAAAAGTAATTACAACAAATAATCGTTCCACTTCAATCATAATAAGCACGGAGATTACATACTAGCACCTCACAAGTAGTGTTTAGATACTCACATCTCTCAAGTGTCATCAAAATAAATCTCATAAATGAAAACGGAAAATATCTCTCACTACCTGTCATAGCAAATAGATTACCATAGGCTTGGGAAAGGATCGAAAACCTCCTCCACTAGGCGTAAGCACCTAAGATAAACTATCAAAGAGGGCTTTTAAATGGGTTATAACGTTAGGTGTAGGGAAAAGGAGAACACGGTTTGGTTGGATAAAGGATATTTTACTGGTGGCGAGTTAAAAATCTTGATCAATTACATGTACTATACAACGTTGCTAAGCCAAGACTAGACTCGATTTTAAGCTAATGAAAGAAAATAACAAAACATAAACATAAAATAAACATAAAATGAAACGGGATGGTAGTCCGTATGTTTTTTTTCTACTTTTCTTTTTCTCATTTTTTTTGTATTTTTCTTGATTTTTTTCGATTTTTTTTTTTTTTTTTTTTTTTTTTTTTTTTTTTTTTTTTTGCATACACTTTTACCCTACCATCCAAAATAATACATCATAGGGGCGTTGCATCCCCTTACACTTGAACTTTTACATAACTTTACAAATACTAATCTAATGACTCGAATTAAGATAATTGAAAAACTTGGAGTACTTTTAAAACATTTAGCACATATGGGGTAATAATGTTGTTCTTCCCCATTACTCCATTACACTAGTACTTTACCCACGAGTCCCAATCGTCCCAAAACAATATGTACAAGGATATGACTCGACTTAGCAACCATGTAATCAACTAGATAATTAACTTGGGTTTAAACAAATGTTGTAACAATAATGCACTAAAAATGAGTGCATACAAGGTAGGCTAAGGCGATTTGGGTGTACATTTTAGTGGGGTGTAAACAAATTCTTCCTTCAAGTAAAATGCTTAAAGGTCGAAACGAAAAGATAGGCTCTGAGGGGTGTACTAGGGGTATCGTGTACTAAAAATGAGTACAACGCAAAGGGTGTGGGAGAATTACTTGACCAATGTAGCCAAAGTAATTATAACAAAAACACAGGTGTAAAACAATGGGTTAATCCTAATGCCTCTTATCATGTAGTAAATCTAACTACACGAATGTAGTCTCACTTGTGGCCTTGGAATGGTCCTAACGCAAGTTCTAGAATCTAAGTGCTACCGGTACACACATCATAGCATAAATGCTTTTCCTACCAATTCTAGGGGTGAACCTCACATATTTGGGGGTGGAAAAATTTTTTAGTGGTACGGTTTTTGTGCTAGTCATATAACTCCTATCCGTGAGACGCTCATTAAGATCAAAGTTTCACTCCTATATGTTGTAAAAAATTTTAAATTTGGCACTAAAATTACCTTAACAAGTATTTCTCTCAGTTTTATTACACATCTACTATCAAACAAACAAAAATCAAGCGCAATAGTATTCTCTTAAAATCGTACTTTTACCCTCCCCTTACACTTAAGATGAACATTGTCCCCAATGTTCAAATAACAAGATGTAAAAGCATAAAGTAAAAGAATGAAATCAAATACTCCCCTGATTCGCTCGTTGGATAATGAAATTACACGGTTAAATCGTCCTCCAAAGAGAATGTTGAAGCTCCATGACTAATGCATCGCCATAAGCTTGATTCCAAAAAACATCTCCTTGTCCAAAATAACCTGTTAAACCTGAGAAAACAAACACGAAAACCTGCATAACATCGGCGGGATAAAATCTATATATAAGGATATAATGCTTGTGGAATGATAACTTTGCAGATTCCTGGAGATTATAAGTTGGAGATTTTAATAAAAACTTTTTATGAAAACAAAATTTTCAAAAATTTCTGGAAATTAAATCTGACGCCGTCAGGTTATAACCCCTGACGCCGTCAGAAATGACCTGACAAAAATTCTCATTTTAAGTTTCCGGAAAATTTCTGGAAAAACCTTTACCTTACTTCCTGGAAATCCTGCAAAACATCATTATGACTCGATACAAGCATTTGACTCAAACACACACTAATATGTATGTTAATTTATTATTATTACGATTCATGTTAATTTGTGTTCTAATAAACCGATTTAGATTTCCCTTACACTTAACTTTTGCAAAATACCTTTATATGTAGTTAAGACGAAGTTAAAAACAAAATAAAGCATTTTCACAAATTAGTTTTGAACATGAATCAATAAGAATAAAAATTAAACACACATACGGAAACAAATAAAATCAAACAAACAAATAAATAAACACACAAAGCAAATAAAACAAATAAAGCTTGGGTTGCCTCCCAAGAAGCGCCTTTCTTTATTAACGAGTCTTGTAGCTAGACTCAAAGTCACGTACATTACGTGACTCCATCATCGGTCACGGTTCCTAGGCCATTCTCCTTCCCGGTTTTATATTCCGGTCCTAATTTCAAACAATCCTTGTAGAAACCGAATATCCTTTCCATAACATAGTCTACTCCTTTACTTCTATCCTTATCATTCCTATAGTAGACCGCTTGTTTAAGCTCCTTCTCAACATTTGACAAGTTTTGGAATTGTTCTATCTTATATGGCATTTGGTAGCTTACTTCATCGGTCTCATCCTTAAATCTAACTATCCCTAAGGAAGGTTCATAAGTCATTCTAGAGACCTCAACAAATGGTTTTCCAAAAACCACTTGAGTTAAGGATGCATCGACTATTGGACGGATATCTTCTACAATTACAAAGTCGGTGACATAAGTGAAGTTTCCTACATAAACCGGTAATCCCTTAACTCTTCCCGTGAAGTTACTCATCCAACCCTTGTCAGGGAACATCCTATACCCAAGTTGATTTTTCATTATCAAGTTGTAGTGGGCTCTAGTCATGATGTTTATGGGTGATCTAAGGTCGATGTAAGCTTTCCACACATGTAGATGTCCGATGTTGCATGGTATGTTGAGATTAGAAGGGTCGTCTATTTCAATGATTGGTTTACCTAGGAAGTATGGTGTTTCGGGGTCATCGAATAAGTTTGTATGATATGCGCGCTCTTCCTTAGTGGGTAGCCTATTGAAGTAGTCCTCATCATCATCTACTTCTTCAATCACACTTGTCCTAACTTCCTTATCAACCTCGACTTTCCTATCCTCATCCTTAGGTTCACTATTATCCTCATTCCTATCAATTGGTTTAATAGTGACAATGTTGACAAAGTGGACGTGTTTGGATGAAGAAGGGTCTTTGACTTGGGGTCCGCTATTTGTGTTCCTAGCGTCCTTATGTGGAGGTGATAACACTTGGTTATGGAGGGCTTTCAACAAGTTGTCAATTTTATTGGTCATCTCAGTTTGTTGTTGATTGAATTCGGTCTCGAATCTAGCTATCCGAGCTTCTTGAGATGCCATAAATTGAGACATCAATCCTTCAAAGTTATTGGTACTACCATTGCCGGAAGGATTGTTGTTGAAAGTACGGTTCGAGTTGGAACCGCTTGATTGGAAACGATTAGGTGGGTTGGAAGAATTGATTTGTTGTGAGTTTTGGTTTTGTTTCCACCTAAGGTTCGGGTGATTTTTCCATGAGGGGTTGTATGAATCACCATAAGGGTTTGGCTCGGGCTTGAAAGTGTACCACTTGTCTCCCGCTCCGTCGGTACGCGAGGATGCGTAGTCCACAAAAGCTTGTTCGGGGAGTTCCATGCAATCACGAGTGTCGTGGGGACCACTACATAATTCACATGAAGAAGTGATTTTGTTCACTTGGCTTGAAGGTTTAGGAGCCTCGTAGGATTTCATGAGAAACTTGACTTGGTCTTCAAGTTCTACGATCCTACGGTCGGAAGTGCTTGAATTGTTCAAAGGCAAAGATATTGCCTTGACCGTTTTATTCAAATCACGGGGATCACTCCAACTTTCGTTGTCATAAAGAGCAAGATCCTCTAGGAGAGCCCATGATTGTTCCGCACTTAGATCACGTAGCTTGCCACCGGCCGATTGGTCAATGGTTTGCCTCGTGGAGAGATTGATATGGTCATAGAAGATTTGGACTTGGAGCCAAAGTTCTATGCCATGGTGAGGGACTTTTTGGAGTAAGTCCTTGAATCGAGTCCATGCCTCGTAGAGAGTTTCGCCTTGACGTTGTTGGAACATCAAGATATCATTCCTTAGCTTGGTAGTTCTTCCCGGTGGGAAAAACTGAGCAAGGAAACGAGTGGTGAGATCATCCCAAGAGGTAATGGATCCTGCGGGTTGACGTTCTAGCCACTGACTAGCTTGGTCCCGCAAAGAGAATTGGAAGAGACGCAATCGGGTCGTCTCTCGAGTGGCAACATCAAGGTCTATAGAATCAACGATTTTAAGAAAGTCCTTGAGATGTTGATTAGGATCTTCAGAACGAAGTCCATGGAATGCGCATCCGCTTTGCACCAACCGGATGGTGTCGGATCGCAAGGGTGTGATATTGGCTCCTTGAGTGAGCTCAATGGTATTTCGATAGCCATGGTGGCTAGGACGGGAATACTCTCCTAAAGTACGGGCTCTAGGAGGTGGTGGTGGTTGTTGTGGTGGTGGGTTGTGTGGGTTAAGGATATTACCATCTTCCATGATGTCGGACGGTAATGGTTACGAACAAAGACACGAAGAAAATAGATAGACTAAAGAAAACCTAGAAAAATAAAATAAAAATCTCACTAGAAAGGAATCTAGTGAGTAGACCTAATAGAAATAAAAATTCAACCTAAACAATAACTATTCCCCGGCAGCGGCGCCAAAAACTTGATGCGTGGGTTTTGCAACCTTACAACAGGTTTTACCTCTCGAGGGATCTCAAGAGGCTTACAACCCCACCAGGCAGTGTACCTGACCGATGTAGTATAGTGTAGTGGTAAGTACGGGGGATTGATCGTTCTCCACAGGGAATAGTGTTCGTTAGGTGTGAAAGGCTACTCTAATTAGGTCTAAGGGTTGAGGAAGATTCTTTTTATGTTTTTTATAATTTTATGAAAGCAAGTAAAATCTCGGGTTTTGAAGGAGTGGGCGGAATTAGTTGCTAGTCAACTAACCCAAATTACTACAAATGCAAATAAAATAAAATAACAAAAATGAAAAGTGGTGAGAAACTTATGTGTAGAGAAATGTGTTTACTTAGATTTCCTTACTCCCTAACTATCTTTTACCGGTTAATTAGTGTGTATTAGTCGCGTGGATGACGGGTGTATTCCTTAATACCATTCGTGGGGTGGCGTACTTACTTCCCCAAACTCTACAAGCTCCTACTTCACTCCTATGTCGAGCCGGCTAGGAAGCTCCTAACATGGGATCACTAGAATTCGCTTGTGCATTAAATACAACCATAAAAACCTTTAGTACGCGTTTGGTTCATGTTTCTTAAGACGTTCAAGCAAGTTACCGAATAGGAAGTTAGCCAGTTTTCTTAAGCCTAACATAGATAAACAATCATCCAATACAACTAACAACACACTAACAACCAATAATCAATAGCTAGGTTTCATTAGATCTAAGCAAACACGAGATAAAATTAGCCTAACATGTTAAACAAAAGACAAGCATAAGATAGAATCAAACAACACATAGACATATTGAATGATTAATTGATAACTTATCTTTCAATGAAACATGGAAGATCTCAAGGCAAGAAGCCCTGAAAAAGTAGCTAAAATCGTCTTAGGGTTTTATCCCAAAATTCCACACACTAAGCTCTCTCCTAATGACAAAAAATTAGAAAACTATATATAGACTTTGACATCTGACGGCGTCACCTTATGCATTGTGACGCCGTCACCTCGCCGCTTTTAGGGTTCCCGGATGACCATCTTGACGCCGTCCCTCTTTAGCTCTTCAAAAATCCATTCTGGCTTATCAAGGCTTGACGCCGTCGGACCTATAACGTGACGCCGTCCCCTTATGATTTAAGTCGTGACGCCCTTGATTTAGTTAAAGCGTGACGCCGTCAGAATTCTCATGCAAACTCACTGGCCCGTCATGAGTAAATTTCACATCCAACTTTTCTTGCCAAGGCATGACGCCGTCTGGAGTTAATGTTGACGCCGTCAAAGGTGACTTTCAGCACAATTTTGAGACTTTGCCGTTTTCCTCACTTTTATGCTCCAAAAACGTCCAAAATGCCTCCTTTTCCAGATTTCTCCTCAAAAGTACCTAAAATGACAAAAGGAACGATTTAGGGCAATATTTGATCAAATAAATACGATTTCGGGCTTAAATGACCCCTTAAAAGCGGTACACTTTTCGCCTCATCAACAATCATCCCCTAAACATGTGATTTCCTAATCAACATGTTTCTTCTGAATTAAATTTTGATTGTGAGGATCTTTCAAACACTTCATATTCAGACTCTTGATCTGAGCTTTCCTTTGTTCTTCAAGATTATTCTGTCTAACTTATCTGCTTTCTGTGAATCTCTTTCAGCAATAACATCATCTTCTTTGTCTTGAACAATAGCAGTATCTTGAATAAAAGATGGTGCAATTTCCTTGGATGGAGGAATTATAAGAGGCAATGGTGTTGTGTATCTTGGATGCTTGTTTCAACAAGTGAAATCATCTTCCAGCATGCCTTTGCAAGTGATGAACAAACGTAGTGAACTGAAATTGAAACTGAAAGCTCCTAGATAGAACTTTCTCCATTTGAATGCTTCATCCCTTCTGAATATATATAATACTCCAGAATCTTCATTTGAACTTTCTTCATTTGAAGAGCTTATTCCCAGTATCCATCAACTGAAAAAGTTTATTCCCATCATCTTGTATGCTCTTGTCTTTTCCATTGTAGGATCATTTTCCTCCCCTGAATCCTAAGCATACTTCCTTCCCTTATTGGTTAATCTTCCTCCCCTGGGTTTTATTTCCTCCCTTGAGATTTATCATTTCCTCCCCTGTTTGGAAGATCTCTCACCATCATCTGATCTACCAATTAGAACATGTTTTCAGACAATAGTGTACATGTTGGCCATCAATTCCTTAAGAGTTTAATTTGCTGCCCTCATCACTTCTAGGTGTGTTAACTCCTATGAGTGGTGAATCATGGGGCTTTGACTCATTGTCCATCATTTGATGGTTTTTCTGAGCCTCTTTGAAAATCCTTTTTAAGAAACTTTTAGCAGTATGAATATGATTTTATGATGAAAAATCATACTGCTCTCAACCATTTTGAAGGGATTAAGTGTGTAAGAGACACTTAATCAAGAATTTGGTTTAATTTAACCTCTGGTTGTGTGATAACCAATGTTTTCAGTTATAAATAACTGCCTGTGTAAAGATAAACCTATTCAAAAGGCTTTCTTGACAGGGTTTCCAGCTCATAGCAATTGTTACCTCTAACACAAGTGTTAGATTTACTTTTGCTAGCTGTTCTTTCTATCAAATGTCCTTAGACTTGCTCATTATACTTAAAAGTATAAAATGATAGAAAGTGAGTTGAGTCAGTTACTATCTGACCAACTGAGCCATCAAGTCAATGTGAAACATCATAATCAGGATTCAAGAAAGAAGTTTTAAAGAATTTAATTAACTTAGGTGGAAACCTTTGTTAAGAATCCCCAAACTCAGTCCATCATAAACCTATTATTTTAGCAACTAAGATAATCATTCTGCTGCTTCCATTTCACTTGAAACTTCCTTTGTGCTCAATGTTCATACCTGAAATTGTTAGTCCAAAACCAAGAAACAAAATGCAAAGCATTTGTCTTATAGCAGTATAAACCTTATATGACTAACAGTATGAACTGCACAAACAAAATTTGTACTAGCAGTACAAACTTTTCAATAACAGTATGAATTTACAAAGTAAGCAGTACAAACAAAAATAACACAGAGTTTAAAATCATTGAGGATTAAGCATTCCAATACTTGCTACCAAGTACTGAAACCTTCCAACATCAATTTGTAAGAAGATCTGAAAAGTTGTGATCAGAATCAATTTTAAGAACTTGAATCAACTTTTTCTCATTACAGTCTCTAATAAAATGATGTCTAATTTCAATGTGTTTTGTTTTAAAATGTTGCACTGGATTTTTAATTATGCAAATTGTACTACTATTATCAATATGAATGACAGTGTTTAAGAAATTGTACCCATAGTCAAGAAGTTGGTTTTGAAGCCATAGAACTTGACCACAGCAACTTGCAGCAGCTACATATTCAGCTTCAGTTGTTGAAGTAGCCACAATTGTTTGCTTCTTAAACTGCCATGAGATAAGTCTACACCCAAGGAATTGACATCCTCCAGTTGTTGACTTTCTGTCCAAGCTAGCACCTGCATAATCACTATCTGAAAATGCTACCAAGTCAAAAGGTGACTCCCTAGAATACCATAGTCCCAACCTATGTTGACCTTTGAGATATCTAAAAATCCTCTTGACTACTGTTAAATGAGAAACCTTTGGAGTTACTTGAAATCTTGCACAAGCACAAACAGAGAACATGATATCAGGTCTTGATGATGTGAGATACATCAAAGAACCTATCATAGATCTGTATGTGTGCACATCTACATTGTCTCCATTTAAATCTTTCAGAAGTGGCTTCTCAGAGTCCATTGGTGTGCTTGCCACTTTTGAATCAGCAAATTGAAATTTTCTAAGTATCTCTGTAACATATTTATCTTGACTAATAAATATGCCTTCACTAGATTGCTTAACTTGCAGACCCAAAAAGAATGTAAGTTCCCCCATGGAACTCATCTGAAACTTATGATGCATAAGCTTCTCAAACTCCAAACACATTTCCTTCCTTGTAGATCCAAAGATGATATCATCCACATACACCTGAACTAACAAAAGATCATTCTTCTGCTTCTTGATGAATAATGTCTGATCTATCTTTCCTCTTTGAAATCCATTTTCTAATAAGTAGGAAGCTAGTGTTTCATACCATGCTCTTGGTGCCTGATGAAGGCCATACAGAGCTTTTACTACTTTGTACACTTTTTCTGGATGATCAGGATCAATGAACCCTGGAGGTTGTGAGACATACACCTCTTCTTCAATAGTACCATATAAAAAAGCACTCTTGATATCCATTTGATAAACTGTGAAGCCCATAAATGAAGCATAAGCCAAAAATAACCTAATGGCTTCAATCGTTGCTACTGGAGAAAAAACCTCTTCATAGTCTATCCCTTCTTCTTGTGTGTACCCTTGGGCTACTAATCTAGCGTTATTCCTAATCACTATGCCCCTTTCATCCCTTTTATTTCTGAAAACCCATCTAGTGCCAATTATTCTTACATCTTTGGGTAAATCAACTAGCACTCATACCTTCTGAATCTTGAACTGAAGAAGCTCTTCTTGCATAGCTTCTACCCAGCTTGAATCATCTAGGGCTTTAAGAATGTTCTTTGGTTCTGCCTATGAGAGAAAACATACAAACAAGCAAGAGTTTGAAAACTCATGCTGCTTTGAAGTATAAAGGGCATCAAGAAGCCCTTGTTGGTCTGAAGACATCAGTTGTTGCCTTGTCTTCACTCCTGATTGTATATCTCCAATCACATTGTCCAGGGAGTGGACTTTGTGAATCCTTGTGTGTGGTGTTGTAGGAACATGATAGTTAGGTGGGAGATTATTGAAATCCATATCTTCTTCTGAGAAATCTGCTTCAGTTGAGACTGTTGGGCCAGCAGTAGAAACATTTGGCCTAGCAGTATAAACTGTTTGCCTAGCAGTATCTTGCTCTGTCTCAGCAGTAGGAACTTTTGGCTCAGCAGTAGGAATAATAATTGTACTGCTACCTTGTTCTTCTTGTTCATCTTCCTTGTTTTTATCTTCAGCCCCTTCTTGAGTTTCATCTAAAAAAGATTCATCATTTGTTGAAGTTGAAGCCACACTTGTACTTGTCCATATTGGCATCCATACATAATCTTGATCTTTCTCTTTATCTAACCCTGCCTCATTTGTTGCTTCATTTGCTTTTGAACCTGAAAATTCATTAGTTTCTGCAACAATAGGCACATAATTCATAGAATGGGTTAGTGTCTCAAGATCAAATAGCCAATTGGGACCTTGACCTGCTACATTGGATTTATTCTCTAAAAACTCCACATGCAGGTTCTCCTCTACTCTTCTAGTTCTTGAGTTGTATACTCTAAAAGCTTTGCTATTAAGAGAATATCCAACTAAGAATCCTTCATCTGCTTTACCATCAAACTTTCCAAGATGGTCTAAGGTATTTAGAATTGTCACATGACATCCAAAAGGTCTAAGAAATCCTATTGCAGGAGTTCTACCTCTAAAAAGCTCATATGATGTCTTATTGTAAGATTTGACAACCAAAACCCTATTTTGAACATAGCAAGCAGTATTAACTGCTTCAGCCCAAAAAGTGATAGGCAACTTAGAGTCAGCTAACATGGTTCTAGAAGCTTTTATGAGTGTTCTATTTCTCCTCTCAACTACTCCATTCTGCTGAGGAGTTCTAGCAACACTAAATTCTCTCCTAATACCTTTTTCCTTGCAGAAGTCATCCATAACTCTATTTTTAAACTCTGTCCCATTATCACATCTAATGACTTTTACTTTCTTATCTACTTGGTTTTCTATCTGTGTAATGAATGTCTTAAGGATGCTAGAAGTCTCATCCTTAGAACCTAAAAAGAAAACCCATGTAAATCTACTATAGTCATCAGTAACAACTAGACAATATCTTTTATGCTTTAGGCTACTTACAGAAGTAGGTCCAAATAAATCCATATGAAGCATAAACAATGATTGATCAATAAAGTTAAAAATTTTGGGCTTACAAGTGGCTTTGTGTTGTTTGCCTTTAAGACAAGCAATGCATGTTTGGTCATTTTCAAATCGTTTTTGAGGTAAACCTCTTACCAAACCATTCTTAACAATCTTATTTATGGTTTTGAAGTTAATGTGACCAAGCCTCCTATGCCATGTCATTGATTCATCCAATGTGGCCTTTGCAACAAGACAAGTTAAATCCTTTTTAGGAACAATGTTCTTCATATCAACACTGTACATGTTGCCCTTTCTTGGAATTCTAAGAAGTACTTGACTTTCATCAGGCATCTTAAAATCAGAAGAAAGTACAAGACATTCAGTGTCAGTAAAAAGAACTTTGTTCTTTTTGTCACACATTTGTGAGACACTAAAAAGATTATACTTAAGCTCTTGTACATAGTACACATCTTCAAAATCCAAATTTCCAGTTTTAATTGTACCTTTACCGGAAATTTTGCCACCAATACCTCCTCTAAAGCTAACATATCCTCCATTTATTGATTGAAAATCTGAGAGATAAGACATGTTGCCAGTCATGTGCCTTGAACATCCACTATCTGAGTATCCTTGATCCTCTTGTTTATCAGTTGAATGTTCCTGCACAAAAATGAGGAATATTAGTTTCCTTTGGGGACCCAAGCTATTACTGACTTGGATCTGCCTCGTGCATCAATGTAATTTAATTTCTTAAGAATGGTTGATGCACCATAGGGTATAGTTTGTCTCCAAACCCAACATGCTGAGGCCTTAACAGCATTTGCCCTGTTTTCCCAAGCAGCAGTATGAACTACATGCTTAGCAGTAGAAACTGCTAGCTTTGTAGTTGTTCCCTTTGGTTTCCAAACTTGTTTTTGGACCACTGCTTCTGTTTGAATGGGCCTTTGAACAGTTTTTGATGCATTTTTGTGAGTTGATTTTGCATTTTTAACTGTTGGTCTTGGGTTAACAGTCATGAATGGTCTAGCAGTAGGAACTGCTTGCCTGGCAGTAGGAACTGCTTTTGAAACTGCTCTGGGTTTTGTTCTCTTAGAATTAGAGTAAAAGTGAAATTGAGGAGTTTGCCTTTTGAAATTCACCCAATTGTTTGCATACCCAGATACCCATTTGTTACAGAAAGCTGCAAGATGATCAAAACTACCACATGTGTAACAAGCTTTGTTATAAAAGGCAAAGTCATCACCTAATTGGTGAGACTTGAGGTTATTCCAATTTCTATGGTTACCTCTCGGCTTGTTGGTGGTTCTATATTGTTCACAATATTTAACTGATTGCCTAACATGTTTAATGTTTGATTTAGGCCTAACAACATCTATTTTGACCACTTTAGGAACACTTGTTCCTGCTTTCTTAACAACTTCAGGTTTAGACATAACTTGTCCATCTTCATCATCATCAGATACCAAGTCTTCAATGACTACTCTATCTGATCTTCTATCAGAGGACACCTTGTCCTCAGGAAGTGAAGTTTTACTTAAACTTTCACTTACTTTCTTAGGTTCTTCAACAACTAACTTTGTTTTTGGCTGTACACCATATTGTAGCTCAGGTTGTTGAAATTCAGCTAAGCCTGAATGCTCTATGTCAATCCCTGGGGGTTTAGGGATTCCTCTGTAAGGGGGTGGGACAACATTATATCCTAACCCTGACTTGGCCCTATTAATCACTTGACATTCAATCATGTTGGTTACACCTCTAGAAGCATGTTCTAGTGTTTCTACAGTCAAGTGAATGTTTCCATTTTCCTTTTTGATCCTATCTAAGCCTCTCTCAAAAGCTTAATTTCAGCATCTCTAAAGAATATGTCTTGTCTAAGAAGAGCTTTGTCATCAGAAAAAGCAAATTCATTTTGTTTGTAATGAATGTTCTGCTTCTCTAGGGATTCTAAACCACATTTATAATCTACTAAGTCTTGTTGAGTTCTGCTTAGGACTTTCTTTTGGTCATCATAATGTTTGATTAAAGTTTGTAGTTCTGAAAGAGCTGTGCAAGTATTAGAACAAACTTTATGATTTTGTACCTCAGTAGAGAAAGCCATGAGTGCCATCTGTGAAGAATCTTCCTCTTCATCAGCCATGAAACTCCAATCAAAACCTAGCCCATCAATAGCTACCATAGCTTTTGAGTTTGGCTCAGAAACCTCCCTTGTTTTTGATGTGCTTCCAAAACCTCTGTTCTTGCTATCTTGCTGCCTTGGCCTTCTACATTCTCTTGAGAAGTGCCCCATCATGTGGCAGTTATAGCACTCTATCTTTGACTTGTCAAAACCAGCAGTATCATTGTTGCTGATTGTGAGCTTCTTCCCTGTCCTTTGATAGAACTTCTTAGCCCTCATGCTAAGAAGAGAAATTTGCCATTTTAGGTCCATTTCCTCCAGACCATCATCATTGATCTCTTGGAGGTCTTCATAAGTGAGCATGGACCCATCATTTCGACTTGTTAAAAATGCACAACAAATCTTCTCATCCAAAATACCCATGGTACTGCTTGATGAACTAGAAGCATCAACACCATCAACAACTTTCACCTCTTCACTTGGATTTGAGGTACTAGGAGATGACATAAATGCCATGTTCCCAGTATTAGAACTAGTACCTCCAGTTTTCTTCAAATCTTGTTCCACAATCTTAAAGTTGCTATACAAGTCTATTAGTTCCATGGTGTCAAGGTCTGGCTTGTTCTTCCAGACAACAACATGTATAGCCCACTCTTCTGGTAAGCTTCTCAGAAATTTTGAGTTCAAATCTTCTTGAGGTATTTCAACCCCAAGAATAGCAAGTTGGCTCACAATATTCTGAAGCCTATTAAACATGTGATCAAGAGATTCATTGTTGGTAGAGGAGAAGTTTTCAAACTGCTGCTTGAGCAGAGTCTTGTGGGTTTTCTTGGTGGCTTCATTTCCACCATACCTGGCAACAATAGCTTCAAATAATGACTTGGCATCTTTGAACTTGCTGAAGTTTAAAAGTTGATCATTGGGAATGGTCATCATCAGCATGCTTCTTGCCTTTAGATCATTTTTTTTCTTTATTCTGTCTTCTGCAGATGTTGGGTGCATCTGCAGAGTTGTCACCACTTTGCCTTCCACTGTTGATGTAGTGGTTGTAGGCTGGTAAGAGTTTCCATCTTCAATAATTTCCCAAAGTGTATAGTCTTGCACTTGGAAATATTGCTCTATCCTCAGCCTCCATATCTCAAACTCATTCTGTTTGAGCATGGGTAATTTTGCAGCAACATTGGTCTGAATAGATTCAACGTCCATTTCTTCTTCTTCGTCTTTTAATTAAAATATATCAGCCTTGCTTTGATACCAATTGCGAGGATTCGTTACACTGAAAGGGTGTTAGTCCTTTGTAACTTTGTGTATATGATATGTTTGAGTTAATATGATTAAGTATGCGGAATCTACTTAACCACACTTAGAAGGTTATTTGGATATGGAAATGGAACAGTTATGTTTGTTATTGAACAATGAACAAATAAAGTTTATCACCAAACGATTCAATATTATTCAAAATAATACGAGTGATCTTCACTATCACTAGGGTTACAAAACCTTGAATCTTAATGTTTCTATGACTTGTGATATTGTTGTGTTTGTTCTTTTAACAGATATTCAAGTTCTATTCTTTGCACAAATCTAACAGATATTCAAGTTCTATTCTTTGCACAAATCTAAGTCACACAATATCTGGTCTAAGATCTCCCTTTTATACAAACAAAGGAGATCATTACAATTATGATAAGTCTTGTCGAACTACTTGCTAGCTTATGTTGAGTGTGTCAGTAGCTAAGATACAACATGTATCTATGTTTACAACTTGTTTGACTGACTACAAATCAAAGATATTATCTACCGTATATACTTGACTTTTATACACAAATATCTTCTTATACTTATCCAACCAGCAGTAGTAAACGTGACACTTATCCATCCAGTAGTAGTATAAGTTACACCAGCAGTAGGATCAATCAGCAGTACCTTCTTTTTACTAGCAGTACTAACTTCAGTTAGTATTGTTAGTTATAACTTGAGAGGCTTTAGATTTACACTAGCAGTAGGAACTGTTAGTGTATTCTTCTCAGCAGTACTAACTTTGTGAACTTGTAATTCCCAATACTAATCTTCAGAATATTTAATTCCCAACATCTTGTACGAGGCATGCCCAGATTAAAGTTTGAGAAAGATCATCTTTGTTCTGCCTGTCAACTGGACAAATGCAAGAAACAAACCCACAAACCCAAAACTGTCAACACCATTATGGAAGCTCTTCACACCCTTCACATGGATTTGTGTGGACCAATGAGAGTTCAGAGTATTAATGGGAAGAAATATATTCTTGTGGTGGTCGACGACTACTCTCGGTTTACATGGGTAAAGTTTTTGAGAACCAAGGACGAAACTCCAGAGGTTATCATCAAACTTATCAAACAGCTGCAGGTGAGACTCAACAAAACTGTCAGAATCATCTGTACAGACAATGGAACTGAGTTTGTTAACCAACAACTCCGTCAATTTTATGAAATTATTGGCATAACTCACCAGAAAAGTGTTCCTCGCACTCCTCAGCAGAACGGCGTTGTTAAAAGAAGAAACCGTACTCTTGTAGAAGCTGCACGAACCATGCTGATATTTTCCAAGGCTCCGATGTTTCTTTGGACAGAAGCAATTGCTACAGCATGTTACACCCAAAACCGATCCCTGATATATACTCTTCACCACAAAACACCTTATGAGCTAATACATGGCAAGAAACCAGATCTTTCCTTTCTTCAAGTGTTCGATGCACTGTGTTATCCGACAAATGACAGTCAAGATCTGAGAAAATTAAAGGCTAAAGAAGACGTAGGTTTCTTCGTTGGGTATGCACCAGATCGCAAGGGTTACAGAATCTATAACAAACGAACCCGACAAATCATGGAAACCATTCACGTGACATTCGATGAGCTGACTGAGCAAATGGCTCCTGGACAAACTAGTTTTGGACCCGCTGCTAATCTTTTATCTCCTGGACCAATCAGTTCAGGTCTTGTACAGAATCCCACTCCTGCAGTTCCTTATGTACCTCCTACTAGTGATGAGTTGAAGAAATTGTTTGATCAAATGTTTGATGAATATTTTGAGCCACCAATGGTAGATACTACAACGGAAGCTCCACCTGTACCTCCAGTTGCTGATGCTCCAGTTCCACAAAATTCAGAGGGTCCATCAGTATCTGTCTCAATCAGTCAAGGTGCACCATCTGCCAGTCGCTCACCATCATCATCAAATATTCAACCTCCTTTGGTACAGCAAGGCTCTGCAGTAGATAATTCATTTGAAGCGAATCCTTTTGCTCCTATTAATGATGTTCCATTCGAGAATATCTTTGCTCCTGAATCTTCTACAGAAACATCTTCTTTAGGGGATTTTAACTCGGCAACATCTGTTCACCACCCTCAACCACATGATCATCTCAGAAAGTGGACCAATGATCATCCGATTGACAACATCATTGGAAATCCTTCTCGTCCGGTTTCAACACGAAAGCAACTTGCCACTGATGCATTGTGGTGCTTCTTTAATTCCGTACTATCTAAAGTCGAACCCAAAGACTTCAAAGATGCGATGTCTAAATAGTGTTGGTTTACTGCAATGCAAGAAGAAATTCATGAGTTTGATTGACTTGAAGTATGGGAATTAGTGCCTGATGCGCGTGATGTGTCGTTGCGGTTTAGCAGTTTTAATGCCTACTCAAGTTTTAAATTTATATTTAGCCGACTTATCAATAACACACACACTTAACGAGCAGTGTACCCGGTCAGTATGAATATAATGGTAAGTAGAGTGTCGATCACTAAGAGTGGAACGTATTATCTCGTTATTCTAATCAGTATTTTAATATCCTAACGCAAGGGGGTTTCAGCCTGAGAGACTGGCACGATTTGTTTGCAATTAAATAATAAAATAAACCAATAGGCACGAATCAGCAAGTAGCACACACGTACACAGATAGATACTTGAGACAATAAGAGGGCTGTCCTTATGATTAAGTAGATTGTCACTTATTTTATTGATAGCTTTATATGAAGTGTATGTAATTAACCCTTTCTCGTTGGTCCTATTCTTATCGGCGAGTAAACCCTTAATGATTACTTATGTCTAAAAGTTATTCCTAAGTGATCAATTTAGTAATAACCGTGGGAGCCACATTATGTCCCGCAGTCAAATGCCCGCAAGCCACTAATAAACACAGAGGTTATCAATGCACTAATAAGTAGTAACCAAAGACATCAACATATAAACTTTAATTGATGGGAAAGCAAGTATTAAAGGGAGTGCAATCTTTCGTTGTCACATTACACAAGCCACCAATCCTGATGAATTAAAGTTTGCTAACACAATAAAACAAAACTACTTAATGAATTAAACACATGCAGCACCTTCTTACAGCTCTTGTATCTTTGATTTGGGTGTGTCTTGTGCTGCCTCCTTGACTGAATTCGTCCTTAGTTTCTGGTCTTCGGTCTTAGGTTATAATGTTCGGAACTTCCGAAATTCGTCTGGTCTTTGGGGTATTTATAGTTTCTGTCTGAGGGAAGATGCGGCGCATCTAAGGAGTAGATGCGGCGCATGTACTTAACTTCGCGTGGGGTCCAAGATTATAATATTCAGGAATATTCGTACACCGCCAGAAGATGCGGCGTAACTCCATGATTAGATGCGGCGCATGTCCTCTTGTATCTTGGATCGTATCTAGTGATATCTTAATAGAGATGCGGCGCATGTCATGAGTGAGATGCGGCGCATCTGGAGCAGATTTAACTTGATCTTGTCCATTTCAGTAGACTCTTCACTTTATGCATGTTTTGCTCCATTATTAGTCCAAAATTGCTAAGTTTCACCAAATGCTTGTTTTTACCTGAGAATTACAAAAGTAAACGATTAAGTATCAATCCTCATACATAATATAGTAAAACAAGTCAAATTAATAGGATAAATGATAGTAATAAAATGTACTTATTTGAGTTCATCAAATATCCCCCCACTTGAACTTTACTTGTCCCCAAGTAAACCTTAGAATTTCTTTTATGAAAATGTATCCTAAAAGATATTAGGATGTATTTTTATATTTAAGCATGTATTCGTTTATTTCATAATCACACAACTAAACACTTAACGAATTAGAAGTAAAATAAAATAATTTGATAAAAGCAAATCTAATCGTTTAACTGTCCAGTCGTGACGAATATTCTATCATAAGCTTGGCAAGTATACACATCTCCCCCACTAAAGCTAAGGAATAACAAGTCTAAAGCGGTAAAAAGGGTTTGTAGGTATAAGGGTTAATTATTCTCTTTTCACTATCGATCTCAAATTCCAGAAAAGGCGACAAAATCACAAATACATGATCGAATCCACGAACACGATACTTGCAATTGCTCAAATCCTTAACTCGAATAGGCTAAAGATAGGTCCAAACTTCACCAATAATAATATATCAAAAAGGGCGACAAAATCATAAATACATAGCCGAATCCACGACTACGATACTTAAGATTGCTCAAATCCCTAATCTCAATAAATCAAAGGTTTGGTTGGATAAAGAATAATAAAGGGTATGGATAACATTTGGGATATAAATTGGTGTAAAAATAAAAAATAAACAAAACAAATAAATTAAAATCCTAAGTGTGGTTAATCACTATCCCAACCATCCCATGAATAAGACTCATATCATCGAATAACTCACGCTTTAACACTTGAAACACACGCTTTAGGTAGACACGAATTATACTCAACAAGATCTTAATCAAAGAATAAACCTTAATTGGCGTTCCCATAACTGCCAATTCCCATTCAATCCATAAATATAGTACAACAAATAGTGGTGATATCGACCACTTACATAACTTTACATAAGTTGGTTAAAAAACAAACATCCAACTTTCCCTTTTTCTTTTTCTTTTCTCTTTTTTTTTTTTTTTTTTTTTTTTTTTTTTTTTTTTTTTTTTTTTTTTTAACTTTAATCATAAACATAGATGTGTAAAATTTCACCACATCACTATAACTTTCTTTCCGGATAATTTTTTCATACTTTTCATACTTTCAGAAATAACGCTAATAGTGAAAGTAGTAAACACACGAAAAATGAACTCGAAGATATACAATATTTACTTTCACTCCAATTGCATTGTGCAATTTCCCGACCTAACCAAAGATAATGAATTACGCACGCGAACACAGGTAATGTAAGGAAACACACTTTGCCTATAGCAATCAACCAACCACGGACTTTAATCTACAGGGTAGGCTAAGGTGTAAGGTGTAACGAAACATTTTAAACATAGGTGTAAGAAACGAAAGGAATGGCTCTGAGTGTTTTTCTAGGGGTATCTTACTCTAAAAATGAGAGTAACAAAAGGGTTTATACGGGGGTTAACTAACCAGTGTAGTTAGTTAATAACACATAACATATAATAGGCTTTTTGGGTGTAATCCTAGAAATTTACCAATTTAGACAAGTCATTCCAATTATATAAAATAATACTCATTATGGTGGTCTCGAATAGTATACAAGCCAAGTTCTAAAGTTTACAAGTCACCGGCACACTCATAGATTTGTGAATTTTGGAAAATCACAATTTTTGAAAATAACGTCATGTGTGCAGCTATGCAACTTAGATCTTAAACAAAAACATGCTAAAAAATTTTAAGTTTGATATATTAAGCACATTTTAAGCATAATTTTTGAAAAAGTTTAGGACAAGTAGATGTTAAGTGTTCTAATTCTCCAATCCCCCCACTTAAGTTAAACAACGTCCTCGTTGTTTGTATAAAAGGTTAAAAACTGGAAAATAAAAGAATTAGAACAGAAAAACTCCCCTAAGATTTGCTCGGTATGATCCTCCATTTGTATAAGAGCAAAAATCAACTTCTTGTGGACGAAAACGTTTAAAGCTTCATACTTGATGTATCCACAGGAAATCCAGGAAACTATAATACCACCAACACTTTAAAACACACCTAAGATAAGAAAGGTTCAAGCTTGCATAATACATTAGTAGTTAGGAAAAATAAAACTTAAAAATTAAAACTGAAAATCATCAGGTCAGTCGATGCGCCGTATCTTATGGAAGAAGATACGCCGTATTGAGCCTGGAATAAATACGGATCAGAATAATAGATGCGCCGCATCCTTAACCAGGGATGCGCCGCATTAAAAATAAACTGATAAAAAGTTTTAAAGTCGAAAAATAAAAATGCAGAAAAATTAAAATAAGATATGACCATTGCAGGAGATGCGTCGCATCTCAGAATTGAGATGCGCCGTATCCTCTGCGGCCTGACTGACTCGACACAAACAGAAAATAAAATAAAAGATAAGCATGGGTTGCCTCCCACGAAGCGCTTATTTTTGTTCGAGTCACGAGCCTGACTCTACCCTTATTTACTGTGTAATAGGGTGTTGTTCCCCCCACTTGGGATCAGGTGCGGGTGATAATAGCAATAAACACGAAAAGAGTGTAAATTTGCTAGTAGAGATGGAAGAAATAAATAAAGATCATACCTTGGCAATATACGTACATCTTTCCAATTCTTACCCGGTTTGGTTGATAAATTGGATGACTTGACCATTCCATCTGAAAGAGTAGTGTGTTGAGGAAAAATGAGTCTCCTTTCTTCTTGGTTAGTCTCTTTGGTATTAAGGCGTCCCTTGACTTCTGCAGAAGATGAGAAAGGGTCTTTAGCAAGTAAAAGTTCGAGTTCCTCAACAACCTTCATAGGGTCTAAATCATCATCTTCATCAATCATAGCAATGTTTAAGAGCTCATCACCAAACTCTTTTTCGAGCTCCACCAAATACGGGTTGATCACAGGTGTTTCAATAGGTAGTGTGATAAATTTCACCTCATCATCTTTTTGTTTTGCAACCTGTTTAGGAAAACTAGCAAGATTATTAGTAACGGGATTAATTATATTAAATAAATTTGTACCACTTTGTGTTGTAAGTGACTCCAATTCATCATGTGAATTTCCATCTTCAACTAGTGGTCTTGCAATTTCAGCATCGTCCCGAATTTCATCCTTAAATAAGTAATCCCAGATCTCTTCAAAATCCCTCGTTGGGTCAAAATCTGGTTGAGGTATGTCATCATAAACTATGGCGTCAAATGGTTCGAAATCAAAATTAGAATACTTTTCATCTTCATCTGTTGGATTGTCTAATGGTGGTAATACGATTGCAGAATATTCTTCAACGTAGGGTTCCGTATACACATCATCTTGTACAATCTTCGGAGAAAAAGTACTATCAATAACAATTGCCGGAATTGGTTTCACGGTATATGAATCGTCTTCATCATCACTTGGTATATACCAGGTGTGTTGAAATGGCAATTTGTTTCTTTCTTTCCTTGACTTTTCTCGTCCAAGAATCAAGTATTCTTCCATAGTGATTTCTTTCGTATCAATGACTTGTGCGCCATATCTTGCTCTTTCCCAATCGTAGATCCCATTATTGCTCAAGGCTCTTTCCTCTCCAAGTCTGATATATTCTTCCATTGTAATATCCGGATCGTCCATCTTCCTGAAATAAAACTTACTCGTGCAAAAGAAGGGTGAAACGATCAAAGTAAAATAAAAGCTTCTTATATCTGCTGTTGATGCGCCGTATCCTATAAATGGGATACGCCGTATCTTAATACGTTAAAATTAAATCAGACTTTATTCAGAAAATAGATACGCCGCTTAGAATTTATGAATGCGCCGTATCGAATTAATTAATCAAAAATCAGCTTATCTAATTAAAATTAAATGCGTCGTATTAACGAAAGTTAATGCGCCGTATTTTCGTTACGTTTAAAAATAAATATCGATTTTTGATTCAGAAAGATGCGCCGTATCGATATAGATCGATGCGTCGTATACGTTTAATAATTCGCAAACTGTTTTTAATTAAAATAATAGATACGCCGTATCTGCAAAAGCAGATGCGTCGTATGGCGTTAACGTTTAGAAAAAAAAATTTATCAAAAACAGATACGCCGTATCTGCTAAAGCAGATGCGTCGTATTACTTTATCGCTTAGAAAAATTTTCTTATTAAAAACAGATACGCCGTATCTTGGGGAAAAGATGCGTCGTATCGAATTTGATTAAACGCGTTGTATTAAAAAAATTAAACGCAATACGCCGTATCTGAGAGATCAGATGCGCCGTATCGTTTGATTTAGCACAGTACAACGATAGCAGAACAGAAAAAATACGAAAAATAAAAACAAAAAATAAAAACACACAAACAAAAATAAACACACAAAAATAAAAGAAAACAATTAACACACAATACAACAAATATGCAAAATAATACAATGATGCAATTAATCTAATAAAAAGAAAAACCTAATTAAAATACTAATTAAATTAACAGATAATAACAATTCACTCCCCGGCAGCGGCGCCAAAAACTTGATGCGCGTGATGTGTCGTTGCGGTTTAGCAGTTTTAATGCCTACTCAAGTTTTAAATTTATATTTAGCCGACTTATCAATAACACACACACTTAACGAGCAGTGTACCCGGTCAGTATGAATATAATGGTAAGTAGAGTGTCGATCACTAAGAGTGGAACGTATTATCTCGTTATTCTAATCAGTATTTTAATATCCTAACGCAAGGGGGTTTCAGCCTGAGAGACTGGCACGATTTGTTTGCAATTAAATAATAAAATAAACCAATAGGCACGAATCAGCAAGTAGCACACACGTACACAGATAGATACTTGAGACAATAAGAGGGATGTCCTTATGATTAAGTAGATTGTCACTTATTTTATTGATAGCTTTATATGAAGTGTATGTAATTAACCCTTTCTCGTTGGTCCTATTCTTATCGGCGAGTAAACCCTTAATGATTACTTATGTCTAAAAGTTATTCCTAAGTGATCAATTTAGTAATAACCGTGGGAGCCACATTATGTCCCGCAGTCAAATGCCCGCAAGCCACTAATAAACACAGAGGTTATCAATGCACTAATAAGTAGTAACCAAAGACATCAACATATAAACTTTAATTGATGGGAAAGCAAGTATTAAAGGGAGTGCAATCTTTCGTTGTCACATTACACAAGCCACCAATCCTGATGAATTAAAGTTTGCTAACACAATAAAACAAAACTACTTAATGAATTAAACACATGCAGCACCTTCTTACAGCTCTTGTATCTTTGATTTGGGTGTGTCTTGTGCTGCCTCCTTGACTGAATTCGTCCTTAGTTTCTGGTCTTCGGTCTTAGGTTATAATGTTCGGAACTTCCGAAATTCTTCTGGTCTTTGGGGTATTTATAGTTTCTGTCTGAGGGAAGATGCGGTGCATCTAAGGAGTAGATGCGGCGCATGTACTTAACTTCGCGTGGGGTCCAAGATTATAATATTCAGGAATATTCGTACACCGCCAGAAGATGCGGCGTAACTCCATGATTAGATGCGGCGCATGTCCTCTTGTATCTTGGATCGTATCTGGTGATATCTTAATAGAGATGCGGCGCATGTCATGAGTGAGATGCGGCGCATCTGGAGCAGATTTAACTTGATCTTGTCCATTTCAGTAGACTCTTCACTTTATGCATGTTTTGCTCCATTATTAGTCCAAAATTGCTAAGTTTCACCAAATGCTTGTTTTTACCTGAGAATTACAAAAGTAAACGATTAAGTATCAATCCTCATACATAATATAGTAAAACAAGTCAAATTAATAGGATAAATGATAGTAATAAAATGTACTTATTTGAGTTCATCAGTGCCTCCTCCAGATTGTGCAATGATTATCGCTCTAAAGTGGATCTTCAAAGTGAAACGTGATGAGCATGGTGATGTTCTGAAAAATAAGGCACGGCTTGTTGCAAAGGGGTATCGACAAGAAGAAGGCATAGACTTCGAAGAATCATTTACTCCAGTGGCTCGAATTGAAGCTATCAGAATCTTTTTCGCTAATGCTGCAAGTCAGAATATGACAGTCTATCAAATGGATGTCAAGATAGCATTCTTATATGGTGATTTAAAAGAGGAAGTCTATGTGAGTCAACCTGAAGGATTTATAGACCCGGATCGTCCTACTCACATCTATCTCTTGAAGAAAGCCCTCTATGGCTTAAAGCAGGCACCTAGGGCGTGGTATGATACCTTGTCTAAGTTTCTTCTGGCAAACAGATTCTCCAAAGGTGTTGTTGATCCTACGCTATTCACTAGGAAACCTGGCAAACATCTACTACATGTCCAGATATACGTAGATGACATTATCTTTGCCTCCTCTGATCCTAGTGAATGTGATCGGTTTTTGAAAGAGATGAGTTCTAAGTTCCAAATGTCAATGATGGGACAAATGTCGTTCTTCTTAGGTTTGCAAATTTCTCAAAGTCCCGGAGGAATCTTCATTAATCAATCCAAATATGCAAATGAAATATTGAAGAAATTTGGATTTGACTCAAGTGACCATGTCGACACTCCTATGGTTGAGAGGTCAAAGTTAGACGAAGACCTCTCTGGAATGCCTGTTGATCAAACAAAGTTTCGAAGCATGATTGGATCTCTAATATATCTCACCGCTAGTAGGCCAGATCTCTTGTTCGCAGTATGCATGTGTGCTTGGTACCAGTCCAAGCCCACCAAAAAGCATCTGGAAGCAGTAAAGCGGGTCTTCAGATACCTTCAAGGAACTATTCACATGGGTCTCTGGTATCCTAAGGACACCGCCATGGAACTCACGGCCTATGCAGATGCAGACCATGCGGGGTGTCAAGATACTCGTCGAAGTACGTCGGGAGGTGCTCAGTTTCTTGGGGAAAAGTTGGTTAGTTGGTCATCTAAAAGACAAATGAGTACATCTATATCTTCCACAGAGGCTGAATACATTGCCATGTCTGCATGCTGTGCTCAAATTCTTTGGATGAGATCACAACTATCGGACTATGGTTTTGCATACAACAAGATTCCTCTGTATTGTGATAACAAAAGTGCCATTGCTCTTTGCTGCAACAATGTCCAACACTCCCGATCAAAGCACATTGACATCCGGCATCACTTCATAAGGGAACAGGTTGAGAAAGGGGTTGTTGAACTTTACTTCGCGAGGACAGAGTTTCAGTTGGCTGATATCTTCACTAAGGCACTTCCGAGAGAACGGTTCCAATTTATTCTCCCGCGACTTGGCATGAAGAGTTTGACACCTGAAACCTTCAAGTATCTTCAAGAAGAAAATGAGGAGTAAAGGATTTGCTTCACATATCCTTGTATATTCTTGTACATATCTTAAACCAAAAAGAAAATAGAAAATTATAAAACCTATAAAAATCATAAAAATCAGAAAAACACAAAAAAAAAAATACCAAAAATAGTTCTTCTATGCATGTCTTCTGTTTATCGATAACATTTACGGTCCTAGAAATGTCATTCAATAATGACACGGGTCTTTAAATGAAGCTCGAGCAGAAGTTATATTAAATGGTTAAAAACATGTCGAACGGCTTACAGTTACTTCAGACTGTAACCTATTCTTGATCATGGGGAAAGCACGTCGCCAAAAAGACGGCTGTTCCTCTCACTGGGTGAAGTTCACCCGGGCATGGATTACTTTATATCCATGTTTCTTCGATTTGATGTACGTTTCAGTGCATCATTTCTAGTAAAAGAAGAGAAGTCTTCTTTACATCACAAATATTTTTCAATCTATGATTCTTCAGGAAAGTATTTGTGCTAAAACTTGGTGGTACCATGATTTTTGAACATCAGTCAGAATTGAACTTTTCATAAAAAATCTATCACTCAATCAATGACTACAACTATTTAAATAGAAGACGGGTCATCGATTAAGGGGGAGAGTGATGATTTTAAAATTTCATATCATCAAAATAAAAAAATCTATCACTCAATCAATGACTACAACTATTTAAATAGAAGACGGGTCATCGATTGAGGGGGAGAGTGATGATTTCAAAATTTCATATCATCAAAACATGTCACTTTGTACATAATAAGCAGTGAATAAAATGTGGTTGTTATGTGTCAGTGTATGATTTTTGTTAAATTCAAATCTTCCAAACCTATCATACCTGACACTAACATTCTCCCTCATAGATTGAGGGGGAGCATCGTAATGTTCCATTATCAGCACATATTAAACCTGGCCACATTTTCTCCCATATTTTCTAAAACTTATTTAAATCAATTGGGATCACAAAATCTCAAAAGGTTTGAAATTTTTTGATCAGGGGAGAGAATGTGATTTAAATATGCAATCTGATAAAAATGTGATGCTTTGGGTTTAAATGTAAGCTCTCCCATATGTGCTAAACTCTTTCGTATATTGATGCACATATTGAAGGGGAGCAAATGGTTTGTGATACAAAAAGGATGTGGCATCTCAAGTGAATGCGACTCAGACTTCACCAATGAATTGACGAAACAAAAATTGTCATTAATCGAAAGGATGCTTCCTGGCCGGGTAATAATTTCAAGCTAGTCAAACCAGTGATGTAAGCTTGTCTCAAATAGGACGTATCTAAGTAGAGTGTACCATTTCGAGAAACTTTCTGTGGACTTGACCAGGCCGGGTAATAATTTCAAGCTAGTCTAACTAGTGATGTAAGCGTGTCTCAAATCGGTCATGTTCACTGAAAGTGGATCAATTCAAAAAGTGCGAACTCCACCCAACATGTGCAAATTTATAATAAAAACATTTGAGCACATGTTGAGGGGGAGTAGTTGAAAAGTATAAAACTCTCAAAGTGTTAGCAAAATGTGTTTCATAATCATAAACACTTTGAGAGATTTTTCAAGGATTTGGTTAACGGCAACATAGGATAGTCTATGAAGTTATAAGGTGGCTAAGGTTAGGAAAACCGTCCTATGATCCGCCAGAGCCGGAGGGATCTACCCAAGGACAATACCGAATAGATAGTATTAGAAAGTCCTTAGGTATGATTATGAAAAAAGGAGTAATATGAGAAAGGAGAAAGAAATGGTTGAAGAATTAAAAAGAAACGTAATATGAAAGGGTGAAAAGAAATAGCCCTCCAATTATTCAACCTTAGGGCAGAAACCGGGTTCAATTCATATGCTACTGGTTGTTACTAAGGTGACGCCGGTATTGAAGACAAGATGTCATGGACCCAGTGACGCACTGCACTAAACCTTCTAAGCCACTCAAGTTCTCTTAAAAGGACTTGTTTCATTCTCACGGGGAACCCTGCATAATCTATTGACTGCTCATTACGAGCTATGTTGATATTAAAACAGGAGACACCGCTCCAGTCTCCGACTACCAAAATTGCACTTATCGAGTCTAGAGCCAAGAGATGCATCACAAGATCTCATAGGAACACATGCTACTTTTACACTGGTTGTTCAACATTAAGGATACCATTTGTAACCTTATGAGTCCTACGCAGATCTTAGCAATCTGCCAGAACATTTATGAGGGAATTTACAAATGTAATTCTCAGTGATTGAATGGAAATTCCTGCCAGGGTTAACATCAAACAGCCCTGAAAGCAGGTCACTTCGGTAATTCCCTATGGATTACGCTTAGTGGTCACGGCGGTTTCAAAATGGTCTACAGTCGTGGAGAGAACTCCAGCGACTCACCTAATCGTTGATCTACTTCAGTAGATCTTGTAAGCCCTCTCGGGGGTATCCGATTTAGGAACGGCCTTGGTAAGGATTAGAGAAAGTTCTCACACTATGTTGTTAACAATCTCGAAATCCGAACCAGTAAGTACCGGACGTTTTATTGCTAACTGTCTTATGCAGGAATCCCTGGCGGTTGTAGCTGATTGCCGAAAAGATGTCAATCCATCACCACATGCTCACACTTCACCATCATAATCAAAGAAATCATGATAATTAAAAGACCTTCGACACTGCTTCCGCAACTCTGATGCAGAAAATCATGATCCAGAAAAGTGTGAGCATGTTGGTCCAAAGATCACAATATCACATGGAGACGATACTGGATATGTGCTTATACACATACCTTTTCTTAACCAAAACCGGACCCAAATAGACCAAAAACTAACCAATTATGCCAAATATTTCGTGTTTTTGTGTTTATGATTGTGCAGGGACGGATATCGAGAAAAAAGGACAAAAATCAAGATAAAACGAAAAACCGAGCACGAGATATGGAAGAGAGACTTAGAACCGAAGCCGGGAAAGTCATACTTGGTCAAATAGTCAAAATCTGCCTTAGAGTTTCACAAAAAGACAAAAATACCCTTAGATCAACTTTTGAAAAATAGGCAAGATCAGCCCCTTGATTTTCAGCAATTACACATTTGGTCCCTAGAATTTAAAAAACCCTTAAAACCTTAAATCATTACTACACCCGGATAAAACAAAACCACCCATTCCACCTTAAAACCCAACCCACTACACACTAAACCCAGCCCACCAAAATAACTTAACCAGCCCAGTCCATATTCCCTGACCCGACCCCAACACAAACCCGGTATTAATAACCCGGTCAGCAGTTAACTACTACTCGGTCAAACAAATAAAAATAAATAAACAAACAAACCCGCCTCTTTCATTTATCCCCAATTACTATTCACCATAAACCCTAGATCATTTACCGTACATTTTCACTGAGATTAAGGGCAATTAAGTCCAATCATTGGATGTCAGAGTGTCAGAGAAGCACAAGGAACGCACGCATGGACACATGGCACGCTCTTATTGGACCAGACACCTCACAAATTTGATCCTACGGCTGGAAATCAAAGAGTGGAGAGCAAGGCGTGATCTAAGGGTGATGATTAGCTCAAGAGCACACGGATTGCCAAGGTGGCAGGCCTGGAAGGTTCAGAAGAAGCCTATAAATAGGGAGCTCTCTTCATTAGTTAGATTTGTCCAATTTTTATGTTTTAGAAAATTGTTACCAATTTATTTTCGTGTCAAATTTACTGTTTTCTTAGTGTAATCATTTACATTTCAGTTGTAATGTTCAAATTTCAGTTTGTAATTTCAAGTTTGAGTTAATGAAATTTCAATTTTAAGATTTAATTCGTATCACTTATTGAATTCCATTTCCATTTTCAGTTGTTAGTATAAGCTTTCTTACTGTTACTTAAGTTGTTCTTACTTTAGTATAAGCTTTTGAATTATTTACTTCCATCATCATTGTTTAAAAATCAAAAATAATTCAAAAATCCAAAAAACAATTTTAATTCCAGCTTCAATAAGCTGTTTTATAAGTAGTATAAGCTTATACAAGCTCATTAGCTTAGTGTAAGTTTTTGTTGAGTTCAATTCTATCTTTGCTACACAAAAATCCAAAAATCAACAAAAGTCAACTGTGGGAATAAGCTGTGGATAAGCTGGGTATATAAGCTGTTCTGGGTGTTATTATTGGCTTATTAAGATAAGCCTGGGTTGTGTATTGATTCTGAGTTCATTATTTTCCAGCTGGAACACTTGTAAGTGCCTAGTTACTTTTATAGCTTATTCTTGCTTATTATTAATCAGTTCATGTTTCTGCTTATATGTGATTTATATTTGGTTTCTAGATCAGAATAAGCTTAGTTTATAATAAAATAGTATAGGTCTTTGCTTAATTTGGTTAGATATAGTGTAAAATTGCAAAAATAATTTTGATAAGTAGTGTTTGGTTCGAATCAGTTTAGGCTTATTACTGTTACATTGCTAGGAGGTAAAATCTGAAACAGCTAGAATAAGGTATTTTAAGCACAATTCAGTAGATATTTTGAGGATTATAGTCAATTTAGAGGTTTTTGGCCTATAGTGTGATTTTGTATCTCAAACTGCCTTCATTAAGCTCAGCATAAGCTGAGCTTATTGGAACCCCCACTTTGGCCTTTTTAAAGTACTTTTAGGTGTTTAAGTTAGTTCTCATAGGCTAGTTTAATTTGGTGAAGTTTTGAGGAAGTTAGCGCCATAATTCTATAACTGCTATCACAGAAACTCTTTGTGCATAACCAGTTTTCATCTGCTGATCTAGGTGAATTTGTGGCTTAACCACTTAAGCTGAGACCCTGAATTTTGGTTTACAACTAGTCAGTATAACTAGATTGTAGGATAATATCTGGGATTAGAGTTTCTAGCTTAATTCAGTAGCTTAATAAGGTCTGCAATAGGTCCCCAGATATGCTTCTAAGCCTGCTACTCATTTTCAGTTTTCAACTTCATCTGTTTATGTGCTTAATTAGAGTTCAATTGGGTAGAATAAATTAGGGCTTTTAGTGTTTTTATATAGCCTATAGTACTATGATTCTTTTGCCCCCATAAGCTCCCATTAATTAGCTTATCAGAGATACTTATTTGATCTGCAAGTAGGTGATTAAGCCTTTGGATTCTGTCATAAGTGGACTACTGTGCAGAAGCTCATGTGCTTATTTCTTTGGCTTATTTGAGTTTTCTGAGTATAATTAAGCTTAAATTAGTTCCTTGCATCACTCCTGAGCTTTTGAGAATTTTTGGTTCAGTTTAGCTTAATTTTGGCTTATTGCATACTGCTTATTTCCTCTGTGCAGCTTATTATAGCTTAATCACTTTCTGAATTTATTTTTTCTAGATTAGAAATTGAATTTTAGATTTACTCAGATTTTTCCAGATTTTTCCTATTTGTTTTAATATTTTTAAATCATTTAAATAGTTTTAACTAGTTTTTAATTCATAAAAAATTCATAAAAAGTCAAAAAAATAAATTTCTTTTTTCTAAAATTTTCTTTTTATATTTAGAGTTTAGGAAAAATTGTTTTACATTTTTAGGACTCAGATTTTAGAAAATCACTTTTTAGTCACGTTTTTATAATTCGTCGCGTACGTTTCAAATTCAGATTTTCGTTTTTAGGATTACATGCTTAGTATATTTGTACCCTTAGCATAATTAGTTGTTTCCGTTTAATATTTCATTATTCGTAGTATAAAATCACAAATCATCACTCTTTCACTCACATTCACCACACATATTCGACAACGTAACGACAACTCGAATTCGACCTTCGTTGGGACACGACCCGGGGAAAACACATCCGTTGCGTTTTTCCTTCGGAAACAAAAATACTAAATCAATACTGCAAAAAGATGACTTGGAGATGTACGTTGGATGATGACATCAATGAATTCTCAAAGATTGTCCAAGACAACAGAATAGTCATCTAAAGTTCACTACTAAAAGTACAAAGTGTGCTGAACTTGAAGAATCAAAATACTACGAGCTAGGAATTTACAGTCATGTAATAAAATGCTAGAATTCGAAGTGTATTTTCCGGGGTGACCTCCCTTAGGGGGAGATTGTTAAGAATACAAATATTCATATGAAGACTCGGTCACCCCAAGTACTCATTAGCATTAAATAGCTCGTAGGTATATTAGTAATAGTTTAGTTATTATAGTATTCGTGGAGTGGGTCGGGTTGTAAGATATAACCATCTTGATTGTGTGGATGATTCAGGTGGTCTTGGGTTATGGAAGATTAGATCCATGATTTGAGTTAGAGAGAAGTTAGAGAGATGAAGGGAAAACTTGTGTAATATTAGATTGTAGGTGAAATTGTGACAAGAGTTCCAACCCTTCCCAAGTGTGGGAAGGGCTTTATATAGTTACTAATATTGTGCCCCTAGTGGGCTGTGGAGTGAGCTGACAGTGGGGAAAGCCCCGACCCACTCCACAAATATAAATACGACTAAACTAATAATACTAGTAATACTAATATTACTAAGCTAATATTAATAAGCCTACGAGCTATGTGAATACTAAATAGATGCTCGGGGTGACCGAGCCTTCATCTGAATATTTATATTCCTAACAATCTCCCCCTAAGGGAGGTCACCCCGGAAATAATAATTTGAATTCTAGCATTCTGTCTTCTGAACTTGTCTTTATAGCTCGTAGTCTTTGATTCTTCAATATCTTTAGTCTTTGTGCCTTCAGCAGTAATCATTTGATGACTGATTGATTGTCTTGGATGATCTTTGAATATTCTTCGACTTTATCATCCAACATTTGTTTCCAAGTCATCTTTCAGCAGTATGTTTCCATGTGATGTGTTAATCATTGAGCCGACATGCTCACACTATTTGGTGTCATGATCTTCAGCATCAGAGTTTGCAGAAGCTGTGTTAAAGGTCTTTTAGTGTATCATGACTTCTTTGATTATAATGATGGTGTAGTGTGAACATGTGGTAGTGGATTGGCATCTTGTCTGCAACCAGCTACAGCATCCAACAGCTACAACCGCCAGAAGTTCCTGTATAAGACAGTTAGCAATAAAACGTCCGGTACTTACAGGTTTGGACTTCGAGATTGTTAACAGCATAGTGTGAAAACTCTCTCTAATCCTTACCAAGACTGTTCCTAATCGAAAACCCACAGAGGGCTTTTTAAGATCGTACCGTAGTATATCAACGATTAGGTGAGTCGCTGGAGATCACTCCACAACTGTAGACCGTTTGAAACCGCCGTGATCACTAAGCGTAATCCCCAGGGAATTACTGAAGTGACCTACTTTCAGGGCTGTTTGACGTTGACCCTGGCAGGAATTTCCATTCAATCATTGAGAATTACATTTGTAAATTCTCTCATAAATGTTCTGGCAGATTGCTAAGATCTGCGTAGGACTCATGAGTTTACAACTGGTGTCCTTAATGTTGAACAACCAGTGTAGAAATAATTCGTGTCCCTATGAGATCTTATTATGCATCTCGTGGCTCTAGACTCGATAGTGCGTTTTGATTTAGTGAGTGGAGGCTGGAGAGAACTGCCACCTTTTCAATATCATCTAACTCGGAGTGAGAGAGACGATAGAAATGTATTGAACTCCGTGACAATTGAAACAAGAATCCTTTGAGGGACCTTGAGTGGCTAGGGAGGGTTGTGCAGCGTATCACTGGGTCCATGATACTTTGTCTTCAATGTCAGCAATCAACTAAGTGATTCTGACAGCATATGTATTAACCCGGTTTCTGCCTAAAGTGTAAGGAGGGTTTCTTTCTTTTCACCCTTTACCTTTACATTTCTTTTTCATTCTTCAACCCCTTCAGTGCTTACCGAGACTTCCTTACTAGTACCTTGTTGGGTTTGTTCCAGTACTAGCTCCATCTCAGTCGGCACTCTTCCCTTATTCATTTTTCTCCTTTTTTAATCATACCTAAGGACTTCTACACTAACTAGTGGATTGTCCCTGGGTAGATCCCTCCGGCTCTGGCGGGATCGTGGGAACTTGAGCCTAACCTAACCATCCTTATAACTCCATGCATTCATTAAAATGGTCAGTCTTTGGTATTCTTCCACGATTGCCATAAAACCAAATCCTTGAAAAATCTCTCAAAGTGTTCATTATTCTAAAAACACATTTTTGCTAACACTTGAGAGTTTTATATTTTTCAAATGCTCCCCCTCAACATGAGCTCAAATGATTGTTTTATAAATTTGCACATGTCAGGTGAAGCTCGCACTTTTGAATTGATTGATTTTCCAAGAACATGATCATCGCGAGACACGCTTACATCACTAGTAAACTAGCTTGAAATTATTACCCGTCCAGATCACATTCAAGGAAAATCGCTCGAAATCGGTACATTCTACTCAGACACGTCCTTTGCGAGACACGCTTACATCACCAGATAAACTGGCTTGAAATTATTACCCGTCCAAGACATGTCCTTTCGACTACTGACTTTAGCTATCGTCAATTCATTTGTCAAGTCTGAGTCACGATCGCTTGCGAGGCCAAATCCTTTTTGTCCATTTGCTCCCCCTCAATATGTGCATCGATATACGAAAGAGTTTAGCACATATGGGAGAGCCTAACGTTTAAGTCCAAAACATCACATTTTCATCAGGTTTCATATTTAAATCACATTCTCTCCCCCGATCAAAAATTTCAAACCTTTTGAGATTTGTGATCCCAATTGATTTAAATAATTTAGAAAACATGGGAGAAAATGTGGTCAGGTTTAACATGTTCTGATGATGAAACATGCTTTGCTCCCCCTTAATCTAAGAGGGAGATTCACTGCTTCTTATGCACAATATGACTTTAATGACACGAATGATATTGACCTTTTTGCACAGATGATGTGATCATCCGCTTCTCTGAAGGGAGTCATTGGTCAACATCGATTATCCATCCACCAACAAGAGCGTCCAAGTATTGTAGATCCCCACTTGGCGAGATCGGAACAAATATTGCTTTGTTTCACTGAAGGTGGTGGTGGTGATGACGGTGTTGTTGTTGTTGCTGCCATTGTTGTTGTCGTGGTGAATTCTGAGCCAATTAATAGAATTTGACCGTCTGATCAAATGGTTAGAGCGGGAACTGGCACATTCATTTTGGCTATGGAATCTGCATAAGAATATCAACACAGATATACATACATACAGATACACTATTCCTTAATAGCTACCCTTCAGCAGCTTGCCACATTATAATGCCAAGTTCATCTTATAATCAAACCACAATCAGGGACTACGTCAAACCACTATCTAGCATGAAGATCAAATAGCAATCATGCACATGGCAATTCAAACAGATATCAATATTCAACTCAGGATCTTAGGAACATGATTCTAACATGATAGCAATATACCTAAGCAAATCCTGAGAACATATGCACAATATCAACAACAATTAAGCATCAATCGACTTAACAAAAGTCAAACAACCTTTGAAACTCATTCATTTAGATCATACAACTGTCATTGGAGTATTCAAAAACATCAAACACAACTGGTTTTTCTAACTTCTTTTAGGTTTTGAGTCTTAAGGTGTTTAGGGGATTAAACGAGGATTCCAAAGTAACACAAATGAACCTTCTAGATACATAAAGCTAGGAAACTATAAGCAAATTGTACATAATGTCCTAAACTTTCTAGCAACTAACACGTTTGGCCATTTGATATAAAGTTTTAGCAAGATCCTCTTCAACTAATACCCCATTAACTACAAAACCATTTCTAACAAGTATGATTTAACCAATAAGTCCGTTTGATGATATAAAATTTGAATTCACTCTCCCCCTCAATCAATGACCCGTATTAAAGTATTGTGGTCGTTGATTGAGTGACACATTTTATGCATAATCCAAGTTTAAACAAATTTCAAGCAACACAAAATCACCAAGTGTCTTACGAATAATTTTCAAAAGAATCATAGAATGAAAACTATTTGTATGCAAAGAAGATTTCTCTTCTTTTTCAAGAAATGATGCACTGAAACGTACATCAGATCGAAGAAACATGGATATAAAGTAATCCATGCCTAGGTGAACATCACCCAGTTGGAGGAACAGCCGTCTTTTAGGCGACGTGCTTTCCCATTTTGAAGCCCGGGTTGCTATCTAAAGTAATAGCAAGCCATTTAGACATGTTTTAACCATCAATTTTAACTTCTGCTCGAGCTTCATTTAAAGACCCGTGCCATTATTGAATGATATTTCTAAGTCCGTAAATGTTATCGATAAACAGAAGACATGCCTAGGTGAAACTATTTTTGGTATTTTCTATTTTTCAATTTTTATGGTTTTTCTGGTTTTACGTTTCTCTATTTACAATTAGCAAGATTTCTATATATCTATTTACAAAAATGGTATAAGATATGAAAAAGAATGTAAGAAGCAAAATATATACAAGGATACGAACCGAAAACCATTACTCCTCAGCTTCCAGAATATCTCCGCTGCCATCGCTTTACTTGCTGAAGAGTAATGTGAGCACATTTAATCTTAGGGATTAATTCAGGCTTTTCACTCTCCCCTAATTAGTGCTCTCCCCCAATCTGACAACCTTTCTGATATGAAAAAGTCTTTGGATAACCAAATGCATGCCGTCTTTAGTCTTCTAACACATAGCGGAGAATGTAGAGAAGACTGTAGACTCGACCTTCTTCAAGATTGCCCAATATGGAGGAACAGAATACCAACCATCTTCATCTCACCAAATGCCTTCCAGTAACCTTACATATAACCCATCAGCCCGCAGCGTACACATGAGACGATAACACACAGCAGAGAATGAAGAATAGACTGACGACTCGACCTTCTTCAGTCTTTAGTATAACACCAAAGTAACAAGTTGAACCACTGATCATCTATAGTATGTATCTGATGAAGCGAAAAGTGTACCGCTTTTAAGGGGTCATTTAAGCCCTAAATCGTATTTATTTGATCAAATATCGCCCTAAATCGTTCCTTTTGTCATTTTAGGTACTTTTGAGGAGAAATCTGGAAAAGGAGGCATTTTGGACGTTTTTGGAGCATAAAAGTGAAGAAAACGTTGTGACAACATTTGTTTAAACCCCAAGTTAATTATCTAGTTGATTACATGGTTGCTAAGTCGAGTCATATCCTTGTACATATTGTTTTGGGACGATTGGGACTCATGGGTAAAGTACTAGTGTAATGGAGTAATGGGGAAGAACATCATTTATTACCCCCATATGTGCTAAATATTTTAAAAGTACTCCATGTGTTTCGATTATCTTAATTCGAGTCATTAGAATAGTTATTTGTAAAGTTATGTAAAAGTTCAAGTGTAAGGGGAATGCAACGCCCCTGTGATGTATTATTTTGGATGGTAGGGCAAAAGTGTATGCAAAAAAAAAAAAAAAAAAAAAAAAAAAAAAAATCAAGAAAAATACAATAAAATGAGAAAAAGAAAAGTAAAAAAAAAAAACATACGGACTACCATCCCGTTTTATTTTATGTTTATTTTATGTTTTTGTTATTTTCTTTCATTAGCTTAAGATTGAGTCGAGTCTTGGCTTAGCAACATTGTATAGTACATGTAATTGATCAAGATCTTTAACTCGCCACCAGTAAAATATCCTTTATCCAACCAAACCGTGTTTTCCTTTTCCCTACACCTAACGTTATAACCCATTTAAAAGCCCTCTTTGATAGTTTATCTTTGGTGCTTACGCCTAGTGGAGGAGGTTTTCGATCCTTTCCCAAGCCTATGGTAATCTATTTGCTATGACAGGTAGTGAGAGATATTATCCGTTTTCATTTATGAGATTTATTTTGATGACACTTGAGAGATGTGAGTATCTAAACACTACTTGTGAGGTGCTAGTATGTAATCTCCGTGCTTATTATGATTGAAGTGGAACGAATATTTGTTGTAATTACTTTTATGTTTGCATTAAATGACCCCTAACTTGTATTTTGATTAGAATAAAAGCGCATTTGCTTGAGGACAAGCAAATCTCAAGTGTAAGGGTATTTGATGAAGCGAAAAGTGTACCGCTTTTAAGGGGTCATTTAAGCCCTAAATCGTATTTATTTGATCAAATATCGCCCTAAATCGTTCCTTTTGTCATTTTAGGTACTTTTGAGGAGAAATCTGGAAAAGGAGGCATTTTGGACGTTTTTGGAGCATAAAAGTGAAGAAAACGGCAAAGTCTCAAAAATCGGCTAAAAGTTACCTTTGACGGCGTCACAATTTACTCTGGACGGCGTCATGCCTTGGCAAGAAAAAGTGGACGTGAAATTTACTCATGATAAGCCAGTGAAAATAGCATGTGAATTCTGACGGCGTCACGCTTTAACTTGATCAAGGGCGTCACGGCTTAAATCAAAAGGGGACGGCGTCACGTTTAAGGTTCGACGGCGTCAAGCCTTGATAAGCCAGAATGGATTTTGAAGAGCTAAA
The DNA here is from genome assembly GCA_021014915.2 of Artemisia tridentata subsp. tridentata. Taxonomy (NCBI): domain Eukaryota; kingdom Viridiplantae; phylum Streptophyta; class Magnoliopsida; order Asterales; family Asteraceae; genus Artemisia; species Artemisia tridentata. The sequence goes on along the minus strand of CP139506.1, from coordinate 117,020,733 downwards.
GAGGGACGGCGTCAAGAAGGTCATCCGGGAACCCTAGAAGCGGCGAGGTGACGGCGTCACACTCCATAAGGTGACGCCGTCAGATCCAAAAATCTATATATAGTTTTCTAATTTTTTGTCATTAAGGGAGAGCTTAGTGTGTGGAATTTTGGGAGAAAACCCTAAGACGAATTTAGCTCCTTTTTCAAGGCTTTTTGCCTTGAGATCTTCCATGTTACATTGAAGATAAGTTATCAATTAATCATTCAATATGTCTATGTGTTGTTTGATTTTATCTTATTCTTGTCTTTTGATTAACATGTTAGGCTAAATTTATCTTGTGTTTGCTTAGATCTAATGAAACCTAGCTATTGATTATTGGTTATTAGTGTGTTATTAGTTGTATTGGATGATTGTTTATCTATGTTAGGCTTAAGAAAACTGGCTAACTTCCTATTCGGTAACTTGCTTGAACGTCTTAAGAAACATGAACCAAATGCGTACTAAAGGTTTTTATGGTTGTATTTAATGCACAAGCGAATTCTAGTGATCCCATGTTAGGAGCTTCCTAGCCGGCTCGACATAGGAGTGAAGTAGGAGCTTGTAGAGTTGGGGAAGTAAGTACGCCACCCCACGAATGGTATTAAGGAATACACCCGTCATCCACGCGACTAATACACACTAATTAACCGGTAAAAGATAGTTAGGGAGTAAGGAAATCTAAGTAAACACATTTCTCTACACATAAGTTTCTCACCACATTTTCATTTCAGTTATTTATTTTATTTGCATTTGTAGTTATTTGGGTTAGTTGACTAGCAACTAATTCCGCCCACTCTTTCAAAACCGAGATTTTACTTGCTTTCATAAAAAAAAAATATAAAAACATAAAAAGAATCTTCCTCAACCCTTAGACCTAATTAGAGTAGCCTTTCACACCTAACGAACACTATTCCCTGTGGAGAACGATCAATCCCCCGTACTTACCACTACACTATACTACATCGGTCAGGTACACTGCCTGGTGGGGTTGTAAGCCTCTTGAGATCCCTCGAGAGGTAAAACCTGTTGTAAGGTTACAAAACCACGCATCAGTATCCTCTTGGATATTAAGCCCTGATCACATGAACCTGTTGTGCGTCCTTGATGTACACATTCTCTCTCCCCTGATGGTTACGATTAATCAGCCCATGACGTAACAGTGAAACGTTAATACCAAGGTAACAAGTTGAACCACTAATCATCTCTGCGGTTATCAACACCGGAATAAATGATTAAGCCCGATCACGTGAACCTGTTGTGCGTCCTTGGTGTACACATTTCTCTCCCCCATGATGGTTACGATTAATCGGAATCATCATCATGATGTGTACATGCAGCGTAATGACGTGTACATGAAGCATTGACTAGAAACCCATTGTTGTTGATTGTACCAGCCCATGAGACGATGTCGATTAGCATTCCATGACCATGTTCTTCAACACCTTGATAGACGGAGGAAGATGTAGTGTTGGAGAACCATGGTTTGCACGACTCCTGAACTGACGTATTCAGGAGTCGTATGACCATTTCTCAATCATCAACCAACATGTAGATTAATATTCACCCTTTCCCCCCCCCCCCCTCAAAAATTGCATATGCCTGGCAACTGCAATTTTTGATGATTGAACTTGTGAATATGAATACCATCAACGGTAAGTGGCTCCGCTTGACGGTTCTTGAAGACTAACACGTTGTTTATTCACCCTTTCCCCCCCTCAAAAATTGCATATGCCTGTCAACTACAATTTTTGGTTGAATACGTGAATAAAAGAATACTCCAATATGCGCCGATCCACTTGAAGATTGAATAAGCACGGAAAGAGCATGAATCTTGTTGATGAGAATGGCCATAAATAAGAAGATTTCTCTTCTTCCAAAGATAAAGCGCACTGAAGCGTACACCTTTCTTTTCTTTGAGGAACGAGGCCTGAACTGAGGTATTCAGACGTCATTATGATGAAGAGCGAGGCCTACACTGATGTGTACAGACGTCATTATCTCTCTCTTTACTCCTTCACTCATCTTAACTCGTTACCAACCCCATTATCATTTTGTCGGCTTGATGTCGTGACCACAGATGGAGAAAAACCCAATATGATGAACTTGATACTGAAGTAATATAACCCGAACCTGTGACTTAAACTTGTACTAATGCGTGACGAAGAGCGGTGTAGAGACTTCGTGCTACATCGAATCCCTAAGTACTCTATACTCTTCAACCAACCAACCATCAAGTATAAGACGTTCACCTCTTGGATATCCACAACTTCGTGTGACACTGAGCACTACAACGTGACTCCTTAAAGTGATAGTTATTTTGCAATAGAGAGAAAGAAAAAATAACTAGGTATCCAAGTCCTCGTCATTGTAAATGTTGAAAGCTCGAACAAGGATCTCGAAGAATCTTCATCCAACCTCCCCGATATCTTCAGATACTAAGTACACGCACCCATGAAATTTTACTTCAGCCTCAAATAAATAATACTGAAATATCCCCGTAGTCACATCTTGTCGATTAAATGCCCCGATCCAGCCATTTGTGAAGTTATAGCTGAACTTTGATAATGGTTTTAACCTGATCATGGTCAAGAGTGCATAGTCCATCATCACGGGATTTTACAAATCTATGATTTAAACAGAGAAATAAGTTCTTTCGCGGGATTTTACAAAACCAAGAAGAAACCGTGAGACAGGAATAGATTGAATGTGGCATGACAGATTTGATTTTGGTGAACATCAGTTTGGGTTAAGAATATCCCGTGAGAATTACAGATCACATCACAACTTTTAAGACCTTTGGCCAACTAACCAACCTTGTACACAGATTAGTGACCACTTGATGAAGGAAACCCGATATACCAATACTGAAAACTGAAGTAGAAGTCCCCAAATTTGTTACTTAAGCTTGCACTAATGTTGGAAGAACGGTGTAGAGAATTGATGCTCCAAGCAAATCTCTAAGTGCTCAATACCCAACCAAAGTATGAGACATTAACACCTCTTGCGATTATCGGCATCGTCATTGACGTGTGACACTGAGTACTCCAATAACTCTTAAGTGATAGTTACCCTGACTGCTGGTAACTAGAGAACCCAAGTCTTCAACTTAAATTTTAAGCACGAGCAAGTTATCATTGAAGGTCATGCATCCAACCAACCCCGACTTCAAGATAAAATAAGTAGACGCCTTCGTGAAATTCAGCTTCAATCTCAAATGAGGAATACCAAATGAACTTCGTGATCATCTTGTGCTGTTGACTAGCCAAAAGGAGAAGAAACATGCGCTAATTCTTAGCAGTGCCCATGACTCATAGTCAGTCCTATCAAGCATAGCTGTCTGACCCAGCTGCTTGAATGTCATCAGATGCAGTGCATGGAGTAGTTGTCGTACTGTGTATATGATTTTACAGTTCTTGAGATTTAACCGAGAAATAAATTCAAGAGCAAACTGCACAACAGTAAGTATCAAACCGCTGAAATCTTAGGCAATTTGCTAAGACCCAAACCACTTGAAAGCTAAACCACTGAAACTGGGACCGCTAAGATTCAAACTGCTGGAGACTGAACCACTGAATCCTGAATCGCTACGATCTAACCCGCTGTAACCGGAACTGCTAAGATTCAAACCGCTGGAGACTGAACCGATACGATCTGACCCGCTGTAACCGGAACCGCTAAGATTCACACCGCTAGAAAACTCGCACTAATTCTCCCCCTCAAAAAGGACATGCAATGACCTTTTTGCCAAATCAGAGAGTTCGTGATGGTTGTGAATTTGCCAGGTACAACATAGGTACATGGAAAGAGACAAATAAAATTACAGCAAAGAAGATGGTGATAAAGAATCTCCTGTAGTAACCCCTCGTTTGTCTCCTCGTCAATGGTTTAGCAGATTAATAAATTCCCTGAAGCTCATAATATGCCAAAACCGCTTGATGAAATATGTTTAACTTTTGAATGTGTAAAAGGTTAAACCACGTCTCTGACCAACCACCTCCTGTCTTTAAGTCTGACCACCTCTTGAGAAGATCTTGTTCTACAATCCCATTAGAAGCTTGAGAAACAACAATCACTTGATAAAGCTTGATAAAGGACAAGTCCGCGACTTATACTTGCACTAAATTTGTGATTTAGAACCTATATTGAGCACAACAACGTAACTCCTTTAAATATAGGTAGTGATATATACCCAACCTGCCATCCTTTATTGTATATATCCATTTCTTGAACATCCAAGTCTAATCACCATAAATACGCTCAAGCAAGGGTCATCAAACATCGTGCATCCATCCAACCCCGAGATGTTTGTGACACTAAGTACACCAACCCGTGAATCAACAAACCAACCAAGCTACTGTAATTTCCCAATTCCTACCGATCTCGTAGCACAAACTAATCCCAAAAAGATAATCAAACCCCGCAAGTTTTATTATGTCAAAATCCATGCCCCACCTATTTGTCCAAAATTGATTTGACGGGATTTTACTACTCTTGAGATTTAAACCGAGAAATCAAATCTTTCGCGGGATTTTCTAAAATCTACAAGAGAAACCGTGAAATCAACAAGAATAGCCTAGAGTAAGGTACAATACTAATCTTCAAAATTAAAGTCACAGGAATCAAATCACAACTTGATCAGATCGCAACAAGTCAAGTCACAGATTGTCAATTTGTAACAAGTCAGATTGCAATCAACCAAATCACAATTAGTCAAATCGCAAGTGTTAACTCGCAACGTCATATCGCAACTGGTCAAATCGCAATCAGTCAAGTAGCAACAAGTCAAAACGCAACTTGACAAATTGCAATTAATCAAATCGCAATTTGTCAACTGTAACTCAAATCGCAAAGATCAAATTGCAGGCTCACTCAAATCGTGGACACCAATAGGACAATGTTGTCAAATCCACAACTTTGTAATCACGTTGATATTCATGAACCCAAATACTAGCCGTGACGTGTGAATCCTTGTAAAAATTTGTATCATGTCTGCGTGTTGCGGCCCAATCCAGCAAATGTTGTATGGTCAAATCGAGTCCAAAACAAGGAAGCCCAATTTCATAAAATAGCAAATCCAAATTCAATCCGTCCACTACACACCTAGGGTCTGGTCCATTCTACTATCTCATTAAAGCCCATCATAAGTTCGGATCCTCTTCATAACCCGATCCATAGGACACCCCAGACCCGATTTACACAAGATTAGTTAAATTAACCTTAACCCTAATATTACTTAAACACTCAAACCCTAATCACATACACAAACTCCAGCGCCCCCATCATCATCCTTGCACTCAGCCACATAGCACAGACCCTAATCCCATCACATACTCAACGCAACCACACCAACACTATCACCAACGTTTTTTCAGATCCATCCATACGAACACAAACACATCACCAATATCATCTCAATCCGAATCAAACACAAACACACCCGTACCTTTACCTTTGTCTTCATTTTCTTCTCAAGGCTGAATCAAGAATGGTTCACGGCTTCAAGATCCATTATAGGGTCTCGGGTAGGTTGTGATTTGTTTTTCTTGATTGAAAGTCGAAACTAAGAAAGAATATGGACACTTTTGTTCTTGTTCTCTTCTTGAAGCAGTTTCGTATATTAATCGAACCCAAGATGAGAGGATAACAGAACTGTTATCTTACTTATCTTTTTGTTTCGTATAAGATAATGAAGTCAAGTCTTCAAATAAATGATCGGTGATGAGTCATTTTTTGTGTTATTGACTTTTAAAAATTCTTGATGGTTCTTTGAATATCACGAAAAGATGATCTGAGATCTTGACATAATATTAGTTTAGATGAGAGTTGATGTAGTATTGATTAGATGTTGGAGGTGGATTTTGGGATAGGGACTTAGTTGGAGTCAGTGGAGATTTTGGTTGTCGACATGGGATTAATATTTGGTTGTAAGATGGTTATGACTGACTAAGGTCAACAAGTCATGGTCAAATGGTTGTTTGTGGTCGACTGGTTATAATCTTTACCTCTTAATTCTGTATCTCTTGAGTCATAGTTACTGCTAATTGTTTTGGTTTGACTATGACAGACAAAACGCATGATCTGCTAAAATTTTGGCAGCATAACCTTTCTCATAGTATGATAATTCGTCTTGAGTAGACAAAACGCTACATTTTCTTTTCCCAAGCAGTAAAGTCGAATTCATTGTGCCCAAGACTCATAGTCCGTCCTATCTAACATAGGTGGACGAGTGTCAGATCCTGCTGCTTGAATATCATCTGATGAGGTGCTTGATGTGGTAGCCATAGTAACTACGGGATTTTACAAATCTTGTGATTTAACCGAGAAATTGAATCTTTCGCGGGACTTTCTAAAATCACCAAGAAACAAACCGTAAACAAAGAGTAACTTGCCACTAGAAATCACAATAGACAAATCGCCACAGACAAATCGCCACAGACAAATCACCACAGACAAATCGCCAGAGACAAATCGCCACAGACAAATCGCCACAGACAAATCGCCACAGACAAATCACCACAGACAAATTGCCACAGACAAATCACCACAGACAAATCGCCACAGATAAATCGCCACAGACAAATTGCCAGAGACAAATCGCCACAGACAAATCGCTATCTTTGACACAAATCGCCAGACACAAATCGCTAAGTCGCTACAGGACAGAACAGTCACTATCAGAGACAAATCGCCAGCCACAAAACTCCAAACAAGTCACTATCGTAGCTGTTTGTCGTTTTTTGCCAAATCTGGTAAAGGGACAAATCGCTATCTCGAGAAAACACAAATCGCTACTTTTTGTTTCCCACACGACACAAATCGCTGCGAAGAAGGTTTTCCAGAGAGACAAATCGCCACTTAGAACAAGCTTCGAATCTTCCAAGACTCACCACACAAAGCCTAGATATGTGATTCCAAACACCAAAAACTACTCCTATGTAATCCCTAAGCTATAAAGTACAAGATTTAACAACTTTTAACCACTAAACAAAGCACAAAATGGATTTATAGGAGCTAAAGTATTCGACCCAAAAACAATCCCCAATCTACTCGAATCTGTGAATATCAACACACATGGACCTAACCATGGCTCTTGATACCAATTGTAAGATATAACCATCTTGATTGTGTGGATGATTCAGGTGGTCTTGGGTTATGGAAGATTAGATCCATGATTTGAGTTAGAGAGAAGTTAGAGAGATGAAGGGGAAACTTGTGTAATATTAGATTGCAGGTGAAATTGTGACAAGAGTTCCAACCCTTCCCAAGTGTGGGAAGGGCTTTATATAATTACTAATATTGTGCCCCTAGTGGGCTGTGGAGTGAACTGACAGTGGGGAAAGCCCCGACCCACTCCACAAATATAAATACGACTAAACTAATAATACTAATAATACTAATATTACTAAGCTAATATTAATAAGCCTACGAGCTATGTGAATGCTAAATAGATGCTCGGGGTGACCGAGCCTTCATCTGAATATTTATATTCCTAACACAGGTCTTTACCCACTGTCAGCTCACTCCACAGCCCACTCGGGTCATATTATGTTTGTGTATAAATACCCCTCTCCCACCAAGGGAGAGGGTTGGACCTTTCATCACATTAAACTAATATCACTTTCTCTCTCTAGAAAAGGTTCCACTTCTTCTCTCTTTCTCTCACTAACCCACTACTGATTATTAGATCCATAGGTGTTTATGTGTTATTGAATATCCTACACTCGTGCTCGTGGATTTGTCTTTCATCCACTCGAGTTTCATCCTTTAGTACTTATTGGGAAATCTGATATCCAAAATCTTATCGATTAATGTTTATCTATTAGCATAATTAATAAACGGCTTTAGATTTGCATAAGAGATCCCTTATTTTAAAACATTGAGGACAATGTTTCTTTTTAGTCTGGGGAGTAATCTTTCGATTTGATTTTACCTTGCATTTTGCCTTATACTCTCGCAACCCCGTTTTTTCCTCCAAAAAAAAATAATAAAAAAAAAAAAAAAAAAAAAAAAAAAAAAAAAAAAAAATTTGAATGAAAAAATTTAAAAATTTTGCAAAAATATAATAAGTGTTTTGACACATTGTTGATTTTCCGTTGGTGAGAGTAGGAATAAAATTTTGACTTGATCGAGCGTGTTGAGCTCTAACTTGCCCCCTTAACCTTTATAATTAAAAGTTTTTGCTAGTCTTTTATACAAGAAGCTATAAAATGCGAACTCTATCTTAACAAAGCCAAGAATTTGCAAGTTTCCATAATTGACTTTGAATATGCAAAGCTTTACTTTATTTGACTAAGCATTCGCGGATCTTATTATTTAGGATTTTAAATTTGCGAAGAACGAAAAATGATAGAGTTATATATAAGTTAGATGCTAAGCGTGGAGTAATTGGATCTCTTTAGAGCTCATAGAGGTTAATTGTGGCTTTTTGCTCTCATCAGCTAAATAAACACAAAAATAAAAAAATTCAAAATAATTAAAGGTGCACGGTTTTGGCGATAGTTAGTTTTTACTTCTTCTATAGAGAATTCTTGCTTATGAGAGTTGGGTACACATCAAGGTACTGCCAGCGTTACGGGGAAATAATACAACTGATTTCTGATAGTTCGCAGCTATTGTTTCGGATGTTGAAAGACCGTATGACTCGAGATTTGGCACCTAATATATGTGTAATAATAAACCGAAGCCATAATAGACTACTATGCCATGACGGTTCGTTCCTGTTGACATGGTTGTTCAAAAGGTGGAAGTAAATAAACTAAATAATCCGAAGCCATAAAAGTTTTATGTTTCCTGACGGTTCGCTCCCGTTGACTCAGACTTCAAAAAGGCAGAGGAAAATTAATGTGCTTAATAATGTTAATAATGCCAAATTTTGACTCCGGGGATATCTAAATAAAGCTTCTGTCTCTGGACTCGTAGACGAGTTGTTTCGGATGAAATAAAAAGGATATCCCCTAAATCGTTTTATATTAGGACCTTGATGTGGACCTCATTTTTATGGGCAGCGATTCTCGAGAGAAGGATTTTAAACTAGTTAGCGTCTAAACTAGGTGCTTTTATTGGACTAAAAATCTATCGAAATAAGAAAAAAATCATTTTCAAAATAAAATCCTTAGAGGAAATAGGAATAAGGGAGCAAGGAGTAGCTTCGCGTACACAATTAGCATCTATGAGTAGTGTTAGCATCTAACTTGTATTTAACAATGATTTCATTTTTAAGCTTAGTTTGTAGACTTGTGAAAAATCAAGGACGATGAATTTTATCCATGTGGACGCTTTCTCATGAAAAGTGCTTCTTACTCCGTGATCCTAAAAGTTATTTGTTAAATAATGAAAGTCAACATCCAGTCATAAAAAGAAATACAAAAAGATATTGCACATAATAAAATGGTAAAACGGGCCGTTTTTAGAACTATTGATTTCTTAGTCTCTTTTGAGGAACACTTTGCTACTTTTCAAAGTTTTTAGTAGAAAGAGATTTGAAATTTTTGGTTTCAAAAGCGTGAGTTGATGACATTGCGTGAGGACACGGCAATACGTTAGTCTGGGGGGGATTTTGGTATGTGTGAATTCACATACCTTTTCTTTATCAAATACGGACTCAAAAGACCAAAAACTGACCATAAATGCCAAATATATGCTTGTTTTTATGTTTGTGTATGTGCAGGTAACGGATATGAGAAAATGACAAAAAGAAAGACAAAACGGACAAAAAACGAGCACGAGATTAGAAAGAGGGTGAAAAGCCGAGGCCGAGGATGTGATTCTACATTTTGGATCAAACCTTAACCAAAAATACCAAACCTAACCCTAATGTAAAGACCATTTCACCATAAGTCCCTAAAACATTTTCACCATTAGTCCTTAATATTTGCAAAGTTAGTCCCTAAACTAACTTTTGTTAAATCCCTTATATACCAAACCAGCCCAACCATTTTATAAAAATCAACTGGCCCAAAAATAATAACCAAAGCCCAAAACCAATACCCATGACCCAAGTCAAAACCCGGGTCAAACTTATCTGTTATATCCTGTTAAAAAGGGCGCGTGAAACATTACTATTCACCCATCTCCTTCACCATTTACCCTGCACCTCACCCACATCAATTAACCCCACTTAAACCTGACTAACCCTTCTAGAAGGCTGACAAGACATCCCTGACATCCACGCTGGCAATCCTACATCATATGATTGTCTGAGACACCTTGGCACATGGTCCAAGGATGATGATTGAGCTTATGATTGAAGCAATGATTTGGAGTGTCAGGATTGAAGCTCAAGACACTCCTTGGAAGACCTAGAAGGTTCAGTTGCTGCCTATAAAAGGAGGCCTCCTCACAAGCACAAGATCATCCTTTACGTATCTAAATTTTTAGCTTATTTTAGTGCTTATTTTCTTAATTGTCCTTTAAAATATTGTATTTCCTTTTTCCAGTATTGTAATCATTTAAAAGTTTAATAAAATTTAGTTTGATTTAAATTTATGTTCATTTACTTTAAGCAATTATCATGTTTTTATTTGGTTAAATAAGCTGTCAAATAAGCTCTTTTTACTGTCACTTATACTCAAACAAGTTTCTCAATAGCTTCTTTGAGTTTGTTTAGCTTGCAGTTCAATTTTTAAAGTAGATTGGTTTAGTAATTTGGTGTTAAGACAAAATAAGCTAAGTTTGGAAGATAAGCCAGAAATGGAAGGGCTTATAGGGTCTTACCAGCTTATCATTTGATAAGCCGGAGCTTGTAGAGTATCTCCTCGTGCTTAATCAGCCTTTGTTGAGCTAAGGCCTTTATAAGTTTTCATTTATAGCCTAAAACTGCTTATTGCTTATCAGCTTATTAGATTTGCTTCTTCTGCTTATTTGCCTGCTTTTTATCTGCTTTTATATTTAATTGTTGCTTAATATATGCTGTTCTAGTTTAGATTTTTTAGATTTACTTAGTTTTAAAATTGTTTTCATCTTAACTGTCATAAACACCAATAAGCTTTAGCTTATTGGTGAGAGCTTATTTTTCAGTCAAAACTGTTTTTATTTAGCCCTTTAGTCATAATAATTAGTTTTTGTCAAAATTTAATAAGTTTTATAGCTTATTTCAGTTTAAAAAGTCATTTTCAGTTTTTAAAGGGGTGTTTGGGATAGCAGCAGTTTTTAAAGTTAGTACTGTTAGTATTTGTTTTGGCCATTAAGTTAGTTTGTTTAAGCTTAAAAATAGTTTATAAAGTAGTTTTTAAATAGTTTAAAACAGTTTTAGCAAGTTTCATAGGTGTTAGCTTAATTTCCAAAGTTGCATAGTTTAAAACTCATTATATCAGCTTATTTTGAAAAAGTCATAAATAGGTCTTTCAAGTGTTGTGTTTTGGGTCAAAATTTAGTTTAAAATAAATTTTACAACTTCTGGATAAGTAGCAATAGGTTTTGAGTCCTAGTTTCTTGTTTGCAAGTTTTATAAAAAAATCAAAAAGCCAATAATAGTGTAACTGCCCTTGCTTATCAGCATGTTCTTAAGCTTGTTTTTAGTTAAAACTGTCTGAAAATTGTTTTATAAGCTCTTTAGTTTGTGTTCTTTGCTGTTTTAAAGTTTCAGCTTATTTCATTAGCTTTTAGTAGCTTAATTTTAGTGGTTAAAAGTAGTGGTTCAGGTCTGGTCTGCAAGTTTCAAAAAAGTCAAAAATATGCCTCAACTGTCCTTTTTCTCAGCTTATTTTTAAGCATCAAATTAAGTTCAAATTGTCTCAAATTGGTTTTATGAGTTCATTGGATGATAAGCTTCAGCTATTTTCAGGTTTTAAGGTCTCGCTTATTGTTTTGGTAGCTTATTTTGTAGCTTGTAAGTGCTTCTTTAGGCTGTTTTGATAATTGTTTTTGCCTTTATAGCTTAGTTTAGTTTTAGAGTTTATTGCTTATTGTTACTGGCTTATTTAGGATCCTAGGTGCTTATTAGGTGTTTTAAATTTAGTTTATTTAGCTTTAGCTTTTCAGAGTGCTTATTGAGTTTGAACTCAGCCTTAGCAGCCTTTTGATATAACACTAGCAGTACTAACCATAAGTTAGTACTGTTGTGCTTAATTCAGCCCTTTTTCCATCTTATTTTAGTGATTTAAAAAGTTTGTTTTCACAAAAAGTCATTATTTTAAGCTTTTTAATAAGTTTCATAAAAAAGTTTTGCAAAAAGTATTGGGAAAGGGGAAGTCTCAGGCTCGAACCCGAGACCTCAACCCTCTCAACCAACACCTTTAACACACACCCCTTAACCAACTGCGCCCTTGGGACTTCTCTGTCCAAGGGTGCAAGCCTATTTCACTTATAGTCCCTTTTTAGTTTTGCTTTTCAGCTTATTTTTGCTTATTTCCAGCTAAGCTGGTAATCCCATTTTATTTTTCCTAGATTCTAAATACTTTAAAGTACTTTTCATAAAATTTTCAGATTTTTCTCATTTAGTTTAGTATTTTTAATATTATTTTTAGATTAAAACTGTTTTTAATTCATAATAAATAAAAAAATAATAATAAAAATATATATATTTTTTTTTCTAAAATTATTTTTAATTATTTAGGATTTTTAGAAATTTAATTTGCACTTCTAGGGCTAAATTTTGATTTTTAGGTTTTTAACGCCCGTTAAGTTCCCGTTAAGTGCCCGTTTTGAGTTTAATTTTCATTAGGACTTAATTGTGCTTTGTTTTATTGATTTGTATGCTTATTAATTGCTTCCTTGTTTATGTATTCTATTTTAAGTAGCAAAATCCAAAATATCTCTATCATTCAATCACTCGATCACGAACCGAATCCGATATTCCATTCACACTTCGTTGGGACATAAACGACCCGGGAATATCAACTACTTCCGGAAATATATGTGGTTTGACTTTCTTTGACCTCTTGGGATTTTCACTCTTGGTTAGAGAGCGAATTGACTAATTGGTCGGTTTTCATACTATTATATATATATATATATATATATATATATATATATATATATATATATATATATAAAACATGATAAGTATGACTAGATAAAGCCACATCATCACAAATAAGTCCACGTCAAAGGCCACATCATCACATTAAAGTCCACATCATCACATTAAAGTCCATGTAAGCAACTATTTATTAATTAAGTTTGAAATTATTAATTTTACTAAAAATTTCAGATTTTTTTTTTTTTTTATAAAAATTTTGCAACTTGCAAGGATCGAACCTAGAGTGTTTGTAACATTAACAAGCCTGATAACCACTAGACCAACACATGTTTTGGATTATATCTTGCAAGTCAAAATCTATAAACCTATGCAATGAGATAATTATGGAATTCACAATGGAAACAAAAGGATATATGGGACGTTTAAAAAAAACATAAGTATATTTTTTTTTTCACAAAAGAAAAACACTAATCATCAAAACTCTCTCCAAGAATATATTACTTGATATTCACCAGCAGCCTTATAATTAGCAGGTTCTCCAAGATCCCCTAATATATTTTTCTCAACTTCTACGTTAAGACATAGACGTTCAGGAGCACCTGTAGTTTTTACAGACCTACGAATGGAAATAACTTCAGGTAGAGGACCCAGACTTTCAGGTTCCACAGGAAGATGGCTAGTGTTTTCAGAAGGTGATGTATCTTCATGATCATCTCCAGATCATAAATTATCCTACTGAATTCTTAAGATATGAGATCCCTTTCAAGGAAGTCTCCATACCTAGCAACAATTACTTTATTTTTAGGTGGATAGTAAAAGTAGTAGCCCATCGTTTCCTTTGGGTATCCTACAAAGATACACTTAACAGATCTCTGTTGGAGTTTATCTGGTGAGTCACGTTTAACAAACGCCTCACAACCTCATACCTTTAAATAAGACAAGTTAGGAGCTTTACCATGCCATATCTCATATGGTGTCTTATCAACCTTCTTGGTCGGAACCATATTTAGAATGTGAACAACAGATTCTAAAGCATAATCCCAAAAGGATAAAGGAAGAGTTGTAAGATTAAACATTGATCGTACCATATCTAGCAATGTACGATTTCTTCTCTTAGATACACCATTTTGTTGTGGTGTATAAGAAGATGTGAGATGTTGAACAATTCCACACTCAGCTAGATAATCTTTAAACTCTTGGCTTAGGTATTCACCACCTCTATCGGATCGAAGAGCCTTAATCTTCTTTCCTAGTTGCAATTCTACTTCATTCTTGAAAACCTTAAATGTTTCAAACACCTCATGTTTATGTTTAAGTAAATAAACATAACCATAACGGCTGAAATCATCTGTAAAGGTTAAGAAGTAGCTAGCACATTTCCTTGACACATGTCTAAGTGGTCCACATACATCAGTATGTATCAAACCAAGTAGATCTGAAGCCCTTTCTATACGATTTGCAAAAGGTTTCATTGTCATCTTCCCAGATATACAAGATTCGCATGTATCAAATGATTCATCATTGATACGTTTCAAAAGCCCATCGTGTTGCAGCTTTTCCATGCGTTTCTTGCCTATGTGGGCAAGTCGACAATGCCAAAGATAAGTAGAATCCAAGTCCTTCTTGATTCTTTTATTATTAATGCTAAACATCGAATTATTTTTATTGGATACATTATCATTCATGTCAATATCAAACAAACCATTCACAGCAATAACATTAAAATAAAAAAAACACCATTTAAAGAAACTGAAATTCCATTACTAGTAAATGTGTGAATAAAACCAAGATCGAACAATAAAGAAACTGAAACAACACCTCTAATTATAGAAGGTGCGTAATGACAATTGTTTAATAACAATACTAAGCCCGAAGGCAAAACTAAATTAAACGTTCATATGGCTTCAACAGCTGCATGTGCTCCATTTCCCACGTGCAGGTATTGATCCTTATAGGCCAGCTTCCTTTCTTCTCTAAACCCTTACAGTGTATTACAAATATGAATACCACATCCAGTATCGTATACCCAGGAATTTATTTTATGAGAAAATGAAAATAATTCAATCATAAAGAAGTTACCTGAAGTGCTGGCATTACCAGCATACTTCAACTTCTTCAAACGCAACTCCTCAAGGTAGAGAGGACAGTTCCTCTTCCAATGTCCTACCTCATGGTAGTGGTGGCAAGCCTGATCCTTTTTGGGATTCTCTTTCTTCTTTGGAGGGTTGTTTTTCTTAGGATTAGGTTGATAGGCTATAACTTGGTTACCCTTATCAGCCTTTCCTTTACCCTTCTTGTTCGTTTGCGGTTTTGGCTTCTGAATCCTACCACCTTGAATAGCAAGTACTTGTGGTGTAGGCGCCTTTGGAGGTAATCGTTTTTCATAGTCAATGAGCATTGCATGCAAATCACTCACTGTCTTCCCCGTGCAATGCATGTTGAAATTACGCACAAAACCACCAAAATCCTTGTTAAGGGATCTGTTGATTAGGCAAATACATACATCAGGAGGATGATGATAATTGAGTTGCTCTATTTGGTTCGCGTAGCTTTGCATTTCCAAGAAGTGAGTACTCACGAATTTACCATCTCCCTGCTTACAGCTGTGTAGAGCATCAATCAAATCATACAATTCAACAGCTTGTGGTTTCTCAAACATACGTCTGAGTTCGTTGAGCATATCACAAGGGAAAAATGCTCAAATTGCTTTCGAAGAGAAGGTGACATCATTCCAAGCATCATACAAGTAACATCATTATGTTTCTCATACTCAACTTTCCATGCTGCTTTTTCCTCTGCAGATGCAGAAGCAGCAGGTTCAGCAGGACAAGGCGTATTCAAATAATCTAGTCGTTTGTTCACTCGTAGGACAATCCTGAGTGACCTATACCAATCATTGAAGTTGGGGCCAGTCAATCTTTCTTGTTCAAAGAAAGCTTTGAACGCAGAACTTAGTGTAGTGTTATCGGTTTGAGCCATTTCTACAAAAAAAAAAAAAAAAAAAATACAAATATTAGTATTTTCGATAATACAACCTTTCAATAAAATTAAATACCCTTGGTAATATTCATATAACCATAGAATTTTCCTTAAACTAGGACCCAAATTAACATAGTTCCATTACATCAGTTGATCTGCTAGTAATGAAAGTATAAAACAAGGTAATTGTCGAACAATAATTGGCAAACATTTTCTAATTCCTAGATCATTATGGGATTTACAATTGCCAAAAATCTATTTGCAATGTAAGCATGTTTCATCCCATATTATGCCTTGAGTTATAGCTCTCACTAACTAACTCAATTAAGTTGTCTAATTTAGAAACTACAAATATTCCAGACACGGTCTCACGTAACATGGAGATTTACCTTGTCATTGCAATCTAGTTAAGATCTTACTTAAGCTAAATTGCAACTTCAAGTGTTCCTTATAACTAGATGGCATAAACTTAAATTTAAAGGGTACTAATTTGATGCGTGTAATCAAAATATATACAAAGAAGCATGCATACAACTTTGTATCATAGGTCTTAATAAAACATTTTTTATTAACCAATTTCACTAAGATTAAATCAACAAAGTTTTAATTGAGGTACTGGGTAAATCAATCAAAAAATTACCTTTAATTATCATCCACTATATCGTACTTTTGCATAAGTCAAAGACTTAGTGTTTCGGATAATTACCACAAAGTGGTGCGTGGAATTAAAGGTCAATTCACCCTTAAGATGTTTTGTACATAAAAATAGTCCTAGGTAACTCTAATTTGACTCGCAAAGAAGCGGAGAACAAAGGTTAGCTTAAAAGCCAATTAAAAACTTGTTTCTTTCGGTTGACAATTTAATGTCAATCCTCCTTATACCTCTCTTATAGTTTGTCAAGATTAGATGAGCCCTTTCTAACTATTTTGGTACGAAAACTATCAATCAACTAAAAAATTTTAGATTTAACTCTTAAAAAACAAAATCCAATTTCACCATTATTTAGTCCAGTTTATTTTCTATTCATAAAATTACCCTTTGCTTACAATCATATCAAAACAATATATAAACAAACAAGCAATTTAATAAAAATAAAGAACATGCTAAATAAATCAACTTACATGCATATATTTATCTAAGACTCCCATTGGTTTTCGATCAAATGGTACCAATGGACCACATATAGTTTGTCAAGATTGGATAAGCCTTTCTAACTATTTTGGTACGAAAACCATCAATCAATTAAAAATTTTAAGATTTAACTCTTAAAAAACAAATCCAATTTCACCATTATTTAGTCCGGTTTATTTTCTATTAATAAAATTACCCTTTGTTTACAATCATGTCAAAACAATATATAAACAAACAAGCAATTTAATAAAAATAAAGAACATGCTAAATAAATCAACTTACATGCATATATTTATCTAAGACTCCAATTGGTTTTCGATCAAATGGTACCAATGGACGATATACACCAAACTATTTGGTTGTGTAAGTCTCACAATAAATATATACAATAACACATATAGTTGAAAATTAAACAATGCATATTGGCTCTTCCCAAATATTAGGTCTTCCCTAATTTTATAATTAATTAATTTATTAGTTAATTAACATGTCAAACAATTTTTTATTACTAATAAACCCTAATTAATTATAGCACAATTAGCATGTTAATAAAACACGTAACAATTACTAAATAATAATCAATTATCCGTGATCAAACATGCACGTTCATCATGGATCCATATAAACATATTAACAATTAATCATGTTTCCCAAGATACGCATACAATTCCATGCCACATAACAATTATTCATGAATTAACACATAAAACATTGCATACAACTTAGGGTTTCTACAATTTTTACAAACCCTAAAATTATTTTTGTAATAAAATACAATTCGACATAATTAAAAAAAATAGGGTTTTGGTTTCATAAACCCTAAAAATCAAGAAAACATTCAATAAACCATAAAGTTTCAATTTTTATGTGTTTCGGTAATTAATTACACAATATTAACGGCTCGTGATACCACTGTTGGAATTATAATATCATGGCAAGCATATAAATAACACATAAACATCAAGAACGCATAGCGGAAGCGTAAGATCATAATACTTGTAATATAATTAACCAAATGTAAGTAATGCGTACCTTTTAGCAATTCCTTAGCAAATAAATCAAAAGCCAATTAAAACCCTGACTTTAGGGTTTATACAAATCGACCTATAAGAAAAGTCGATCCAGGAATCGTCTAACAATAGTGTGTTAGTACTTCGTTCTTGTGCACACGTATTACTAACAATTCAATGAGAAAAGCTAGGTTCTTGATCACAAAACAAATCAAACACTTTTGTTTGTGTATGACAAATCGATTCCCCAAGGGATTTGGGAAGGGGTCGAACGGCCAAACACAAAGGAGAGGAGAGAAGAGAGAAGAAAGATTTGTTAGGGAATCAAGAGTACAAATAATGAACCAAAGGCCTTATATTTATAGTCTAACAAATCTTGGAGACCAAGTTAGGGTGGGATTGGGTCTCCCAATACCCTAACCGATCGGCCATGTGGTCAAAGTGGGTTTCCGGAACCTTCTTGACCACTATTTCCATCTCTAGTCCTTGTAGTTAATATTTAACGACCGTTAACCAAACTCCGTTAAATACTAACGTCCGTTAAGTGTTTATTTTGTGAAATTAATAATCAAATATAACATTTTATATTAATTATTAAATATTGAATCTCATACGTAAAATGTACAATCCCAAAGTCTCGTGTTCGAATCCGGTTATACTTATATTAATTTATATCCATAAACTTACACATTCAACATTTAAGGCTCATGTAAACAAGCAAAACTAAATATGATAGATAAACATAAACAAATGGTGAAACCATAAATGATTTTGATATTTTGGCTGACATGGATTGAAGTTTTTTTTGTTAGCTTTTATGATTGTTTTGCATAATTTGTTTGTTACAAAATTGAACAATTTGTAACCATCAAATGATGTTTGTGTGTGTTTACACATTATTTATTGCATGTTGTTGGTTTAATCATAAATGAGTGCAAAGGCATGAAAAGTTTTTGGATTTGGGAGTATTTTGGGTGTTTTTGCTACTATTACCGCAACCTACCCAAAAACTATATGAACCTCTATATTTTTCCAAAACGTTGGTTCTTATGCGGGTATACCCGAAGAATCAGAACCAGAACAAGAACCAAAAACTGATCCGGAACAAAAAATGACATTCAGTTCGGTTCTCGGTTCCTATTTTTCTTTAACTTCGGTTTTTGGATCCATTGGTTCCGGTTCGATTCTTAGCGGTTCTGAACCTGTGCTCATCCCTAATTTACATTATGAGAAAAACAACCTCATGCGATTCACAGTTACTCCAAAACCTTCCGCGGACCGCCCTTGTCTATAACACGTCTAAAGAATATATCACATCGAACCTTATCTTCAAGTAAATAAATGAATCCTAAGAGTGTTAGGTGCAATGCGGGTTATCCGCAAGTTATTCGCCTGCCACGACAACTTTTACAGTATAACATTCATATAAGACAAAACATTAAAAACAGCCTCATCAGCTATAACATGTTTATAGGTGAATGCGTGTCCCTGTTTTTATTTTTCTTTTTCATTTTCTACAAAACAAACAAATTCATTTTATACATTTAAACCAAATTTTATAATTTTAGAGACTAAAAATGTAAGAAAAATAACTTAGGGAGTAACATTGTAAACATAGTAGGGACTAACGTTGTAAGAAAAACACTCATGGAGACTAATAATGTAAGCATGTATAGCAACAAGTTTTAAAGTGAATCAAGTAAAAAGAAAAGCCAAACTTTTTACAAAACGTGTCTTTTTTTTTTCTTTTGGCGCCCATACCAACTAAAAAATTACAAGCTTTTACAAAACAAAAGCAACTACAAGCATCACACTGATCATCACAAACACAGATAAAAGATTTAAAAAGATCGAAAATGCCTGTTATCTGCATAACATGGTACGGGTAACGTGCATATAACGCGACTAACGGTGCAGTTGGCGATGTTCAAGGTACCAAAAAACGTGGCTATAAGTCTATATAACCCACTGCACCGACCGAACACGAAAACCCATCTTACAAAACTACCCCCTAACCAAATAGAAAATGACGAAACCACTCTTGTATATTCCATTCCTTAACTCCATCCACAAATAAAGTCAACTTATCCAGGCTACTATTCTAGAAGCCCACAATAAGCCCAACTCCAACACGCAAAATGACGCATACCCATACGTAGACCCATCAAAGCCCACATAGCAACCAATATAAATACAGACTACGTCTTGTCGATAACCTAATTAGGGTTCTTCTTTTATTTGCGCCTACCAACCAAAAATCAGCAGCAATGGGGAGAAGTATGTCTTCTTAACAATTATTACTTCAATTTAATATAGTATGTTAAATAAATGATCTTTTTACATACTTGGATCCTTTTATCTGTCATTTTTATTTCATTTTATGCTTAGTTATGTAATATTGATCTGCTATATGTTTTATTATTTTGCTAGTCCTAATATTTATTTTTTTGAAATGATGTGATTTGTAATAGATATGTTTGTATAGTTTATGAGTGAAATCTAGAGGTTTATGGCTTAGGGGGTGTTTGTTTAAGCTTGTATGTGGCTTATGTATGAGCTTATTTGTTTTTCGGCTTATATATCATAAGCCCAAATTTTGCGACTTCTTATATAAGTTTATTATTATATGATGAACTCATATAAGCCTCAAAATAAGCCGGAAAATTGGGGCTTATGAAATGTAAGCCGAACAACAAATAAGCTCATAAGCCTACATATAAGCTTAAACAAATACCCCCGTAGAGATATATGTTTATTTTGTGACTTGCTAATTGTATATTGGTAATGAGTTTATTGAGTTAGCTGTTTATACAGTTTTTTCTAGTTGGTATTGGAGTAATGTTTTCGGTTTGTATAAGGGGTTCATGGTCTAATTAAATTTAGGACCCTAAGAGAATTGAGACTTTAGATTTTAGGCGTTGTTTTTGAGGTTTTTTTGTCGATTCTTTTTTATTTCTGCTATCTGATAAAAAATGTTTTGGATTTAGCTGTTAGTTTAGATACAAAATATTATAACAGAGATGCATCTTGCAGCTTAGCCTACTGAATTTAGCTAGTGTATTGAAAAGAAATCCCGTAGTTTATAGTAAGTTAGTAACAATTAAAACCATGTAATCAAGTGCTCTTTTTGTGGGGTTTTTAGTATGATTTACGGATTGACACGAAAATTAGATGTGCCTGTATATATGCTATTTTATTATAAGTTTTTGTTATTGGCTAATAGTTTATTTATTTGGATTGCTACATTAGTAATTTTTGTATATGGGTGATTTCATGGTTATTCAGTGATGAATATGATATGATTGTATACGAACTTATATGATGGTTTGTATTATGCAGGACCTGCTAGGTGTTACAGGCAAATCAAGAACAAGCCATACCCCAAATCTCGTTACTGTCGTGGTGTGCCCGATCCCAAGATCAGAATCTATGATGTTGGCATGAAGAAGAAGGGAGTTGATGAGTTCCCATTCTGTGTTCATTTGGTCAGTTGGGAGAAGGAGAATGTTTCCAGTGAGGCACTTGAAGCTGCACGTATTGCTTGCAACAAGTACATGACTAAGTTTGCTGGAAAGGATGCTTTCCACTTGAGGGTTAGAGTTCACCCTTTCCATGTGCTACGTATCAACAAGATGCTTTCGTGTGCTGGAGCTGATAGACTCCAGACTGGTATGAGAGGTGCTTTTGGAAAGCCACAAGGTGTCTGTGCTCGTGTTAGCATTGGACAAGTGCTTTTGTCTGTTCGTTGCAAGGATACCAACAGCCCACATGCTCAAGAGGCTCTTCGTCGTGCTAAGTTCAAGTTCCCTGGTCGTCAAAAGATTATTATCAGCAGGAAGTGGTATGTGTAGTAAAATTTAACTCTTTTTTGCAGAAAGCTAGTCGTCTTTTTGTATAGATGTTCAATATATTGTTTATGGTTGTTTCAGGGGATTCACCAAGTTTAGCCGAACTGATTATGTTCAGTGGAAGTCTGAGAACCGTATCAAGCCTGACGGTGTTAACGCTACGGTATATTATATTGCTTTTGACATCTATAAGAATTTTCTAACTTGTACAAAGTTTCAAAAGTCTTTGTTTGATCGTAGCAAAACCTGATACTAGTATGAAAGCAATGTGACAAGGGATAAGCCCGCATGATACTTGTCATATGCTTTACTTAAACAATTGCTAATGGTTGTTTTTGTAATTTTATTGCAGCTTCTTGGATGCCATGGACCTCTTGCTAACCGTCAGCCTGGACAAGCTTTTCTAGATGCTGTTGCTTAAGTGTGCTTTTTCATTTGAAGCATCTTTACTACTATCAAGTCATTGTAGTCCTAGACTCGGTTTTGATTTATCTTGGAGATACTTTACTGTTTTGTATGTTCATTGCATCTACTTCATGTTTTGGCTATTGCAATGAAAGAACACATTTGTCATTTGAATTTTAATGCTTGTCTATTAAGCTTTAACATTCTTCTTATTTTGATATGTCTGTAATCTATGCTAGTTTCATGTTTTCTTGCTGATATGGGTAGATCATAACTACAGATGCTTAATATCATGGTGTAAAAACGGAAAATTACTTTTCCTATAATGTCTTAGTTAAAATCTCAACTTTTATTTAAAAAAAAGGTTGTTTAAATGAAACCTTTTTAGTAGGGCCGAGCAAATCCACCCGAAAACCGACCTGTACCGACAAACCAACCAAAACCGGACCAAAGCAACCGGAACGGACCTTTTTCGGTTCGGTTTTGGTTTTGTATATTTATTTCGTTTTTGGTCGGTTTCGGTTCGATTCGGTTTTTATCGGTTCGAAACCTGAAAACCGACCCGAACCGAGTTATCCGGTTTGGTTTCGGTTTTGATATCTATTTCTCGGTTCGGTTCTCGGTTTGAGTTTTTACCTTTTTCGGTTTTTGGGTCGGGCCGCTTTTCATCGGTTCGGGTCGGGTTTGATCCGATGCTCACCCTGCTTTTGAGTGTCTATTTGAGATTAGGCATCAAGACCTGGGTTGCTTCATGCAATAGAAGTCCAGCAAATTGACATTTAATAGAAATAGCCATGACTGATCTTGCATTAAAAGAATACATATTTTTGTGCCGCAAAAACTGGATTTTCAGTCGCAAGTTACATCCCATCGCCTCAAATCCACCTGCTTCAGTTCAGACCGATGCTCGGAAAGGGAATCCAGAGGAGATAAATTTTGAACTTGGGGTAAAATATCCTCCATTTTGATAGCTTACATGTCCGTATAGGACACATGAACAAGCTACATGCTATTTAAATGTTCAATATATGACTCATTTACGGTATTCTCTTTTTCCAAAAAAAGATAATATCCGTATACATGCATATAATTGTTAACGGAACAAATATTGGGACATTTAATTTTTTTTGGCCCTGGCGGTCGCCCATCTCCCCCACACTCAAAGACGGCTCTGCGAGTTTCTCCACTTCCATAATATCCACATCTATATTCTATATATTCTAATATACAGCAGTTGAAAAAGACGTTAAATACCCTTCTAAAAAAGCAATACTCAAATTCTAAGATGTCTACATTTGTCATTTCATCTAATAATTTTAATTATACCAATAATTAAGGAAACTATATATTTTAGTCAAAAGCTTTAGAGGGAAGCCTCTAAATTGTTGGTCCATATAAACTAAAAATTGAAAACCATGTAATCAAGTGCTCTTTTTGTGGGTTTTTTAGTATGGTTTACGGATTAACACGAAAATTAGATGTGCCTGTATGCATGCTATTTTATTATAAGTTTTTGTTATTCAGTATAGTTTATTTATTTGGATTCCTACATTAGTAAATTTTGTATATGGGTGATTTCATGGTTATTCAGTGATGAATATGATGTGATTATATACTAACTTATATGATGGTTTTTATTATGCAGGACCTGCTAGGTGTTACAGGCAAATCAAGAACAAGCCATACCCCAAATCTCGTTACTGCCGTGGTGTGCCTGACCCCAAGATCAGAATCTATGATGTTGGCATGAAGAAGAAGGGAGTTGATGAGTTCCCATTCTGTGTTCATTTGGTCAGTTGGGAGAAGGAGAATGTTTCCAGTGAGGCCCTTGAAGCTGCACGTATTGCTTGCAACAAGTACATGACTAAGTTTGCTGGAAAGGATGCTTTCCACTTGAGGGTTAGAGTTCACCCTTTCCATGTGCTACGTATCAACAAGATGCTTTCGTGTGCTGGAGCTGATAGACTCCAGACTGGTATGAGAGGTGCTTTTGGAAAGCCACAAGGTGTCTGTGCTCGTGTTAGCATTGGTCAAGTGCTTTTGTCTGTTCGTTGCAAGGATACCAACAGCCCACATGCACAAGAGGCTCTTCGTCGTGCTAAGTTCAAGTTCCCTGGTCGTCAGAAGATTATTATCAGCAGGAAGTGGTATGTTTACTAATATTTTAACTCTTTTTTGCAGAAAGCTAGTCCGTGTTTTTGTATAGCTGTGTTTAATATATTGTTTATGGTTGTTTCAGGGGATTCACCAAGTTTAGCCGAACTGATTATGTTCAGTGGAAGTCTGAGAACCGTATCAAGCCTGACGGTGTTAACGCTACGGTATATTATATTGCTTTTGACATCTAGAAGAATTTGCTAACTTGTACAAAGTTTCAAAAGTCTTGTTTGATCGGAGCAAAATCTGATACTAGTATGAAAGCAATGTGACAAGGGATAAGCCCGCATGATACTTGTCATATGCTTTACTTAAACCATTGCTAATGGTTGTTTTTGTAATTTTATTGCAGCTTCTTGGATGCCATGGACCTCTTGCTAACCGTCAGCCTGGACAAGCTTTTCTAGATGCTGTTGCTTAAGTGTGCTTTTTCATTTGAAGCATCTTTACTACTATCAAGTCATTGTAGTCATAGACTCGGTTTTGATTTATCTTGGAGATACTTTACTGTTTTGTATGTTCATTGCATCTCCTTCATGTTTTGGCTATTGCAATGAAAGAACACATTTGTCATTCGAATTTTAATGGTTGTCTATTAAGCTTTAACGTTCTTCTTATTTTGATATGTCTGTAGTCTATTCTAGTTTCATGTTTTCTGTCTGATATTGGTAGATCATAACTACAGTTGCTTAATATCATGGTGTAAAAGCTGAAAATTACTTTTCCTAAAATGTTTTAGTTAAAATCAACTTTTAATATAAAAAAAAAGCTGTTTAAATGAAACCTAAGTGTCCATTTGAGATTAGACATTTAAGACCCGGATGGCTTCATGCGGTAGAAGTCAAGCAAATTGACATTTATACGTTGAAAGAAAGCCAACCCCTAATTCAGAAACCAAAAAAGAGTACAAAATGAAGAATGGATGGGAATACCAAACGCCCAAAGAATACATATATACATTAGTTTTACAAACAAGCAAGGGACTATTTTTGTGCCGCAAAAACTGGATTTTCAGTCACAAGTTACTTCCCATCGTCGCAAATCCACCTTCTTCAGTTCAGACCGATGCTCGAAAAGGGAATCCAGAGAAGAGATAAATTTTGAACTTGATGGCTTTAGAATAAGCAATTAGGTTATCTCAACGACGTTGTCCATAATTTTACACATAATTTGTGTTATTTGGCACACAACATAATTTTTTCTATTGCACGAAATTAGCTAAGTTGATATCCTCTCTGATTCGGACACTTGTATTTGGTCTATTGCACATGATGGCGTTTTCTCGGTAGGAGTGTCTCGTAGGCATATTGACGCTCACCTTTTGCCCTTTTTGGATCCTCCTACTACATGGGACAAGTCTCTTCCTCGCAAAGTGAATATCTTCATGTGGCGTTTATTGCTTGACAGGCTTCCGCATCATCTCAATCTCTCGTCCCGAGGTATCGAAATCCCGAAGATCTCTTGCCCTTCTTGTAATGGTAATGTGGAGTCCAACCCCTCAATGGTTTCGAGTGTGACATTGCCAAAGATATTTGGAGGCTCGTATGTACTTGGTGTGACGCCTCCATGCCTTTATTCGTATCCCACATCCATTGGAGAGATTGGTTGAGTTCTTGGCACGTTTCTAAAGAGAAGATTCATCGTATGTGTGTTATCATCGCGACTTGGCGGTTTCGTAATAATATCACTTTTAACTCTCACTCTATCAGGAAAAGTAACATCTTTATAATATTCGTTTGTACTCTTTTTCTTGGCTTAAGTCTACTGGTCGTATGCTTTATAGTTGGACTGATTGTTTAAAATCTCCCATGTAAACGCTAGGTTCGTTTTTTTTTTTTTTTTTTTTTTTTTTAATGAAATGCCGCTGTTAAAATAAAAACAACATAATTTTTTCGGTAGGTTGTATTGATATCAGAGTTCATCTACTCAATAGGTTGTACTGATAGCTGAGTTCATCTAGCTAGTGATCATTGTATTCGGTAAATACGTTGTCTGAGCTCAAACTCGTCAACTGTTAACATTGTGGTTGCATTTTGTCTTGTTATTCGGCACACAACATAGGTTAACTTGCCATCGTATTTATATATTGTTGGTTAGTTGTCTTTCTTTGACTTTAATGCAGGTATCCGGGCGTTGCGGTGGCGGGTACCCTGTAATTAAAGTTCAGACACCAACAAAATAACAATGACAAGCTGATTAACCTGAGAAAAACAAGAAGAAAATGATCCCAATTCGGCTCAATTCATTCGCTTTTACCGGTTCTAACAGTACTCTCAGATTCGTTTTCAGACGACTTTTATTTGCTAGCCAAACCAGTGGCGACTCCAGTTCCTGGTTAATCTAGTTGAACCTGTTGGTCCGGTCCAGTTTTTAAAATATTTATCAACTTGTTTGCATATGAATTGTATGAAGCTTTGTGTGTTTTATTCGTTTGTACAATATGTATAATATCATGTATTTTTCATTTTAGTTGTGTTTTAAAAATAATTTATTAGAAAAGTTGAAAAGTCAATAGGTAGTTACGGTTATAGACGTTCTTTTTCTCTATATTAAATTACAATTTATTTTTTTAATTATATTTTTTAAAACATGTCTACAAAAAGTGCTTTAAAGTGTTGTAACTAATGTTATTATAGTACTTATTAAAACCAACACAATTCCGTAAGTGTGATTTTAAAAACTCTAAGGGTATGTTTGACAACAATAGCTGTTGCTGGTGCTGGTGCTGATGCTGATGTTGAAAATGATTAAAATTATAGATTTTTTTTTTTTTTGTAGTGATGTTTGACAAACTAGTTGAAATTGTAAATTAAAAGTGTAAAATGAAATAATTAGAGATTATTTTGTAAAAAAAAAAAAGAAAAAAAAAAACTGTAGCCCCCGTAATCTTTTATAAGTTGGTTCAAGGAACTTTTATTTTTGAAGATTATTTTTACTATAATGTTTCATAATTTGTTCAGCCAAACAACGCTACTTTTTAGACAAAATATTATTTTGTGAAAAAAAAAGTTGTAGCCCCGTAATCTCTCATAATCTGCGTCACCAAACACAGCCTAAATGCTTTGTAATGTAGCAGAAAAGATTGTAGAATGCTATTACAAAATGATAACTGCCACAATAAGAGGTATATGTGGTATCAAAGCAGAGGGATGAATATTTGATAAATACGGTTTCATGTGCTTATTAGACTGCTTATTCCGTTCAGATTGTACTTATTACGTTCAGCCGTCATTTCTCAATTGTTTTTCGTGTGCTTATCAGATTCAGAGAGAGCTAATTCAAATGAGTGCTTAACAGATGCAGACACTTATTCAGCGGTTAAAATTCTGAATAAGTGCTTATTTCAGTTTAGATACAGATTAGTCAGATTCTAAAACTGCTTGTTAAAGGTCAAACACTATAACAGAAAATCATAAATCAAACACTGCGTTTTTTTACCTAATATGCTCTTTAGTTCTCTTCGATTTAAATTTTCAAGCCTTTTTTAACAACCAACCCCATTAAAAAAAACAAGACGAACGCAAGAAACTAGTAAAAAGAAAACAAGAATGCGAGAAAGTGAGAAACCAGAAAAGAAATCAAGTGCCATCGACGTCTTCCAACCGTTTCAAGAAATACGTCAGCAAAAACTGTTGTCATGTATCATGTTGAGCATAACTGGCAAACTAAGCAAAAGCCAAGATGAACTGTTTCAATCTCCATGACAACATCTACAAGTCATAGATTGACCAAATAGCTAGCTTACTTAGATAGAAAACATAACTTATCCGCCCTCCTTTATATTCACTTCTAATTTCGGAGCCTGGTAGAACGCCTTGTGCCAGTCGCAATTTCCTCTGACTTCTTTGTGTTTTTGTCTTGACTGTTACTTTTTGCAGTTGAGGTTTTCTCCTTTGACTGCTTTGTTTTTTCGGCTTGACTTTTGCTTTTTGCAGGTGGGGTCTTCTCATTTTCTGCGGAGCTGTCTAGTGTTGTTTTGCGCTTCTTTCGTGCCATTGAGGCCTTTTCGGTTTCAGCTTCTTCCTCCACACTAGACATATCAATGTCATCATCTTGACTTCCACTGTATGCTTTGACTATATAAATCTGTGGAAGCATCAAGCATGGAACCTCTTAATAAACTTTTAAGCGTGTAAAATAGGTAATTTTTTGTACATGGATCAAGCATGGAAAGCATCAAGCGAGTTGGGCAACAAATCAAAATGGAAAGGTCAAAAGACTCAAAACAGGTAAATTTTTGTCAATGGATCAAAAATGAATAAGCACATGTTGACCATTAAAAAAGGTTTTACTCATTAAAACAGCTTTGACAGCTCTATACTTTGAGCCATTTTGAGTATTTTACATAGCTAAACCTTTTTATATCACCAATTTGTTTAGCTAAATCTTTCAATTATACACCGATTAGAAATAAAACATTATCCGTTTAGCTATTCATTAGCTAGCGGGCAAACCTTTACAATGAAATTATTTAAAGAAATACCCAAAATCTTCTTGGGTTTATTGGTTCAAATGCAAAAGGGTTCACATAAACAAAATGTACCTTGAATCTTGTTGGCTCAATCAATTCAAATACCAAAGCATCACCATCATCAGTTTTATGTTCTAGCGCAAATGCTATCCATCCGCCACTGAGTCCAGTTCTGCTGCTAATAAACACAGCCTCGGATTCGTTGCCATCCTCATCTTCTAATACCATATTCACCGTTGACTTTGGAAGATGGGCCTTACAAAATCTTTGAGGTAGCCCCTATTCGAATGTAAAATTAACCAAAAAGGCACACATACTGATTAGCTTTTATATATGTTGCAATAGGTATAAGCTTCAAATAACAAGTCAGATACAGTATGTGGCTTACACTTGTAAGTAGTAAGCGTGTAAAAATAAACTCAAAGATATATAAAAAGTCAGTACCAATTTTGAGTCTTGTAATATCAGAAAAAATCTTCATAGTTGTAAGAAAGGCCTGTAATTTTAAACAAATTGTGTTTTTTTTCACATTTTTTTTTAACTGAAAACGTTTTTTTTTTTTTTTTTTTTTTTTTTTTTTTTTCTAAAACTACAAGCACAATATGTAGGCTTTTTATATATAATCTTCCCCAAATAATAATAAATAAATAAAAAATACGATTGAACACATTGATAGCTGTGAAAACTTTGACAAAAATTTATACAATTTGTCATTTTTTTATGCTATGTAGTAAAAGTGTGTTCAAATATTGGTCGCAATGTTCCTATAACATGAAATAAAAAATTGCTCATTTTGCCACTTACCAACCAAAAGCAACTGTAAACATGCGAACGGACCATTGACTTGATAAAAGATGGATAGTCAGACTGCAGATTGCTTTGAAGTTTCTCTGCAGACTTAATTGCTTGAGCCCTTTTTTCATACGAAGCCATTCTGCATTCTTCTAGCGGTCTTACGATGTAACTGAAAATGTATACTATCCTTGTGATCCATAACATTTATGTGCCATAAGGTAATAAAAAAAATTACTATATGCCATTCGAACCTTGTCCATGAAGAATCAGACTTTGATCTCCTCCTGACATTTGGAAGACCTATATCAACCTGTAGATACATGAAATTTAGAGATAAGTTTTAAACATCAAATAAGAACTACAGAGTAATATTTATTGCAGATAATATTAGTCTTTTAGGATTAGTAGAAGTTTATCAAGATAAAATTTCATATATAAGTGCACATTGAATACACAATTCAGTTTCCATATATCAGTTTATTGTGATCTAATAAGTTTTTGTGAGTGGCGTTGGACCAGAACTACTATATCTTAATTAAACATGACACGTTTCGTTAAGTATGGCACAGAAACAAATAGCTCTGCAGCTCTCTTATGAAGCTTAAAGGCTTAAATCATAGTTATGATGCATCCATGTCCTATAACGAGTTACAGAGAAATTTCTATCTCATGACCACTTTGAACACAGAATGTTGTAAGTCAATAACAATTACTCCTTATAACTATGGGTTAAGTATCAGAAGTTACACCAAGCACGTGTTTTTGCAATCAATGGAGTGAATGGACTTAATAAATTTAACGCTACGCTTTCCTATAATATCTGCAAAGTAATTAATAATATACTTGTTCTATTCTCTATCCGATATAACAAACCTTGTTATTCAATAAACAACATTAATGTCAAACTTACTTCATCTTGATATGTAATAATGGGGTTGCGTGCACGTGTTGAACGCCTTGGTTCTACTACTTCAGCATTCCTTATTTTTGGTTTAACTTCACGTTGCTGCTTGAAACAAATAGAAAAAAGTGTCATATAACTATATAAACACTCACATTGTCACAGAAGTTGACTATAAGTATGAGAAATACACTACCTTGAACTTCTTCTCAGATTTTGAAAGTTCTGATAGGTTTCTAGATATCTTCAAGATTCCAAGTTCCTTCAAAAACAATCAGAAAATCATAAGGTCAGACTTATACCAAACTGCGCAGGAACTTCATAATTTAAAAAACGAGCCACATATGTTAATATTGCTAAGTTAATTAATTTACAGCTACAGGTATGAGCAATTGTAAATACGTGAGCACTGAGCAGTTTTTGACCATACTGTTGAATTACCTCCAATCTCTTTTTGTTCTCAAGTAGTTGTTGCTTACGAGCGTCTTCATAAGTGTTGGTTGTGGTCTCCTCAGCCATCAAATCACCTGTTGCTGTATTGAATGATTACAAATCTAAGAAAGCGTAAAAGCCTAGAAAGAGCATATTATTCATTTATATAGAATATAAGGCATATAGAAAGTAACCCACATGACACGTAACTATTGCACGTGTGCATATCTGCCCCAAGAGCAAGGAGCTAATCAGATTCAACTTACACGTTTATATATACTCAATCAGTCAATCTACTTTGTACGTATAATTAATTTAGTACAAAAACTAATACTCCAAATACCATAAAAACTACACGGGTTGACTCAATTTTTTGAAAATCAATCACCATGGCATTTTGGAAGTGATTATCAGATTCTTGCATTTTCAAGTGGCAATTAATCAGCTTCTAGTGAGCAGGTATAACAAAACTGGTTATAAAAAAGCCAATTAATCAGTTTACGAGTAGCTAGAAAAATAAAACTTATATCTTTAGAGAACTAGAGATTTTCCTACACTCAAATAACTAGTTATCTGTTTCTCACAACTTTAAACAAGCATTAGCACATACAAACACCATACCCGAAAACCTATTTTATTACAGCTAATCATAGAATTATGTCATATTTCCATATCGCAAACATCTTGGAATGGCCAGAAAAGAATCCAAAATCGGCCACGGGAATGCCAGTCAAGCCGCACGCATAGAGCCAAAAAAGGCTAGACTTTTCCCAACTAGCTTGAATAAGGATACCCCTCTGGCTACCCGTTTAATTTCCAAACACAATGGCAAACACCCCTCAATTTAAAAAATAAATCTTGTTCCCAAAATGTGGTTTTAGCATCAAAATTGCTTCATTTCTAATTTAAATAAGCTAGATATTTATTAAAAAGCCAGATCCAAACTAATTAAAGATCCATAATACTACTAATCCAAAATACCAGTCAAAGCAATGATATTATAATAAAAAAAACCCTAACCCTAAAAAAGCAATAAAGATTCAACCTTTTTACAACAAAAAAAAAAAGCCCAAATAAGAAATGGGGTTTACTTAACTATATAAAAAGTAAAAAATGTAAACTTTATGCAAAAAACAAAATATAAAGATTGATGAAAAGGGTTTAAATTTTACCTGAAATTAGGGCTCAAAATGGTGTGAAAGAATTTGTAAAGATTATTACACACAGTGAATGTGTTTGTGTATGTGTGTAAATAGAGTTTGAATTTTGAACTGGCGGTCAAATGGGTTTGATTTTTTATGGGATTTTGTGGTTTTGGTCCTTCATGTGTATTAGGTATGACACTATTGATTCTTAGGGGCTAGGGAGTGATCACTACAATATTTTCAACCCTCCCAAAATTGTCCAATAAGATTAGGCCCTTGGGAGTGGTGGGCGGTTTGGCCATCGGGTTCCTCAACCCGCCGGTATGCTCACTCCTTTGGCCATCGGGTTCATAGAACGAGTTGGGAACCGGGTTTATAACCCGTTGTATAAGCCGTTTAGAAGGGGCAAATTTGCAAAAGTAAATTGACCGTTTGGAATTGAATTTGTACACGTATTATTTTTTATTAGTTGTGTTATAATTTATTAATACGTTTTATTAAAATATACTTGTAACATCGTCTTTGGGAAAGCGGTTGTAAAGATATTGATGTGCTGAACAATGCCTTGGTCGATTATAGCACCAAGAACAAAGGGAAGCCTTTCACTCATCAAGCGGCTTGGGAGGTTGTGAGGAATGAAGCCAAATGGTTGGCACAAAAAACTGTTGGTCAAACATCTTCGTCTCATACTGAAAAGCGAAGAGAGTCATCGGAGGGGGGAAACTATGAGTCGGCTAGCAACGACGCCGATACTATATTGCCGGATCTGAATGAGAACACAACTACAAGTCGGGCAAGAAAAGGGAAAAAGAGTGTTGGTGGTGAAGCTTCGTCAAAGATTAGTATTGCCGAGACCGTCGACGCATACGCGGCAAGGAAAACAAAATACATTGAGGATGTTAATGCTAAACAACAAGCACTTTTGGACTTACAACTTGAACAAGCGACTAGAAAGGTTGTGAAGAGTGACTTCAAGTTCTTCACCAAGCTGCACGATCACATAACCGACCGAACAATGTTATCGTGGATGATTGAGCAAAAAAAGAAATTGCGGCGAAGCACGGATGGCATTGTGATCTTTAGATATCTATTGTTGTAGTTTTATTTCTATTATTATGTTATGGACTTTATCGTACTTTTATTTTAATTGTTATGTAATGAACTTTTATTTTTATTATTATGAAATGTTATGTGTTTTAGTTATAAATTGTGTAGTTTAATTGTTTGGAGGAAAAAATGAAAAATTTGGGAGGGCTGAAAAATCATGGGCGCCAGTGAAATTGGTTGGGAGGGCTGGAAGGTTGAGCTGAGTTGGCAGAATTTGATTGATCAAATTGGGAGGGTTGGATATTTGGGAGGGTTCCACTACCTATCCCCTTATGCCAACTCAGCTCAACCCTTCAGCCCTCCAACCAGCCCTCCCAAACAATTTCACTTGCGCCCATGATTTTTCAGCCCTCCCAAATTTTTTATTTTTCCCCCCTAAACTATTAAACTACACAATTTATAACTAAAACACATAACATTTCATAATAATAAAAATAAAAGTTCGTTACATAATAATTAAAATAAAAATACGATAAAGTCCATAACATAATAATAGAAATAAAACTACGACAATAGATATCTAAAGAACCCACGATTTGGCCAAAGCCTCCTCTTCTATCGCCGTCCAATTTTTTTTCTCCGCTCGTTTCGGGAATTTCTTTGGTGTCACTTCTTGCACTTCAACTTCTTCATCGTCGTCTTCATCTATATATTGTGAAAACTTAAAAAAGTCGACACTAAAACTAAAAAAACTAATACAAAAAAATTCGACACTAAAACTTAAAAAAAAGTCGCCAATAAAACTAATAAAACTACACACTAATAATAATAACTCAAACAATCAATAAAACTAATAAAACTACACACCAATAAAACTAATAAAACAACAACACTAATAATAAAAATAAAACAACTAATAAAAATTTTAAATTCGTACCAAACGGATATTGTTGAGTTTCTGGGACGACGTCATCATCATCATCATCATCATCGTCGGTACCGGGAAGATTATCACGGTAGGCGTACGGCTCCAACGGCTTGAACTCGACCTCCGCCGTTTGTCGTACTAAGTAGTTATTTGGATGCATTGGTGGAGGATGAGGAGGATGATTGTATGCATAAGGTTGAGGATAGTAAGGATCCGGTGGTGCGGGACGATAGTACGGATCGACAACCGGTCGCTGCGTTTGAGTTTGGGGCCGAAACATTTGTTGTCGAGAGCCCTTTCCACGTCCGGGTTTAGCAACCCCTTTTCCTTTTCTTGAATCCATGGTGATAAATTGTTGAAGATGAAGAAGAGAGTAATTTTTTTTTTTTTTTTTTAAGCTTCGAAATGAAGCTGTAAACAAAATGTATATATATATATATATATATTTTTTTGACTGCATTCAATGCCCAACGCTCTAATAAATGTACAAATTCAACATGCAACGGTCAATTTTATTTTGCAATTTTGCCCCTTCCAACGGCTTCAACAACGGGTTAAAAACCCGGTAGCCAACCCGTTCAACCTACCAGATGGGCAAAGGAGTGTTCATACCGGCGGGTTGAGGAGCCTTTTGGCCAAACCGCCCACCACTCCCAATCCCCTTACTGTTTAAAACAGGAGCAATGTGTAATAAATGGACCTTGATTTTTTATTATTTTTTTGCAAAAATGACAACTTTATGATGAACTCCAACAATAGTTGAAGAAAATGAATGCAAACAATCAGACACAATTTTAGTGAGATCTGAATCTAACGTAGTATTTCGTACGTAGGAATCATAGATGTAATGAAAAGTATTTGGAATGGAATGGAATGAAAATTTAGGGTGCGTTTGGTTCACAAGTGGGATTGGAATTGGATTTGGATTTGTGAAAGGTTTGAAAGAAATGGGAATAAAAGATAATAAGGTAGGGTCCACCTTACAATCTAAAATATTATTATCCGAATATATAAGATCACAGTGTGTCAGAATTTTTTAATATTTATCCGAATATGAATTGTGACTTTGTGAGTGAGTGACATAACGTAGGGTCCACCACTTGGTTTCATTCACCAAAACCCACCAATGTAGTATGGAATGAATATTTATTCATGAGGGCCCACTTTATGATAGAAATATTGAACCAAACAATTAGTTAAGGGAATGAAAGCATTACTTGATAGTGATACCCACAAAACAAACGGACCCGAATGAAAATTTATTGTTTGTTTTAAATTTTGGAATCGAATCACTTTTTCTTGATCTAATCCATTTTGCGTTGCAACTACCATTTCATTTCGTAGTTAGGCTATCTACAATGGGACGGAGAATATCGGTCGGTCACTTCACTTGACCGATATTTACATCGGTCAAGTCCATTGTGGGTATATCGGTCGAGCACCATGGAACAAAAGAATCGGTCGATTTTATGACCGAAATTTGTAAACATTTGTGTGTAAAAAAAAAAAAAAAAAAAACTTTTTTTTAAAACTTTACCACTTTTACAACCTTATAAATACCAACCTCAAGCACACTTCTAAACACACAATTCAAACACACACACAAACACATTCAAAATCGAAATTCAAGATCGAAACTCAACATTCAAAACAGCAAATGTCTCGCAAAGATTTCTCCCAACAATTCCCCAGTCCTCGTCGAGATTTCTCACAACAATTCCTCAGTCCTCCAAATGAAGTTTATCACACTCCACCAGAGGATATCTTTCCGGTATTCCAACCGGAAAATGAACCGGTGAACACTTCACCGGTTGTCGAACAACAACTCAATGCATTTGGACTCACGGAGGATGAACTGCGACTTCTAGAGCAAGATGAGGAAGTCAGTAGACAAATAGAGGAACAAGAACTACAAGAAGAAGCTGCTCGTTTAGAGCAGGAAGCCAGGGATGAAGAACATTGGAGGAAGAACTGGTTTGACATAATAGAAGGAAAGTATTATGACGGAGAGTTTAGGTCGTCTTCGAGTGAAGACGGTTGAGTTTCAGATGATTCCTTTTCTTAATTTGTAGTTTTATTTTCATTATCGTATCGTAGTTTGTTAATCTTTAATTTATGTAATGTTTTTATTTTTAATGAATTTTTGGGTTTTTTTTTTTTTTTTTTTTTTTTTTTTTTTTTTTTAATGTTTGATTTAAAAAAAATAAATAAAAATAAAAATAAAAACAAAAAAAAACCTCGGTCATCGACTGTGGCACTTTGGTTATGTCTGGTCACCGGAGAGAGAAAGCTGACGTAGCAACCGGTGACCCAGGTCACGACTGTGACTAGCCTTACCCTCTATTTTAATTAGAGTTAATTTCAAAAATGGTCCCTGTGGTCTGTCGGGTTTAACACTTTTAGTCTCTATACTTTTTTTAAACGAATCTTCTCCTCGTGGTTGCGACCCATAACGGGTTTGGTCCCTTGACCAAATTTTCCGTTAGTTTGACCGTTAAGTTAGTCATGTGACCAAATCGTGAGGGGTAATTATGTCTTTTCATGTTGGCTTGTCTCTTATACTTAGTAGGGTTTGTGTACTCTGCTTATTTCACTCAAAAAAACACAACACAAGCAAATCAAACACAAACATGAATCGACAGGTTAGGTGCAATAGGTGTGGAGCACGATCTACCATTGTAACTTCTTGGACTCCAATCAACCCAGGAAGACGATTTTATTGTTGCGGAAAAAAAGTAAGTGTATTATTAATTTGGTTAAAAAACCCCTAATTTCATGTTTGACCTTTTTTTTTTTTTTTTTTTTTTTTTTTAATTTTTTTGTAATAGCCAATCAATTGTGGGATAATCGATTGGTATGATCCCCCAATGTGTGAACGAGCTGTCCAAATAATTCCAGGCTTGTTGGATTCAATGAATGAGTTACAAAGGGTAGCACAAGAAAAAACAGTTGAAGCTAAGAAGATGAAGAATATGCTTATTATTAGTTGGATCTTTTTTCTTGTTGTTTTTGCTTTCAGGTAGTTAATGTATTATACATTATGTTTGAAGGTAGTGTTAGGAGGTTATGTTATGTTTAGAAATGGACTAGTGTATCAAGTTGTATTTTGGGTTTATGATGAATGGAAAAAAGTAGTTTCAACTTGAAAAAAACAAGTAGCATTTAACTTTTACTACATTACAAAGTACTTGCATACATAGATGCATATTACATTACTACCATCGTACATAGAAGGTATTCAAGTACCATCAAAAGATTAAGTCATGCATAGTAAACCTAAAAAGCTACCACATGCTCTTTTTCCCTTTCCCTTTGGTGTCTGGCATGCTCCTTTTCCCTCTCCCTTTGATTCATGCCCAAGTGTGCTCATTTGCAAGCCCTAGAACTTGAAGCCTTTTACATGATATTGAAAGAGAATGAGTTTGAACATGAGCAGTGACTGACCTTGTACACTTTTTTGGAATTTTTGATAGAGCTTGATCATCTTCAGAGCTTGAATGATAACTAGACACATAGCTAGGAATAGAGCTAAGTTCAGAGCTGCAATTTAAGTTTGAACCATCAACCCTTTTCTTTGTTATTTTGTTAACTGAGCTTGAATAATTGTATGGTAAATTCCATGGTGGTTGGGGAGACATGAGCTCATCAGATAATGTTGAATCAGATGAAATTTCAATGATGTCTGGCTTGGAAGTCATTGTTGAGTACTTTTGATAAAGTTTTGGGTGTTGACAGTTTTTTTTTGGTATATGTTGTGTGTATTCAAGTTAATTTAAAGACCTTTTTAGTCCCAAGATAGTCAAGGCAAGAGTAAATGGAATTGAATGCTAGGTTGGTAAAGTGAGTAATGTATTTGTATGTTTGTGCATATATAGGTTTAATATAGGAGACTTAGACTTTTATAAATTTGACTAAATAAGGTGCACATGTGGTAAAGTGAGTAATGTATCTGTATGTCTGTTTTTTGTGCAAATATGGTTTCAAGCATAACTGAGAAATTGACTTTTAGAAGTGAAACTACAATGTACCAAATTGGGTACCAAAACAAGCATAAATATGACTTAGAAATTGACTTTTAGAAGTCAAAATACAATGTACCAAAATGGAATTGAACATTACCAAGTCTAATAACATAATTCACTAACAAATTACCAGAAACATACATAACTTGGTCTTACAAACATACATAACTTGGTCTTACAAACATACATAAAAGTCTAATAGCATTTTATAAAAGTCTAGAAACATGGAAATTAACTAGTTCCAAATCAATCAGAACTCATCCTTCTTTTGGTTGATGTCTTTGTCATCTTAGTTGGTGAAGTTTGAAGCATCACATGAATTGGTGGAGTTTGTGTCACTTGAGTGGCTGGTGGATCTTGTGAGGAAAGGTCAATCTCTGAAGCTTCTTGTGCAGCCTGTGTGTCACTTGCAGCATGTGGAGCCTGTCCAGTTGGTGGAGTATGTGAAGCTTGTGCATCACTTGCAGAATTCACATTTGGGCAACCCTTTTTGTTATGACCAACTCCCTTACAGTTGCTGCAACTAATACTCTTACCTGCTCTACTCAACTTTTTTCTCTTTACAATTCCTTCAGACAATTCAGCTGCACTCTTCCTTCTCTTTTTTTGTGGCCTACCAATTTGTGGTTTAGGATCTGGTGGGATAATTGTGTTTAGGTTATTGGATTTTTCCCAAAAATCAGGACCATTTGGGGGATTTATTTTAAACCTGTACATATCTTTCCAAGTAGATAACCAATAGGTTTCATGACAATAAGACTCTGGTATTCCTGTTTCTTCCCCATTACTTGCCATGTTCCAAATGGCAGCCACTGCATGCTTGCAGGGTATACCTGTTAACTCCCACTTTCTACAACTACATTCCCTAGTCCTCATATTTACTACACACTGAAACCCATCAGGACCATTGGCTTGGTATAAGTCAGCACCATTCCATTCAATCTATATATCATACATTACCTAGTTACAAACTTGAAACAACTATACTGAAATGTTAAAAAAAATAATGAAAGAGTTTGGCAATGTACCTTTATATGTGTTGCATCTTTGACAATTGTTTGGAAAATTATAGTAGCATTGGGTGTAAGAGGACCATCAGATTTGATAATAACTTTCTGCACAATAACAATTCTTTTCATTAGATACACTCTAATGAATTTCAAACATGTGATGATAGGTTTGTCCCTTCCATCTACAAGCTGTCTGTTAAGTACTTCACATATGTTATTCAATAATACATCACAGTGTGCCCTTCCTGCAAGTTTAATAAAAGTACTAGTTTGTCAAAAGAAGTTAAATTTTTGTGAATACAGTTGAAAAGTAAAAGTAAGTATACCTGAAAAGTAAGATCTAGTCCAGTGTTGGGGTGGGATCTTTTTCAACCATTCATAAGCTTCTTTATTAAAAGATTTCAGTGTTTTCATATGTTTATCAAACTGCTGCACAGTATTAGCAGTTGCACATCTCCATAACATCTGTCTGTACATTTGACCTCTCCAACTCAACTTCATATTGTCATATATGTGTAATGTGTTTAAGACAAAACCTATGCTCAGCATTAGGAAAGATCTCTGCTATTGCTGGTATGACACCCTAAGATAGTTGAAATATAAAACAAGTTCATTATCTGAAAATGGAAATATAAAGCAAGTTTGATTGAATCAATTGAAATATAAAACAAGATTAATAAAAACCATACATTTTGCCTGTCTGATATAAAGGTAAAATTTGAGTTTCTGAAAAACTCCAAGATATCACCAACACAGTCACGAAACCACTTCCATGAATCCTTGTTGTCAGACTCCACTACCAGAACCATGTTCACTACCAGTACCATGTTCCCTTTCTGACTCAGCATTAATGCTTTCATTCCTATTTGACTATCATACATCCTCATTTTCAACTACAACCTTTTTCTTTCTACCCACCAAGTCTAAGCATATCTTCAACCATTCATCCTCATTAACATCTTCAATTACATCATCACCATTGTCATATAAGACAGCATTATCTACTACATTATTAACCAAAGAGTCATCTACATTCAGTGGCTCTACATTTAGTGGCTCCTTAATAACATCATGATCAACATATAACTCAATTACCTTATACTTAACAACAAACTTCATCATTTGCAAGACATCCTGATCACTAACTAACTTCTTTAGGCCATTATCTAAATCAGTGTTAGGTTCCTTATAATAATACTCAAATGATGAGTTTTCATAACCTATCTCTTTCATCATGGTGTTAATTTCAAGAATAGAAAACACATCAGAATCTATTGAGTCTATCCAATTTACCTTGCCACCTTTATATCGTATCTTGGGAAATAACCTAGTTACATTAAAAAAATTAAGAGTTAGCTAAACAAGATTATTGATAAAAAAAAAATAATAAATAAATAAATAAAATAAAATAAAATAAAAAACCAGTTAAGAATGAACAATACAATATACTTACGATAATCATGATAGGGATCTGCTTTTGATCCCTTCATACGAACCCTCCATTCACACAACATTGATAATCCTGTGGTTGAATTAGGACTGATTTCAATTGGGGATTTTTAGTGAGAGAGTTTGTGTGATAAGTTTGGGGATGAAAAAGGTTATAAATTGTGTTATTCAGTCAAACGTAGTATAAAACACTGGTCAATAACCCGTCAAACATGAAAAGACATAATTACCCCTCACGTTTTGGTCACATGACCAAGTAAACGGTCAAACAAACGGAAAATTTGGTAAAGGGACCAAACCCGTTATGGGTCGCAACCACGGGGAGAGGATCCGTTAAAAAAAATATATGGACTAAAAGCGTTAAATCCGACAGACCACATGGACCATTTTTGAAATTATCTCTTTTAATTATATTACACACCATCATGGAATGACATTTTGTCATATTCCATTTACACCATTCATTCTCTCATCCATTACAACGTAGCATAAAACATGTAAAATGATTCATTCCATTACAACATACCAACCAAACAAGAATTGAAGCACTAATGACTCACTCGATTACTATATTCATTACATTACATCGTTCATTTATTCCTTCATCGTTCCATTTCGTCCAACCAACTAGACCCTAAGTGTATTACTAATCATGTGTTATTGGATTTGTATCCTCATATTCACATTATTGACAATTTAACAATGAGCAATCACATATATAGAATTTTGGGTCTTCTAAGGGTTCGTTTCGTTCGTAGGTGTGATTAGAATCGGATTTGGATTTAGATTTAGTAAGAAAGAAATGAGGAGAGGGAATGTTATTTATTAGATTTTAAAAATATATTTATTTTATTAAGAAATTATAATAAAATATATTATTTAAATATAAAAAGTACAAAATAAAAAAATAGTTGAAATATATGTGGTACATAAATTTTATCAAATAAAATAATCTAATTTCCCTTACATTTTTTCTTGAAAACCACCAATTGAGTAGGAAATACCGAAATAGAAATTTGATATGAAATGATTACTTCACTCCTCTATTGGTTATGCGCACGTCAAATCAATATTTATACGGCTAGAAATTACGTGAGCCTATCGGGGCACACACGTATACATTTAGAGAACATTTTAGTTAATGTAATTAATATATTAGATGTATTAATTATATTAAGTAATGTTTACGAAATTAATTAATAGTCGATGGTTAACCGTTAGACGCTTATTTTAACTAACGGGCTAAATTAATTATTTGTAATGTACTAATAATAAAAGCCATGTGAGAAGTGAAGTGCTCTCAGCCACTATTGTCCAATATGGAATAGATTGTTTCATGAATATGGAAAAGATTGTCTCTTGCTTGTACAGAAAGCCAAGAGATTAATATATATATATATATATATATATATATATATATATATATATATATATATATATATATATATATATATATATATATATATATATATATTAATGCCTTGGTTCTTGAGATACTCATGCATTGAAATCATAATAAAACCATACGGCACATTCAAAAACTATTGACAAACTGATCGAATTTTTTCTTTAAAGTATTCGATCAAGTTAACCAAGAAACTAAACCAAGTGTTTTGTGTTTCATTCGCAAGCAAGTACTAGCATCCTAGCGTTCTTGTTAGACGTGTAGTGTGTGTATTCGACAGAGATCAACTCACTATAGTTGATTGATTCGTGTGTTCGTGATCAAGATCAAGACTTGGTGTTTATCTATTTTCAATAAATTCGAGGTTAGTATTTATTATGTGTTTTAATTCATAATATTAAACATAGATCCATCCGCTGCGTACTCGTGGTATTGATGGTTTAATCAATATTAAATTCCAACAATTACTTCACTCCTCAATCTGTGTACCAAACAAATACTAGTAATTGAATGATTCTATACCTTGTGAAACCCGCATACCAAACTGCGCCTAAAACTCGGGCCATAAAGCGCTTTAGACTATCTTTAACCATTCTCTTGAAACGATCTTTTTCTCAATATCTAAAGTATGGAGCATCAAAAATAATATCTAATCATGCTCCATATCCTCCATATTTGAAGTATCACTATTTATCATTCAAAATTGTTATAATTACTTTTTACTAAGGCCACACGGAGTGGAACAATTTATGGCCAAACGGTATGCCCATACCGCAGGCTACACCGCCGCCGGCGGTAAATTTATGGGAAAAATTTTTGGTCACCGGCTTGGCAAACCGTTGGTGATAAATTCAAAAGGAACGTTGCAAATGGACTTTGGGAAGAGGAATAATGTAAGTGAACGTTGCAATACACAAAAAT
Organism: Artemisia tridentata subsp. tridentata; assembly: GCA_021014915.2. NCBI lineage: Eukaryota > Viridiplantae > Streptophyta > Magnoliopsida > Asterales > Asteraceae > Artemisia > Artemisia tridentata. The sequence goes on along the minus strand of CP139506.1, from coordinate 116,977,736 downwards.
TCAAAAAAAAAGTGAACGTTGGTGGCCTTAAAAAAAATACTAATAAAAAATTCCCTATATATATTTTCAACCCCAAAAATTATATTACTTCAACCCAAAACACACACAACAACTTAAAAACTCTTCCATGGATTCAAGAAAACAAAAAAATGTTTCATCCGGGTCTAAAAGTCGAGGCCGAGGTGTTCGAAGTCAAGTTGCTCCTCCACCGAGTCACCAAGGTTACTACCCTCAACCACCGACTCCCCAAGCTTACTACCCTCAACTATCGACTCCCCATGCTTACTACCCTCCACCGATGCAACCAAAGGAATACGTGATCGATCAAACGGCGGAGCTTGAATTTGATCCGATGCTTAACTATCGAGATGAAGTTGTTCCCGAAACACAAGAACTTCCTAAAGGTAATTTTTTTTTTGTTTTTTTACATTCGTTTTTTTTTTGTTTTTTTAAATGATGAGGTTCAAGAAGTGCAAGATGTTCCGACAAAGAAAGTGAAGAAACGAGCGGATAAAATCCCTTGGACTCAAGAGGAAGAAGAAGCTTTGGCTAAGGCATGGATTCATATCTCGACATGTAGAGTAGTCGGGAATGAACAACATAGAGACAAGTTTTGGGAACGGATTTTAGAGCATTTCGCGTCACTCATGGGTGGAACAACTCGAACTCATCATAGTTTAAACACAAAGTGGAATACAATGAACACAAACATGGGTGTATTTAACGGCTTGTACCACCAATCGGTATTTTTTAAATTTGGTTTTAAATTATTTTTTTTAAAATTCTGTTCTTTTTTTTTTCATTTTTTTTTTTTTTTTTTTTTTTTTTTTTTTTTTTTTTTTTTTTTACATTCGGACTTATATTTCTTTTTTTGTAGGCTCGTCTACGGGAGAGCGGATGCAATGATATGGACGTTATGAAAAACGCTATGACTGATTATAGCACGAAAACGCGAAAACCGTTTACTCACCAAGCGGCATGGTTGGTGGTCAAAGACTAAGCTAAATGGGTAGAACAAAAATGTGTTACCGGGACATCTTCCACACATTTCGACAAGCGAAGAAAGTCATCCGAGGGGGGGGGGGAACTATGAGACGGATAACAACGATCCCAATAATGTCATCCCGGATTTGAATGAGGACTCAACCCCCACGCGTTCAAGAAAAGGGAAAAAAAAAGTTGATGAAATGTCGTCAAAGGCGGATAGTGTTGTTGAGACCGTCAACTCATATGCGAAAGCGAAGAAAAAAATGATGGCGGATATCACGGAGAAGACACAACAACTTTTGGACATCCAAATTCAACAAGCTACTGACAAGAAGGAGAGGCAAGACTTCAAGTACTACTTGGGGCCACATGACCACATCGAAGATCCGATTATGTTGGAGTGGGTAAAGAACAAAAAACGCCAACTCGCAACAAAATATGATTGGCCATGTAATTTCTAGATATTTGTTAGTTCTAGTTTTAATTTCGATTATCATGTAATGGACTTTTTTATGTCGTATTTTTATTTTTTATCATGTAATGGACTTTTTTTTTGTATTAATGAAATGGTATGTTGTTATTAAAAATTGTTTAGTTTAAATATTAAAAAAAAAAAAAGAAAAAAAATTGAGAGGTATGAAAATTTATCGGGCGCCAGTGAATTAGGTTGGGAGGTATGAAATTTATAGGAATGAGTTGACTGAAGCTTATTGGCGGCCTAATAAGTTGATACTTTTTGATTTCTTATCCAACCATCGGTTGTGATTTTTTTTATTAGTTTAATATAAATATCTTTGAATTAAATGATATGTTTGAAAATGATTTTTCGAAAGGGTAAATTGCAAATTTCGTCCTAATGTTTGCCAAAATTGCAAATAATACACCGAATGAAAAAAAATTGCAAATTTGCCTAATATGCTCTTTAGTTTACTTCGATTTAAATTCTCAAGCCTTTTTTAACAACAAAACCCATTAAAAAATACAGGACGAACGCAAGAAACCAGTAAAAAAACAAGAAGAATGCGAGAAACCAGAAAAGAAATCAAGTGCAATCGACGTCTTCCAACTGTTTCAAGAAATAAGTCAGCAAAAATTGTTGTCATGTATCAAGTTGAGCATAACTGGCAAACTAACCAAAAGCCAAGATGAACTGTTTCAACCTCCACGACAACATCTACAAGTTATAGATTGACCAAATAGCTAGCTTACTTAGATAGAGAACATAACTTATCTGCCCTCCTTTATATTCACTTCTAATTTCGGAGCCTGGTAGAAGGCCTTGTACCAGTCACAATTTCCTCTGACTTCTTTGTGTTTTTATCTTGACTGTTACTTTTTGAAGTTGAGGTTTTCTCCTTTGACTGCTTTGTTTCTTCGGCTTGACTGTTGCTTTTTGCAGGTGGGGTCTTCTCATTTTCTGCGGGGTTGTCTAGTGTTGTTTCTGGCCATACCCGTTTCTTGAATTTTGGGATATTGGCGTTTCTAAGTACCCATTTCGGTCCCCGTCCCCGTCTCCGTCTCCATACAAGATAGCTCTTGACCATTTTGAACACAGAATGTAGTAAATCAATAACAATTACTCCATATAACTATAGGTTAAGTATCAGAAGTTACACCAAACACGTGTTTTTGCAATCAATGGAGTGAATGGACTTAATAAATTTATTGCTACGCTTTCCTATTATATCTGCAAAAGTAATTAATAGTATACTTGTTCCCTTCTCTATCCGATATAACAAACCTTGTTATTCAATAAACAACATTAATTTCAAACTTACTGGATATGTAATAATGGGGTTGCGTGCACGTGTTGAGCGCCTTGGTTCTACTATTTCAGCATTCCTTATTTTTGGTTTAACTTCACGTTGCTGCTTGAAACAAATAGAAAATGTGAAAACACTCACATTGTCACAGAAGTTGACTATGTATGAGAAATACACTACCTTGAACTTCCTAGATTTTGAAAGTTCTGATAGGTTTCTAGATATCTTCAAGATTCCCAGTTCCTTCAAAAAACATTCGAAAATCATAAGGTCATACTTATACCAAACTACACAGAAACTTCCCAATTTAAAAAACAAGCCACATATGTTAATATTGCCAAGTTACTTAATTTAAAGCTACAGGGATGAGCAATTGTAAATACGTGAGAACTGAGCAGTTTTTGACCATATACTTTCCTTAAAGTTGAATTACCTCCAATCTCTTTTTGTTCTCAATTAGTTGTTGCTTACGAGCCTCTTCATAAGTGTTGGTTGTGGTCTCCTCAGCCATCAAATCACCTGTTGCTGTATTGAATGATTACAAATCTATGAAAGCGTAAAAGCCTAGAAAGAGCATCTCATTCGTTTATATAGAATATAAGGCATATAGAAAGTAACCCACATAACACGTAATTATAGCATGTGTGCATATCTGCCCCAAGAGCAAGGAGCTGTTCCGATTCAAATTCCATGTTCATATATACTCAATCAACTTTATACGTATAACAAACTTGTACCAAAACTAGCTCTCCAAAATACCATGAAAATCACTGGGTTTGACTCCCAACTTGGTTAAAAAGCCAATTAATCAGTTTACGGGTAGCTAGAACAACAAAACTTATATCTTTAGAGAACTAGAGATTTTCATACACTCAAACACCATATCCGTCAACCTATTTTATTACAGCTAATTATAGAATTATGTATACCCTCATATTTCCATATCACAAACATCTTGGAATGGCCAGAAAAGAATCGAAAGACGGCAACAGGGATACCAATTAGGCCGCGCACATCAGAGCCAAAAAAGGCTCGACTTTTCCCAAGTAGCTTAAACGAGCTGGGAAACCCGCGCGTTGCCGCGGGAATGCGGTGGTAAGTCTTGTTTGAAAGTTAGTCATTAAGGACTAAATTTGAAAAAAATCGATAAACCAAAGGACTATTTTTGAAAATGGACTAAATTTGAAGAAGATCGATAAACCAAAGGACTATTTTTGAAAACTAATTATGGAAATAATATGTTTTTTTACGTAAAAAGTCTCTAAAGTTCTTAGCGCGTTGCATCGTTAGTCCCCGAAGGAAACCAAAGGACTATTTTTGAAAATGGACTAAATTTGAAAAAAAATGGATAAACCAAAGGACTATTTTTGAAAACTAATTCTGGAAATAATATGTTTTTTTACGTAAAAAGTCCTTAAAGTTCTCGGCACATTGCATTGTTAGTCCCCGAAGGACCTACCTTGCAAACACATTTTCACCTTAGGGGCTAAACTGCACATGGCCACTGTTTTGTCAACTGTAGCTACAGTAATCACTACAGTAAATACTTCCCATTTTTAGTATAGGGTTAATACATCCGGAGGTTACTAAAGTTTCTCAAAAATTTGATTTAAGTTACTAAAGTTTTTTTTGGTTGAACCGGGTTACTATAGTTTCCCAGTTCGTCTTTCCCCTTTTAGCCTGACTGATTTTCACATTTTTTTTTGAAACTATAGTAACTTAATTCAAATTTTTGAGAAACTATAGTAACTTAGTTTATCTTTGGGAAACTATAGTAACTTAGTTCAAATTTTTGGGAAACTATAGTAACCCGGTTTAACCAAAAAAAACTTTGGTAATTTAAATCAAATTTTTGGGAAACTTTAGTAACCTCCGGATGTATTAAATACTTCCCTTTTTAGTAGTATATAAGAGTAATAGGGATACCTCTCTGGCTACCCTTTTATTTTCCAAACACAATGCCAAACACCCCTCAATCTAAATATCAAATCTTGTTCCCAAAATGTGGTTTTAGCATCAAAATTGCTTCATTTTTAATTTAAATAAGCTAGATATTTATTCAAAAAACAGCTTCAAACTAATTAAAGATCCATAATTACTAATCCAAGACACCATTCAAATCAATTATATTATAATAAAAACCCTAAACCCTAAAAAAGCAATAAAGATTCAACCTTTTATCAAAAAAAACAAAAACAAATAAGAAGTGGGGTTTGCTTATATAACTATATAAAAAAGCAAAAATGTAAACTTTATGAAAAAAACAAAGTATAAAGATTGATGAAAAGGGTTTAAATTTTACCTGAAATTAGGGCTCAAAATGGAGTGAAAGAATTTGTGAAGATTATTACACACAGTGAATGTGTTTGTGTGTGTGTGTAAATAGAGTTTGAATTTTGAACTGGCGGTCAAATGGTGTCTTATTTTACGGGGATTTTGGGGTTTTGGTCCTTCAAGGATTTTGGGGTTTAGGTATGACACTATTGATTCTTACTGTTTAAAAAAAGAGCAATGTGTAAATAAATGGACCTCTTTTTTTCTTTTTTTTTCCTTGTTTTATTACTCTAGTAGAGAAAAGTTCATTTTATCATTTATGCACTTTTTTTTTTTTTTTTTGAACAAAGACATTTTATTAGACAAAACTAAAGAACATGCAAATCACTCCTCACAAACGAGATAATTTCATGTAAAAGTACTATCCCAATTAAATCCAAAAGTAAAAGAAAACGCGTTAGGAGCAACCCATACTTTATTTTTCATTTATGTACACTCCATATTATTTTTGTGCACTTATAGACAAATTTCAGCTACTAATTTTAATTAGTTTCTTTATGAAACGGTTGTTCATCACTTGTTTGTCTTTGATTATCATAACAACAATGTCTTGTACATTAGGGCCGACTTTATCCATTTTGTATGATCTATGATTGTGTTTGTCATCTGGATTTGAACTTTTCTTGTCTTTCTTTACCTTTTCTACAGCTTAATGTAGGTAAAAGTCGTACTCTCTATAAAATTGTGACGGTGTATAATGGGATGCTCCACTTAAGCTTGTTAAGTTCCTACGAGTATAACGAAGTTTAGTTCTGAATGTAAAGAACATTTCAATCTATGATTATTTTATGCATGAAATATTGCATCACTTGTTTGAGCTGACTGCAATACAGCTCAAGTGATTTTTTAAAGCAGACCCATGAAAATGGCTTGCAGAATAATATAGTAACCTGTTTTGACTCGAACAGGTTTTGACCCGTTTGCTAACCCTTTCGACCCGTTCAGTTGGCCAACTCTAGAGTGAAGTATAATTAAAATTTGCAGGGTAAATTCTCAAAATTACCCTCAAAAGGCAATCACATGACTTGCTTATAATATTACTTAACGAAATTTATCATCCATTGTTAATGCAATAATCACAGGACAAAAAGAAAAGCTATTAATACTATCTTATTCGATCCGAAAATGATTTCATTCAGTTGTGATTTCAATATCTATGCGCCATCTTCTCTCTTTCTTGGTAAGTTGTAACATACCTGCACCCAAAAGTTACATACTCAAAATGGTGAGGTTGATAAAGACATTCATGATTATTTCTTAATACAATGTATGAGTACTAACTGATGCGTAGCTTATTTTGTTTAACTGCGCGCGTTCTTTCTAAGTAACAACTGTATTATAATTCTGTAACCTGAAAATATGGGAACTTGATAATTTTTCTAAAGATAGCAAAGTAAAACTACACTTAAAACCAAAAACTTATATTTTTTGTGGCAACTTGTGATTATTGTGACTTCAAATCACGATAATCAATTGGAATGCACATCCGAGCATCCCCTTAAAACACATCACTGATGTCTAGAGATGTCAATTTGCATCCATTTGTTCGTTTTAGATCGTGTAACCAGTCTAACGTGACGTATATGCTAAAAAATTTAACTCAAAATGGAGCAAATCAGACGGGTCAAAAACTCACAATGATTTAAAGTGGTTGAACTGAATCAATAAACCTTTTTTTTTTTCTAATACTGATGTGCAATGTGTATACAAAACCAAACTGCAACCAAAAGATTTGTAATTGGAATCAATAACCCGAATCTGTTGTGCTTGTTCGGTCCCAAAGCGAGGTGTGAACCGGAACCAATAATCACGTGAAAAACTGATCTGGTATTTTTAAAATCCTAAATTTCCTAGTTTATAAACAGAAACGTACTTCATCAATTACGTGTGTCATCCTACAGAAATGACATATTTTCGCGCATGAAAGATACATGTGTAAAAGCAAACACCATCATTCAAAGTGACTTGTAAGATTTATAGAGATATAGAGTTGTTAATTACGTGTAGGTGCCAACAACAGGGCCAACAAGGAGGATCGAGTTAAGCCAATTCTCAGTCACCTTATGCGTGGCCTTATTCATTAGTTCCTTGAATAAACCATGCATCGCCTTTTGCTGAAATGGCGATAAGGCATACACCACCGACTTAATCTTCACCGGAACCTTTCCCATATCCAATTGATCAGATTTTACTCCTAAATCTTGAGCCTTTTTTTGACATTCAAAAATGGTGGTGAAGAGATAATTTCTGGCTTTATGGCAAAGAAGCCAAGAAAAATGGATCTAACAGAATTCCTTATTTATCTCCATTTTTTTTTGTAAATGGATTATAAAATTATACTTTTTCGATAATAACATATATGTTGTTTAATGAAATAATTAACTAAGTTTTACGTATCAATAAATACATCACCACTACTTTTTATATATTTGTTTCAATCTATTTTAAGAACATGTTTGTGTTATACCTCATTATAAACAGAAATACTAAGGGTGCATCACCACTACTTTTTATATATTTGTTTCAATCTATTTTGAGAACATGTTTGTGTTATACCTCATTATAAACAGAAATACCTAGGGTGCGTTTAGTTGGGGGAAAACAAAGAAAATAGAGATCGCGTTCAAATCAGTGTTTTTCAACAAAATGTTTTGCAAAACACAAATGTCATAGGAAATTACAAAACAAATTTTAGTTGTTTTCCTTTGTAACCCACAACACTCCCTCCTCTTCTTTAAAATAGAAAATACAAACATCAACTAAACACATTTTATATTCACAACAATTTTCAAATTTTTACAAAACCAGAGAATAAAAACAAGAAATTTTTTTCTCCAATTAAACACACCCTTAGCTACGAGTAATTTTAATCAGCAAACAACTTAAATACTCCGTATAAGATAAACATTAAAACAAGTATTTTTAACATTAAGCTTGTTATAGAACATAAATTTAAAACACAGCTTTGAAATATCCATATTCTCAAAAAATGTTCTACTTATTCTTTTACTAGTCAAACTCGAGCGTTCATAAACAAAACTTATGTAATGTCAGTAAGAATTAATAAATCTAATAACTATTTCTATCTCAAGAACGAAAGAAAATACAAGCAACTATTGTTTCAAAAAGACCAAAACTTACAGCAAGCTCTCTTTCCTTGTTTCGTCATCACCACAATGACCTTGATTTCAGCAACATTGTAAAGACCACCACTAAGTCCGCGGACAATGGACATGCATGGTTGGGTTGTAAATTATGCATAGATGGAAGTACAAGGTCGATCGGTCACCAATCAGTTTTGGCCCGTTTTATGCTATTGGAATTGAAAGGAGACATTCTGCCTCTTGGCTGAGGGCTTTCTTCTTTTAAGTTAGAGTTTAGCATAGCAAGCTCTCGTAATTGTTGTCTTTTGTACAGATCCTGAGACTCATCCTGAAACAAACGACAATTAGTAACTAGTAGACTGAGTGGGTTGGTCGGGGTCAAGACGGGTAAATTTTGATCAGTCGCACTGGTTATGTTTTTTATACTGAATTATGGCTTATGGCATGGTCTGATATGAACCTCCACGATATATGAATATTTTTTTTCAATAAATATCATCATTGTTGAAAGTCGGTTTTTACGGGTTTTTACAAAAATCATCTTTTCAACAACCCAAATGTGTAAAAAATAGTTACAATGACTAAGCGAAGCAAATGAAAATTTTTGTTATTTTATGCAAAAACACCCTTCTAAAGCATATATTATTTGATCAACTGTCGGAAACAAAAGCATATATTATTTCAATAGTAGTTTCTTAAATAAAGTGACAAAAAAGGTCTTACGCATTTACAATAGCCTTTTGCAGATGTTATTTCTTTTCTTATTAACATAACCCGCATCGACCCATTTGTAGGTAATTGGGCCAAAATTACCAACTCAGTAGATTATATGCCTACAACTTTGTTTGCACGAAGTACACTACATTCATTCAGGAGAAGATAACATACCACTGGTTTAAGCAGCTCTTCGATTATTTCTTGTGCTTGTCTCAAACGTACATCAATGATGCTAGCAGGTAACTCGGCCTCAATCAAGATGTGAAGTTGTTCATTTAGGTGCTCATAACCCGGTCTACCCCTCAAACTCTCCTCCTTTTGAACAAAAGTATAAAAAAACATTAACATAACTTATTAAAGTATGTATAACTTAATGAGGTGTTATTTCCGTGTAGGAGTATTCTCAGATCTTATAACAATAAAATGAATGATTTTCAATCGCTTATTTTGTCTGGTTCAGGAGGAAAGTATCCTCCTAACATGGTGAAACCCAATCTTTTGAGTCTTTTAAGAAAAGAAAAAAAAGGAATTGGTTTTTGAACAGCCCAAAAATTTTGCGTTATATCTGCAATCACCTAGTGGCCAGAACTTATAAAGACATTATAGCATAATTTTGAGAGTCAAAGGTATTCTTGCCTCCTTTTTAAGAAAAGAAAAAAAAGGAATTGGTTTTTGAACAGCCCAAAAATTTTGCGTTAAATCTGCAATCACCTAGTGGCCAGAACTTATAAAGACATTATAGCATAATTTTGAGAGTCTTTTAAGAAAAGAAAAAAAAGGAATTGGTTTTTGAACAGCCCAAAAATTTTGCGTTAAATCTGCAATCACCTAGTGGCCAGAACTTATAAAGACATTATAGCATAATTTTGAGAGTTAAAGGTATTCTTGCCTCCTTTTTAACACACACACAGAGACAAAAGATATATGGCTTTTAACAAATAATTCTTAAAAGATTGGATTTTCCCTTATAGAGGTTTTCTCATCTCCTGTCAAGATACAGTAGAAGTGACAAATGCGATCCTTTTCTTTCTTACAGTGGCGGATCTAGGAAATCAGGATAGGGTGTGCACTCTCATTTTTGTTGGGTAAATTACAGGGTATTTCACTGAAAAAGTCTTCGAACTATTTTTTTTTACACTACACGAAGAAATTACAGGGTATGCAAGTGCATACCCTGTTGTATGAGTAGTGACAAATGCGCCCCTGTTCTTTCTTATTGGGTTGATATGGATATTAAGTTCATCTTTACTGGATCAAGTAGATGAAACTAAAAGAAGGCAACCAGGTCAAACGGGTCGCAAGGCGCCCAACGAGTAACTTGTTGCATAAAAACTCCTAAACTGCTTTGTTGAATACCGGATTAATACTATGGATTTTAAAAATGTGATAAAATCAAGTTTTTCCTTGTAATGAGTAATCTTACCTTTTCAGCGTCTTTAATGGAGCCCTGACCTCTAATGAAGACACGACATCCAGTTGAGGCTTCAACTCGCTTCAAGGAATTACCTCTAGGACCTAGAAGCCTTCCAACAAAGTTGAACTGGCGATGTTTAAAAAGATCAATAAGTTTTGTCATTTTTGTTAAGATTACAGAAGACAGACATGAGACATGTCCTAATGAATTTAAAGATGTTTAACGTACATTGGGGAAGTTGTTTACAGGTATATCCAAACGAACAATCCTCTTTGTGATAAAAGAACTTGGGCTTGCCGGTGCTGAATTCCAATGATCCATTGGCAATCCTTGTGGTGGCATACTTAATCTCTTAAGAAACAAAAGTATTAGTCAGCAAGGTGTACTGCAGAGAATGAATTATACGTTTTTTACCGATCATAAGTCATCACAACGTATTACACGTTTTTAACAATATTAGTGGTGTGTGAGTATGTGACCTTCATAGGTTACCAATCACTTTTGGTTGATTTGTCAAAATTATATAGGGCATGCAATGATCCATATCAGCAAAAAAAAATTCCTCTTATTTGCTTTATAAGTTCTCTTAACCACCTATCATTGGCTGGTTTTGGGCATCGGAGTCAATGGGTGTAGCAATTCAAACATTTTTATATGAAAATAAGTCAAACTTTGTTAGTCTTTGGATTCATAACAGGTTGAATCCAATAAAGGTAGCTAACAAGTCACTGATCAAATATTTTACAGTAGCCTCCTAAATTGCTTTCTTCATCAAAATTTGGATCATTAGTTTAATATTTGATTTGTAATCATAGCTCATAAATAAAAACTGTGTTAGTAGGTCAATCCAGCCCACTAAAACTCAATGTACAATTTCAACTGTTTAGTATCGTCCAAGCCATATATTTTACCACCTATACGGCTATACTAGGGTGTTTCTGAAGCTATAATCATGGCAAGTCTGAATGATAATCAGAAATATAGAGATTAAAAACGTAAAACAATCATGATAGTAATCAACTAGTCATATATATAAGCGGAAAAAGGCATATCTGGTCAGTTGACTAACGGTTCAAAACAGGTAATTTTTAGTCCATTCCCTAATCTTTTGATCAATAATCAATGCATTGGATATGATTACAAGAACTACAATATTACAATAGCAAAATGAATGTTTTGAACATAGCGATTCATGTGGTGGTACTAGTACCATGGTATGCCTTATAAAATACAGGGAGTCTTTCGTCCACTCCCTTTTTAGCTATATTTATTTATTTATTTATTTGACCTATTAGAGAAACAACATAACCCAAATCAATCCATTCATCTACAAAGAATGCAATACTTTAAAAGAGATAATAGGTCTATTCACCTCATGACGAGGACTCCAGCCCGCATTTCCATTCCAACGCATTAAACCATTAGCATCAAAATCAGGGATTACGTCTAAATGACTCATAGGGCTCGGGCTACCACGTTGAAGTCTGTCAAAATCATTAAAACCTTTATTCGGTATCATTTGCGAAGCCTTGAAAATCTCTGTGAACAAAATAGAGAAATAGCATTATTAAAAGATAACACAATCAATCAGCATTATAACACAAATATCATGTCATTTGGTATGCTTTTGACTGCACATGCCATTACAAAAGAGTACATTGTTTACAGACATTAGCAATTTAAGACAGTAAGCAGCAGGTGTAATGCTTTTTGTATCTACATTATCATATTCATCCAAAATTTCTTGCTTATGAAAGCTATACATTGGTCTTTACCACTTTCACAAGAACGATGGTTAATTTGCAACGTAAATGCAAGCGCTTAACTCAATCCCAATTTCTGCAGATTAGCTAGTACATACTCTGCAACAAATCAATGTTATACACGCCATACATCACTAAAGCACAAAAAACAGGTAGCCCAAATGTTTGCATCACACTGGTAAACATATTTACATCATCTATAGCTACCAAAACACATTGATTAAACATGAATGACCTAACAACTATAGAATACTCAAACTCAAATCCTAGAAAAATGCCCTTTTCGGTATTTAACTAGAATCGCAAGTGATAAACTTTTATCCGTGAATCAACTTCACAAAAAACAAACACTCCCACCAGTGGCAAATAGCCAACATACAATGAAACAAAAAACATCACTACAATACACAAAATCAATAAATGATTAAAAAAAACATATAAACAAAAAATGCACCACAAATTCAAGATTCCTAATAAAAAACCAAAAACAAAAAATACCTACAAGAGATAAACACTAAAAAACAAGATCCAAAAAATGTAAAAAAGTTAAACCTTGATTCAACAATTTACTACAAATTGGTAAAATTCTCATAAAAGGAGCAAGCTTTAGTTTTTCTTCAAGTAACTCTGCAAGATATGAACTGCAAAAAACATATCTAAAAACTTATCAAAAAACAAATCTTGTGAAGTGGGTCATCATCAAGATTCAATAAAAGTTATTCAAAACTAGTTTTGTTATAAATTTTTATACTTTTCAACATCTGGGTTGTTGGCCCATATATGTGGTGATGAAGGGGCTCTTGCTGGTGAGTAGCTTAAGTTCTGATTATATAGACTTGACATGGTTTTCTGTTCTTTATTTTCCGGTGAGGTGGCGCCGCCGTGTACGGCGGCTGAGTGGTTGGTGTAAATAAGGTTTGTTATTATGGGCTGAGCCCTGAAGAAAAAAAGATAGAGTTATGGAAACTAAAATGGGATTTTTGGTGTTTAAAGTTTAAACATTTGTGAAATTTCTAGTTTTGGTCCTTTGGTTTTGGTTTATTATGGTTTCGGCTTGGGTGTCGAAAAACTGAGGTGGGTCCAACGCTTAAAGAACGGGTCGTGTTCAACCGATGGTCGGGTAAAGTTGGAGTATTTTTTCCGGACTTAGTGTGCGGTTAATATCGTTTTGTAGAATGTTAGTTGTGATACGCTAGGTATTTAGGGCATGCCTAACAGGATTAGAAAATGTGTGTCACATTCTATACACGAGTAATATGTGATATATGTATGTGTTTCATTAAGTGAGGTGTGATCGCATTACCTAACAAATAGTTGACCTTAGTAAGTTGCAGTATGAGCACAACATAATCGAGTGAATCACAATTATCTGCATAAACTTGTAAACATATTAACCTATGTATCCCAAAAGCAGCGTTCCAGTTTATTACCATTACGTTAATAGCCACGAATCAACAAAGAAAGTATAACACATTGTGATCAAATAAAATTCATAATCACAATAGATGATGTAAACACTTATTCAGCATCCTCGAAAGTTATTGTACTTGGTAGCGTATCAATAATGACGCAAGCCCGTTAATTATACGCCAAAGTCAAGACCATTACCAATGCTTAATAAGGCCTATTATCAACACTTGATAGGCCCGACTACATTCCCGGGCCGCGCATGGTCTGGAAGAACCTTTCATGCTGTGTAGCATACACAAGTGAGATAACTGTCTCCCAACAGTCACTAACGGTTAAGTTTTACCATTTGACATATGAAAATAGAGACACACGGGCATAAATGTTGGAGAAGGGCATGACCTGGTACGAGCCAAGAAGAGGACATCAATTGTCATTCTTGTCTGCCTAACAAATGATCAACACATGGACTGTCTACAGCTAGAGCTGGCATAACAGGTCCGACACGACACGAATACGATAAGACACGAACATGTTAAGGCCAAACACGAACACGACACGATAACTAATCGTGTCAATTTTTCCAAACACGAACACGACACGAAATTTAACAGGTTACACGATAAGAAACCTGGTAAGAGACCTGTTAACAAAAATCATAAATTTAAACCAGCGAACCTGTTAAGGAACCTACTAAGAAACCTGCTAAGGAACATGTTAAAGACACGAAACCTGTTAAGACACGATAAGAAACCTGGTAAGAGACCTGTTAACAGGTCTTAACAGGTCTTATCATGTCTTAACAGGTTCCTTAACATGTTTCTTAGCAGGTTTCATTTAGTACATATGTATATTCGTGTCTTATCGTGTCTTAACAGATCCGGACCTGTTAAGACACGAAACTTGTTAAGGCCAAACACAAACCTGTTAAGACCAGGTCGTGTCGTGTCGTGTTAACAGGTCCGTGTCAGAAATTGCCAGCTCTATCTACAGCCGTTGATCACCCATATGGGGTATATCTTTAAACCCTAAATGCCTCTCTATAAATAGAGGACATCACATACCAAAAAAGGGGGGATGAGTCTCTTAACATTCTTTTACACTATTTTCACATAGTAAACACACACTTACATGGTTTGTTTTATTGTTACCCAAACACTTGATTATTAATCATATTTTTGGGTCCTCACCGTTATATGACCATCTCAACCCACTCTCAATCATGTTTTACATACTATACATAAACATGGCACCATCCGTGAGAATGTTATACTAAATAGGCACAAACTTTCACCTATTTTTATTCATTTCTCGCCTAAAAAGCATATCTACATATTATATATAACAGGATGCGTACGACGTCATCAATTCCTAATTGATGAATAAGCAGGCTGATTGCCCAGTAATCATGGTTTAATTCCACCTAAGCAATCCACCTAAGCAGTGTGTTGAAGTAGATAAAATCGGAATTTATTATTAAATTTTCATTTTTTTTTCTTTAAAACAATCATGCATGGAGCTAGATTTGAACCTAGGTCTGTTAGTCCACAATCAAACATGATTACCACTAGACCAACACATTTTTTGGATTATATCTTGCAAAACCAAATCTATAAACCTACGCAACCAATTATTGACCATTTTAATGAGATAAATATGAGAATCCCTACAACTTAGGTAACCCTAATCAAACATAACATACATTAAAAAAACTCACGGTTCATTCATAATATACTTTTTCTTAAAACCCTAATATCTTTTTTTTTTATGTGTTACGATTTTCTTAATTTTGTTCGTTTATGTTTCAGGCTTGCAGCGTTTTATGAAGATTATAAAGCCACAACCTATCAATTATTGTCACAACCAGGTATGTTTATTTTGATCAATGATTAGCAGAAAAACAACATAATCGTCTCAGATATTTGTTGATGCATTTTTATTCCTTGATGTATTTTTTTATGTTTGTAATTGTTTGATGATATTCACAATATAGCCTTTTGAATGATCACATACAGTAGTTATATTATATCTAACATGTTTACGTTAATTAATTTTGTATGTGACTTCCCCATGTTATAACAGCGATTAAGGATTTGTCTTTCTTGCAGTTGAATTTAAATACATTGATTTTTTTACTGCTTCATATGTTTCTGATATGCATTTATATCCTATATTAAGCTTTCCTTCAGGCTATAATGACTCCCAGGTTATCTTCTTTATTGTCTCTTGTGCTGAACTAAGCATGATTAGATTTTCTATTTTTCCAGAAACCTTGAAAAACTTTGAACTATGCATGAAATTCAAGGTATGTTTTCTTCTCATGTTGATTAATTGACAAACTGATAGCATGATAAGATTTTCTATTTTTCCAGAAACTTTGAAAAACTTTGAACTAAGCATGAAATTCAAGGTATGTTTTCTTCTCATGTTTATTAATTGACGGGATAGGACAACTGAGAGTCATGAACTTGAGGCATACACTTCTCTAATTTCTCAATACAAGGGCAGCAGGTATCTACCACTTTCTTTATAGATAATAGTTTAAACAAAAATTTGTGCATCTGGGTTCAAATACATATTGTATGGCTACGCATCTAGGCCACATTTTTTTTATTCTATGTACCATTTATGTAGTTCAGACTTGAATAAATGATACTATATAAGTTTTTTGATCAAAGAATGAGTTGTACTAAGTATTTTATTCCACTATACGTTGTAGGTATCATATCTTGTGTAGCTAAATCAATCTTATTTTTTGTTTTTATTAGAAAGAGAGTTGGAGGCTTGATTTCAAACTCAGTTTTGTTGCGGATTATTTATCCTTTTGGAATTGTGTTTTCAGGATGAGCACGGTGGATATGGTGGAGGACCTGGGCAGGTAAGTGAAATTCTGTCATGATAATTAACTAATTAATTTTAAATGTATTATGTCCATATTGCAACGTGTTTGTGAACTTATCTGTTGTTCATGTAACACCCCAACCCGACAAGGGTAAAGATATCACGACAATGGTTTCGTATCAAATCAAAACAAAGCATACCTCTATAGTAATACAAGAATTCTCAAAGATTACAATTGAAATATAGGAACTACAAGGTTATAAAAGAAACTTCCAGTAAACACTAATTCCAAAATAATAATAACTTATAATCACTTCTAAGTCCAAAAGTAGCTATCAAGTCTTCTAAGTCCAAGGTACTCTCCACCCATTCCCAGCTTCATACTAAAACCTGCCGCAGGAAAAGAAATGCGGCTGAGCTACGAGAGCTCAGTGAACAGATATAACGTAATAAACAGTAGTATAGTGAATAAATAACATGAGTAAAAGGGAATGGAAGCATGAATACATGGTATCAAAAGGAAAGGTAAGAGTACATGGTAAAGGAAGTCAGTAATCCACTACGAGCCCATAACATAACATGAAATCATAATCATAATCATAGTCATAAACATGCAGAGGGGAGACCTCTTAGTATCCTGTAAATATGAGGGGTGTCCTCAATCATGGGTTGGAGTAGCTAGCTCCCGGAGTGTGAAAGACGTGTATCGCACACACCATCAGTCACCATGAATAACATAACATAACATGAACATGAACAAATCTAGGATGCATCCATACGCCCCAGGTGGCCATAATCTGCCTCTACGTAAACATGAATCATAAACATAACATGCAGGGACGGGACAGGTCATCACTCTCCTGCCCTAGAGTCATGCCATCGGTGCATCGACTGACATGGACATGAAACCCTCATGCCTAGTGAGTGGCTCGTAGTATCAAACTGAGGGTAAAGGTCAAGTATCATGAATCATGTTTTTAGTTTACTTGCATAGGTCAAAATCTAGTTTCATAAGTTCATAATCATAGGTTCATAATCATGGTTCATAAGCAAGGTTCATAAGCAAAGGTTCATGAATGAAAGGTTCATAATCACAAAAGGTTCAATATCGTGATGGTTCAATAATCGGAGTTCATGAATGAAGGAAACATAGCAATGGTATAGGGAACCCTAATACGAATCATAATCAGAGAATGAAGGCCTCTTATCAAAGAAGCAGAATATCTGTACCTTAGACCGCAAGTGAACACATAACTAGAAACATAAGGATCGGAAACAAACTCCCTCTTCAGCGAATCCACCTGAATTCATGATCGTCTTATTAGTGACTTATTTTAAATCAGATTTCATAACTTAGGTTTCTTTCTATTTTTAGTAACTTTTCATATTTTAGGAAGTTTCCCGAAATAGCAATTTAATACATTAAGATTATAATTGACAATTAATAATATCTTAGGGTCATAAGTGACAATTTAATAAACTTAAAGGTTTAATGTGACAAATATAATAGTATAGGTGTTAATATGACAATTATTATTATTTAAGATTTAATATGCCACTTTAGTATAGTTTAGGGTTAAAAGTGTTAGTATGGCAAGGTTCAGGGTTCAACATGTAAATTTCTCATTGCTTAAGGTTGGATGTGTCAATTTAATTTATTTCTTTTGGCTTATAAAAAAAAAAAAAAACACACCATGCAACTTTTCCTTTACATGATTCACGTAACATATCATTGGAATGATTTTGAAAACCAAGCCTTCATCTTCTATTTTCTCTCGTTCAACCAGGTGATACCGAGACCCGAAATTGACTCGAAATGCACATACATACACGGTTCACGTACACTTGGTTTTAACTCATTCTAGGTTTCGTTAAATGGACCAGTGATGCCATCGATCACTTAGGGCGGCTTTCCTTTTGATTCGACAAGGAAGGGAAATAGTTAGATTCAACCTCAACATGTACATATTATAGCATTCATACTTGCGAGGAGATGCAAGGAAAAATGACGAGCCACAATAAAAGTGGTGCGAGGTGCCTAAACGAGGCAGCAACAACACAACCCAACACCAACTAAACTTGCATCTAGCACATGTTTAAAACCAGGTTTCAACTCACTCAAATATCACATGAAAACAGCCCATGCGATCACAGTTTTTTTAACGAGCCAAAACATTCACAAAACCTCACATGAAATCCTAGAACTCAAGTAATAAACAGCCCATTGTTTACTGATATTTAGCGCCACTTTAATGACATCTTATGACAAGGTTAGGGACATATTATGGTCGACCAAGGGGGCTGGAAACACGACAGCAACACAGCCCCAGTTACTCGATATTAACAGTTCCAACAAGGGTGTGTGTTTTATGATTTTATGCGACACATAGGGCTGATCATTATGGTTGGTTTAGGTTGAGATTAAGGTCATCATGAGGCTTGGAAGATGGTCCTCAAACAGCCCATAAAGGAGACCATACACACGACACAAAGCAGTTTCTATAGGTGTCGTATATTTGTTAATTCATGTACGGTATCGTGTGATAAAAAAAAATAACGAGACAACACAAGCATATTAACATGGTCCAAGGGTTTTATTAGCATGAGTATATAGCTTGTTACGTGTGTTAGGTCGAATAGATTGAAAGAAAACAAAGGTGATGTTGGTGTACCTTTCTGTTATGCGAGACAAAGAAAAGAGGAGCAAGACCATGAGACAACGATTTCCACCCCACGAATTCTATACACCGTTGCAGCCTATAACCCACGAATGAGCACCAATCCCCTTCGAACACTTGGCCTTCTATAGAAAATAATAACAGAACTTGTGTGTGCTATGTGCTTGTTAAACGTATGGGTAGGAGGGCATACATGGAATGTGTAGTATTAGTAGGGACATAGGGGAGCGTATTTTGGTCTATAAGGAAAGTTGTAATTGTGTTTTGATTGTGTTGTGGTTGGCGTGAATAATGGCTACATTTATGGAATTTGATATTGCATATGGTCAAGAAAACGTGAAACAGATTTGTATTTAGTTAGGATATGATTGAGCAATAAAAGAGTTCTTATCCCTTTTTAAAATGTGTATGTCGTATGGTCCTAATGGGCTAAGAACATGTAGGATGGACATAGAGACTAGGAAAGTTTTATATGTGTAACAAATTTGTTATTAGGCATATGTCATAGTTTTTTTTTTTTTTTTTTTTTTTTTTTTTTTTTTTTTTTTTTTTTTTTTTTTTTTTTTTTCATAATTTATAGTTTGGGTTGTCTAATTAATTATATTCATAAAATTAGGAATTTAAGGATTCGGGTTTTACAACTCTTCCCTTCTAGAAAAAAAAAATTTCGTCCTCGAAAATTGAGGTGAAACGAAACGGAAACACAACTGACGGTGAACATAAATATGAAAGGCTTGTTTCTCATGACTCTATCTTGTTGATTAAAGCTTCGGTTTCCTCGGAAAAGACAAATCATACTGAATCCAGATCAAAAGAATAATATACCAAACGTAATAGATGATAATCATATCCTCTCCGAAGAGATACAGGGATTACGTAGGATTTGACGGATATATCGTTTGGAATTGATTAGGCGAATCAGATGAGAATGTACCGAATCGCAGAAATATGAGGGTGATAAATATGTTTAACTCTTCGAATTTTCAAATAGTCTCGTCTTCAATATAACCTTTCAAAGGTATTCTCATAAACCGACAGGTCTTGTTTTCTCAGAATCCAAAATCTCATATCTTAATTCATAACAGATCATCATGAACCGATTCGTCGAATGTGAGACGTATATATAGCAAAACATAGGTGTACTCCTTCATAGTAACAGATATAATCCATACAGACAGAAAACAGATTGTTTGATAACATCAAATGGCAGAAAGCTCTACAACAGGACCTAAGATTCTTATTGGAAGTGCAGAGGTCAGAAGAATGCGTGACGAAAATCCAGACGTATCAATTCGCATAACGGTGAAAGCAGATTACGCGTATAGGCAGAACGAACCTAAAGTCTCAATCAGATATCAGAAATTCTAAGGTTTCTAAGGCACTCCTCGAAATGTCCTATGATCACAAAAAGTGCACGTTATATGATGTAAGTATTATCACGTTGGCCAGACGTCATAATACTAGCATCATATAAATATGCCCTCATGATGACCACACTTTATCTCAAGTCGTGAAAAATCAACTTATCTAACCACCTAACAGTCCTTCTATACCTTAGGGTTGGTCCGAATCGATCATCATTACAAATTCAAAATCAGAGAAACAGAACGTACAAATAACGTAACGGAATTAGTAAGCATCAATGAAGTATGTCGTCCAAAGCGTCAGGTCTTCCACAATACATCAAAATTCTCATGACAAAACCGTCATCCAACATACGCAGAAAGAACACTAAACGGAAATACTAATGGAGAACCCGAATCATTCAAAGGATCTTATCATCAGGTAACGGGAGCTTAAGTGGGTTAAGCAAAAGTGAACACGCCCTCAATAACTTCATCCTTCACGAAATCAACTCATCCAACCACAAATGATCATTCCAAAATCGTCCATTCGAATACATGATTTCCAAATCTCTTCCAAGTTCGAGTAGTCTGTCTACGCTTGTCCATCTGCTCATACGGTGAGAAGGGATGATAAACTTGAGTCTGGTCCCTCAAGCCTTCGGCACTTCTTCTTGACACTGTGGTGTGGAACGTAAATCTCTGACCTGGTCACTGTGCATCATCCATTCGCGAGTCTGCTTCTGCTCTCAATTCATCTTAGTACAACTAAAATAAATAGAGAAGCAAGACTGCGTGTCTTTGACAGGTCTTCTAGCACAGTTCGGAATTCGCCAACTCAAACTGTTGTCGTCATCGGATGCCTGGTAATGTTGTCTGCCACAATCTCTGAACGCCAATCAAATCTACTCTTCCAGAACAAAGGGTCGTTATACTTAATATGAAGATGATCTACATGTTCCTCGTTCGTCTCTGAGCACAAACACACTGTCATACTATGACGATTGTCCAAATACTCTCGAAGGCATGATTCAATTAGCCAATACAATTGGCACTATTTAAAACTCGTAATGGTCACAACGAGTACGAAAACAACTTCATGAATCGTTTCAGGGAAAACTTCATATCTACTTCACATCGCCTATCTTCCTCTTCATGCATAAAACTGAAATGGTTCACAGAGGTTACTCTCAGTTAGTCATCTCCTTTCTTAGAAGTTCTTGTGGTTGCTTCTTCAGTCCTTCAAACACTAAGTGAGGCCGTCTGGTACGGAGTTTACAAAGATAGAACAAATCAATCATTGACACGCGGAAATGAAAAATGATCACGGGTAGTGATACGGTTAGGTTTACGATAGCCGATACGCTGACGCATAATTTTCTCTTTCTTCTTCATAACTATTAGGGGTATTCAAAGGGAACACTGAGGTGACAAAACCATATTCCATCAGCTTCTTCAATCTCTCAACTTCTATAGCATCATGGTTCGTCAACTGAGATCGGTTCAAAATTTCATTCTACTTCTCAAACAGGAGGGAAACCCAAGAGTTCCATCAGAGAACACTAGAAAATTTGTACAACAAAACTTCCAATGCCAAAGTTTTCTAAGAGCGGATACTAATAGGTGTCAGGAGAAATTTGACAATCAAATGAGATCGAGGTAAATGTTTCCATAGCGGCGTTAAGCTTAACAGATTTGAGCGGTTACAGGTTATCATAACAAAAGTAGGATGGAAATAGATTTCTAAAGTCACACATCAGATAAGGTAGTCTCTGGCAGCTTTATGAAGAGTCAGCCATTCCATAACTTAAGGACCTCAAAATCGAATATATCAAAAGTAAACAGATTCGTAGGATGAGCACGGTCACCAAGCCAGACGGATAGTTCATATATCGAGGTCAAGTACATGGTTCATCAATAGTGTGGAAATAGATAAGCGAACAATTTAAGGTGTTGGAGTCTTGTTTAGCTATTTAGCATAAGGGGCAGGTAGGTTGTGAGTCATCGGAAATACAAACATCGAATAAATGTCAAGAGTGAGGCATATCGAATATCAGTTATCAGTATCATCATGCTCAGTTAACCATTTCACATCGAGACAAAATTATCGTCATATCCATGGCTAATAATCGCCAGAGTTCTCATAGGAGTAGTAATGGACTTTGCAAGGACAGAGTACTATCAGGTGATACATTTTCATCCAGCACAGGTAATGAATTTATAAAATGTGTCAAACACATTAGGGTTAAATGACCTTCGGGACGATCAGAGGAGTATCAAACTGTTTATCAAACAGGTCAGAAGTGAAGAACAAAATCAGGTAGTGGTAGCAAAAGTTTAATAATCGGAAATCATGGTAAGGAGTTCAAAATTGTTTCAAATGCCAAAAGTGAGGCATAGGAGAATAGTTGCCAATCTCTTATCAGAATAAAATCAAAGTTAACTATCAAGGGAAGACGGATCAACGAAGCAGATCTTACCGTTCAAAATGGGAGGGCAACATTCTTATACTCGTGGTTAAAACACCACCAGACTTCTCATGGGAACAGAGATTGTTAAGACGAAATCAAATATTGTCAGAAGGTTCATAGATGCTTATCAAAAGCAAGAAACAACTAACAGAATGTATCAAGTATCTCATCGTCATGGGGATTCTCAGAATGTCCGAAGAGGCATCAGAATGATTAACAAAAGGTTCAGAGGTTAGAGTCGAAATCTGAAGGCAAGGATCAAATAGTGTTAGGCAATTACTATGCAATTATCAATACTTTCAAGATTTATTTAGGTTTCAGAATCTAGGTGGTGCAAAGCATAAGCTTTCAATAAGTGATCTCAACAAGCTAGGCACGAATGAGAGTGATGCGGAAGCAATGATACTAAAACAAATGACTTATAGTCTACCAATTCCTCACTGGTCAAAACTTAAGTTCCTATAGGGAAATCCTAAAGCAAATTTTCAAAGGTTGTCTTATGAGCGCCTACAGTGGAAACCTAATGGTCCAAACTTCACAGGCCAAGGGTAAATGTATTACAAGTCGCAGCCTGTCTCTGATACCATAAATTGTAACACCCCAACCCGACAAGGGTAAAGATATCACGACAATGGTTTCGTATCAAATCAAAACAAAGCATACCTCTATAGTAATACAAGAATTCTCAAAGATTACAATTGAAATATAGGAACTACAAGGTTATAAAAGAAACTTCCAGTAAACACTAATTCCAAAATAATAATAACTTATAATCACTTCTAAGTCCAAAAGTAGCTATCAAGTCTTCTAAGTCCAAGGTACTCTCCACCCATTCCCAGCTTCATACTAAAACCTGCCGCAAGAAAAGAAATGCGGCTGAGCTACGAGAGCTCAGTGAACAGATATAACGTAATAAACAGTAGTATAGTGAATAAATAACATGAGTAAAAGGGAATGGAAGCATGAATACATGGTATCAAAAGGAAAGGTAAGAGTACATGGTAAAGGAAGTCAGTAATCCACTACGAGCCCATAACATAACATGAAATCATAATCATAATCATAGTCATAAACATGTAGAGGGGAGACCTCTTAGTATCCTGTAAATATGAGGGGTGTCCTCAATCATGGGTTGGAGTAGCTAGCTCCCGGAGTGTGAAAGACGTGTATCGCACACACCATCAGTCACCATGAATAACATAACATAACATGAACATGAACAAATCTAGGATGCATCCATACGCCCCAGGTGGCCATAATCTGCCTCTACGTAAACATGAATCATAAACATAACATGCAGGGACGGGACAGGTCATCACTCTCCTGCCCTAGAGTCATGCCATCGGTGCATCGACTGACATGGACATGAAACCCTCATGCCTAGTGAGTGGCTCGTAGTATCAAACTGAGGGTAAAGGTCAAGTATCATGAATCATGTTTTTAGTTTACTTACATAGGTCAAAATCTTGTTTCATAAGTTCATAATCATAGGTTCATAATCATGGTTCATAAGCAAGGTTCATAAGCAAAGGTTCATGAATGAAAGGTTCATAACCACAAAAGGTTCAATATCATGATGGTTCAATAATCGGAGTTCATGAATGAAGGAAACATAGCAATGGTATAGGGAACCCTAATACGAATCATAATCAGAGAATGAAGGCCTCTTATCAAAGAAGCAGAATATCTGTACCTTAGACCGCAAGTGAACACATAACTAGAAACATAAGGATCGGAAACAAACTCCCTCTTCAGCGAATCCACCTGAATTCATGATCGTCTTATTAGTGACTTATTTTAAATCAGATTTCATAACTTAGGTTTCTTTCTATTTTTAGTAACTTTTCATATTTTAGGAAGTTTCCCGAAATAGCAATTTAATACATTAAGATTATAATTGACAATTAATAATATCTTAGGGTCATAAGTGACAATTTAATAAACTTAAAGGTTTAATGTGACAAATATAATAGTATAGGTGTTAATATGACAATTATTATTATTTAAGATTTAATATGCCACTTTAGTATAGTTTAGGGTTAAAAGTGTTAGTATGGCAAGGTTCAGGGTTCAACATGTAAATTTCTCATTGCTTAAGGTTGGATGTGTCAATTTAATTTATTTCTTTTGGCTTATAAAAAAAAAACACACCATGCAACTTTTCCTTTACATGATTCACGTAACATATCATTGGAATGATTTTGAAAACCAAGCCTTCATCTTCTATTTTCTCTCGTTCAACCAGGTGATACCGAGACCCGAAATTGACTCGAAATGCACATACATACACGGTTCACGTACACTTGGTTTTAACTCATTCTAGGTTTCGTTAAATGGACCAGTGATGCCATCGATCACTTAGGGCGGCTTTCCTTTTGATTCGACAAGGAAGGGAAACAGTTAGATTCAACCTCAACATGTACATATTGTAGCATTCATACTTGCGAGGAGATGCAAGGAAAAATGACGAGCCACAATAAAAGTGGTGCGAGGTGCCTAAACGAGGCAGCAACAACACAACCCAACACCAACTAAACTTGCATCTAGCACATGTTTAAAACCAGGTTTCAACTCACTCAAATATCACATGAAAACAGCCCATGCGATCACAGTTTTTTTAACGAGCCAAAACATTCACAAAACCTCACATGAAATCATAGAACTCAAGTAATAAACAGCCCATTGTTTACTGATATTTAGCGCCACTTTAATGACATCTTATGACAGGGTTAGGGACATATTATGGTCGACCAAGGGGGCTGGAAACACGACAGCAACACAGCCCCAGTTACTCGATATTAACAGTTCCAACAAGGGTGTGTGTTTTATGATTTTATGCGACACATAGGGCTGATCATTATGGTTGGTTTAGGTTGAGATTAAGGTCATCATGAGGCTTGGAAGATGGTCCTCAAATAGCCCATAAAGGAGACCATACACACGACACAAAGCAGTTTCTATAGGTGTCGTATATTTGTTAATTCATGTACGGTATCGTGTGATAAAAAAAAATAACGAGACAACACAAGCATATTAACATGGTCCAAGGGTTTTATTAGCATGAGTATATAGCTTGTTACGTGTGTTAGGTCGAATAGATTGAAAGAAAACAAAGGTGATGTTGGTGTACCTTTCTGTTATGCGAGACAAAGAAAAGAGGAGCAAGACCATGAGACAACGATTTCCACCCCACGAATTCTATACACCGTTGCAGCCTATAACCCACGAATGAGCACCAATCCCCTCGAACACTTGGCCTTCTATAGAAAATAATAACAGAACTTGTGTGTGCTATGTGCTTGTTAAACGTATGGGTAGGAGGGCATACATGGAATGTGTAGTATTAGTAGGGACATAGGGGAGCGTATTTTGGTCTATAAGGAAAGTTGTAATTATGTTTTGATTGTGTTGTGGTTGGCGTGAATAATGGCTACATTTATGGAATTTGATATTGCATATGGTCAAGAAAACGTGAAACAGATTTGTATTTAGTTAGGATATGATTGAGCAATAAAAGAGTTCTTATCCCTTTTTAAAATGTGTATGTCGTATGGTCCTAATGGGCTAAGAACATGTAGGATGGACATAGAGACTAGGAAAGTTTTATATGTGTAACAAATTTGTTATTAGCCATATGTCATAGTTTTTTTTTTTTTTTTTTTTTTTTTTTTTTTTTTTTTTTTTTTTCATAATTTATAGTTTGGGTTGTCTAATTAATTATATTCATAAAATTAGGAATTTAAGGATTCGGGTTTTACTTATCTGTTGTTCATGCAGGCCTCATCTGATCAGTGTGTAATTGATTTTGACATACCTTTCTTGATTGTAGCCACCATAGTTGTCGTAGCTTCAAAATATGCTCAGGTAAAATCTATATCTAGCACAAGTCGTTACGGGTTGAGCCCATGTTCCTAGACATAACATTTATTTCTGGCTTTCAGGGATATTATCAGCCAAATGCAAAGGAACTAAATAGAATTAACGGAACCACAAAAGCCCCCGTGATTACGCATCTGAAACATCGCTTGGAGTGGCAACAATACGAGCATTTAAGATGCAAGATAGATTCTACAAAGACTATCTTAAGTTGTTGGATGCAGATGCAATTACTTTCATTTTTTGAAATGCAACCTTAGAATTGTTGATTTGAGAACAGAAGCATTTATGATCGTGACCCTGACCCTGATCACAACTGCTTTTCTACTCGTTTTTATACCAAATGGCTTTGCATCTCCAGGTATTTATGTTTACACCTCCTTCTTTTCATTATAGAGCATGTAATCAAAGCGATGATATATAAGCTTAACTAATCGTATCTTTGTATAGGATTGGTTGACCTCTCTTTCTTATGCACTAACCTTCACTTCAGATCTTCTTACTTATGGATTATGATTTGATGTTTACGTTTTAGGGAAAAGGTTTACAGACCGGAAGTTTGTTGGTGATTCTAGCTGGAATAAAGCAAAAGTATTTGGTTAACAAGATTGTAACAAAGGTAAGTGGGCAGGTATCAACCCGCGTTGCTGCGGATGTCAAATTTGTTTATCAAGTCAATTTAGCTATGCCCTGTCTAAATGTATTATATAAAGAAAAGTTCGTGGTAATGGTAGAGATGGTGGCAGTAGTTGGTCCGGCGGCGGCTCAACGACTGGCGTCAATAGCTGGTCAAGTGGAGTCGAGAAATGGTGGAAGTGATTGGCTGATTGGTGACAGACATACTTCATACTTTCCATCGTCTAGAAATAGTGACAGGTATTATACATGATAAAGCGCTTTGTATAATTATTTAATGGGTTTGTATGATCACAAAGTATAGGTGCACATGCTATCTCAAAGTTTTAAGCAGGGGAAACATGGACAATTATAGTTCTTGGTAATCCATCTCCAATTACGGTCAGTTTCTGCACTTTCTCTGTTTTCAATACTACAAAGATATGATAAATGCTCATATATGTGAAAAGTTGTTTTGCCTTTTTACAGAGGTTGTGTCTACATGCATTTGTAGCTCTGATGCTTTGTAAGTTGGATCCCGTTGGAAGGATTTAAAGGTAAACCATCACTACAAAGACGCACTTTGGTAATATATAGCTTCACTAGGGTGGGAAATTGAACGGGTCAGTCGGGTTGAGTAATAGTCAGTTCTAAATATTTTCATGGGATCACAATTGAGGTAATTATGGGAAATTCAAACGGCATCACATTATATACTTGCCCCTATTGTTGACATGTACTATCAAGTAACCATTTAGAAAAGGAAACCTATGACTATGAGCATACTATCATTACACAATGGCTACAGGTTGCCCAGTGTGTAAACAAGTTCAACAATGGGCCGATGATCAGACTATTTTAGTAACAACCTACGAAGGTAGCAATGGCATCAACTACTTAAGCTACAACCACTATGCTACTCTCAGAATCAATGTCGAGCTCAAATAGTTTCATGGTCCCCAAAGTACAAGAAAATGAAGTATTGTGATTAGCATGCCACGTTTGTAATGTTCAACAGAGAAAAAACATATTATTACTATTCTTTATACATGATACAAATTAAAGACCAACAAGAAAAATATGTCAAACACCCAAAGTTTATTTATATCCATACAATCTCCTTAATTATTTCATTCAAAGATTATATATCAGTATTGCAGTGATTTTTTATGGGATCCCTTATTATAAAGTGTACGCCAGTTTGAAAATGACCCATATCTCGCACATCTAATCATTAGGAATAAAATGTGTACTCGCATATATTTGTTGTGATAAATATATGGCATATCTAGCTTGTCCCAATATTTAAATGGTGTATGTATTTCAACTTCATGCATGGACAACATGTACTGATTTAGTTTGTTGAATTTTACTAAATTGTGTCTCCAACATGATAATATTCTTGAGGAAAATCATGTATCACTTCATTGAATTTTGATCTGTTTTAGCATCTCCGAGTAAACATTTTATGAACTTCTACAGGATATATCTCTTTAACGTCCTTCAACTTGATAACGGACCTATCAAAAGTTTCAACGGATGTGATATTGGTACATTTTTTGTAAAGGTTAGCATCGTTTTTAACCACCATACATCACTGAAATGATGTCTCTGCTTTCTATAATAACGCAATGGTTTTCATGTCTTATATTGCAGTCAAAAATGAGTCCTGATGCTGGCCACATTGTGACCAGTTAATAAAGGAAAAATCTTAACCTTAACTTTCTCTACTCGATTGTAAGCATCTATGTAACATATGTCAATAGTTCATGACGATCTAATGCAGGTTTGTTTTCATTCTATTTTTTATATTCTGGGATAGCTTTTAGTGATTACGTTTGTTATTTTAAGATCTACAATGGAATAACAATAGTCTTCATACCAATTACGCATTTTGAGGTTTTTTCTAATATGATTTCCATGATTTCAAATATAGGAACATGGAATATGGAGGCTATGGCTCAAGGTTAGATCAAAATCAATACAGTTGTATAGGCTGAGTTATGTGGCTGAAATGATTAGTGGTTTATAGGCTGAGTCCAGGGATGAGCTGGTATTAGCGTCGAAGGGTGTAGGCTGAGTTTAAACATAATACTTAAAGGTACATTTTTAAATTATCAGCTGAGTTGCGCCAAAATAAGCACTTTTTTATAAGCACCGCGATGCATAGGGTATATGTGTTGGTTGATGGATTTTTATGATTTCATGCAATAAAAAGTGTTAAATTATTGCTAAGATATAGTTTTGCTTTTCTTACAGTATACTAATTGTGATTTTGATATGTTCTCTCTTGCAGGACCAAGTTGATATTTCGTATCCTCAAGCTTCAAATTTAGAAAATTTGGAGGTAAAGCAATGTTCAATGACTAACATTTATCTTTACCGTTTCATAATAAACATTAGTTTAAAAATTATGTCAAAAAAAAAACTTGAGAATAACAATAGATTGTGGGTACGGTTTGCAAAAAGGCTAAACTCCTTATAAGGGTTGGTATCTAAACTTGATTACAGTCTGCACTTCTTTACATTACCCTACATGTGAAATTATTGTGTTTGATATTTTTAAGTATTGTACCACTCGGTTTCTGCAGGTCATTCTGAATATATATCAAGAAGAACAGGTATTTGGTAAGAACTTTTACATTCTTTGAAGTTGATTAGGGGTTAGGAAAAGTGCCTCTTCCTATCACAAGAGTGAGCTTATCATAACACATTTTCTTCCAAGTTTCCTCTCACCAGTTTATGTTTCTGTTCTTAAATCTTAACATCATGGAATTCACATGTTACTTGAACATAATAACTATAAACTTATATGTATTGCTGAATCAGATAGCTGGATAACATTGTGTATGGCATAACATATTTTTCATGGTTTTGATAATATTCAGGGGATTTGTAGTATTTACAGATGTACATACGTTGTTTGGATTTGGAGGGCTAATTCGTAGTCATTTGTATACCTTCATCATGGATTATCGTAGTGGTAATCCCTTTTTTGAATAATATCTCACATGAATCATATAGAATCTGTATCTTTCTTCTCTTTTTTAAAATATTTTTATTGGAGGTCGCTTTGTCAGCATAGATAAAACATTCTCCATTGAAGTTGTGGTGCTGCGGTAATGCTGAAGTTTCTGTTTCAAATGATTTTTCAATGGATTTGTGCTACTCGAGCAATTGATGAAGTTGCTGTACCTTTCTCTTATTTACGCATTTTCTCTTTGAGGCAAATTTTCTCATAGGCACCAAATTCCTGTTACCTAATTTCCATGACTCATTAAAGGATCGTGGGACTGTACAGATGTTGACTGTAGGACGCGAGGCTGCTATTGAAGTACATGTTAGATAAACATCATGCATCATATATAGTATTTTAGGTCGTCTTATAAACCTTATAAACACATAGCATTATAGTTTTGCATAAAATTGCAAAAGCATTTTGTTTTTCTTTAGAGAGGTATTAGGCTTAATTTATATATGGTCAAGATAAGATAAGTTTGTAGAACTCTGTCATTTCTAATTAGTGTACATAAGAAAAAGAAAAAAGAAAAAAAGGAGGTTAAATTGAGTTAACTTGCATGCTTTGCTGTTTTGTCATGTGGTGTTTGATGACTTGATTGGTTAGACATAGAACATAATCACCTACTCTATGTGTCCTCGAAAAATAATGACAAAAAAAATTAGGGAAAACATAATGCATAGTTTTGCAATTTGTAATTTAAAGGTGAGTGCTAAGAGTATACTTTACTACTTCGATATAATTTTGCTAACACCCGAAATCTCTTTATGGATCAAATTACTTTGAACACTCAATTTTTGGAATGTGCCTTCATGTGGCTGTCTCAAAAGTTAGAAACAAAAAACATTAGACAACTGATTTCTAACTCTTTGATCTTTTTTGTGTATTATTATGTAGAGGATCCGTTCATCACAAGTTTCAGTCGCGCATAGCTATAATCTATTTAACATTAACTTAAGGAAAATCGTGAATGTCGAGATTACATCAAGTCAAGGCCTGTCAGTTCACCAAGTCGGGTCAACCGCTTTCTAAAGGGCAATATGTACCAGATGAAGTACTACTTTACGAATTCGTTCATGTAAATTATGTCGAAGCCTTTATTCACAATCTAGGCTGATATTTGTGTCCCACCCCCAGGTTCCTATAAACAACTATTATGAAATTTGTACATTTATATCTTATTATTCATTAACTAATACCTTCAAGCGATATTTATAACTGATTCCCGCTCATCGGTCGGGCTTCCCAAATAGTATACAATAACTAATACCTTGCAAGGAACTTTATAAGTCATGCCCGCCCATTGGGCGGGCTTTGAAGTCTAGTATATATATATATATATAGGGTAAAGTTAAAATAAAAAGACAAATATCCGTACACTACATAAAAAGATTTTTTTTTTAAAGTTCGCGAAAAAATCCAAAAAAATTTCACAAGATCGGGTATGTTGGTGCATAAAACTTTTGTGAAAGAAGTTTTTCTAATTTTGAGTTTTTATACGTTTTTTTAATGCACAAAAAACAAATTTTTATGCGCAAAAAAATTTTGATGCACAAAATTTTCAACTTGTTTTAGCTAGATGCGCAATGTTATTTTGATGAAAAAAGTCAAAAGAAGTTGGGTGCAAAAACGAATTTTTAATGCACAAAAAATCGATTTAATGACCAAATGTATTTTTTCGAAAAAAGTATCAACTTTTAGAAAAAATTATTTCACAACTTTTTCATGCAACAACATACCCGATCTTGTGTAATTTTTTTAGAATTTTTTCCGAACTTAAAAAAAAAATTCTTTTTACGTAGGCTATGTTTGGCGCGGAGCTTTTTGGGGCAATGAGCGGTGAGAATGAGCTTTTTCATTTTTGATGTTCGTTTGGTAAGGGAGCAATGAGCTTCAGCAATTTTTTAGGAAAACTTTTTCCCAATGCTTCCTTTTGAAGCTGTGGATATTTACAAGAGCTGTGGATATTTACAGCTATGTTACCAAACGTTTTTATTTAAAAAACAGTTACTGCTCACGGCAACTGCTCACAGCTACTGCTCACAGCTACCGCTCACAGCTACTGTACTGCTACTTTTACCAAACACAGCCGTAGTGTACGGATATTTGTCTTTTTATTTGATCTTTATCTACCTCCTATATAAGACAAGGTTTTGTCCAACTATTTCTCCCCCTAAAATTATTAATCAACTGACAAGTGAAAATTCATTTGATCCTACGGTCTGGAGCGATTTCTACTTCTAAACATTCAATGCCAAAAAAATGGGCAGGATCTCTAATCTCTCATTCATTTGTTACAACTCATAACAAAAAACACACAACCTTTTCTCTCTAGATCCCCTTTTCTACCCTATTCGAAAATCAAAAACCCCTAACATCAAAATCAAGATCCATACAAATTAAATCAAGTTTAGAACAATAGATCTTTTTGGGGCAACATTCAATCCCTGATCAAGCTTTTATACTCTCAATTACACATAACCTAATTTATTAATCATGCAGCCTAAATCATTCCGATTGTAAAAAATGGACGCAAAAAGCCGGATCATTATGATATGTGTTCGTCAACATAAACCTGGCAATCCATTGACGATGGAGTGTTTTTCTACACATTTTAATTCATTATATTGTGTATTAATTGTATGAATTAACCAATTTTGAATTTGATTTTTTTTCTGGAGTGAATTTGATTTTTAGGGTTTTTTGAATTGGGGTTTTTTCGAATTGATGATTTTTATGTGGCTACATGCGTGATATTTGGAGGTTAAATGCTTGCCGAAAATGTCATATTTAATCTCTACATTCAACAGTAACCAGAGGTAAATTTATTATTATATAATTTTACATGTTTTGATTATCAAAGAAAATGATTAAGATATTAATTTTTTCTGATTAATGATGCGAACATGATGTCATGATAAATTTTGTTTATGTTTCGCGTTAAACAGTGATTACTTTCGTTTATTTTGATGTAGTTTCGTGTGTAATGTCGATTTTAAGAAAGCTATGGTGTGTAGGAGGAATTATTTGTTGAAGGGTTATAAAAAGGTATTATAATCTATTGAATTTAATTAGTTATTTAACTTGAATTAAAAAATTTGAGGTTTAATTTTTTTTTATCTCATATATTTGAGTTGCATAAATCTGTGAAAGTTTAATTTTTTTTAATAGTTTAATACTTTGATCAACCTTTTATATAAGTGAAGTTACTGCGCTTTAATATTGACTTATGAACAATGCGCTGCTTTGAAACTCAATACAGGCCATTTATGTTTTTTTAGTGAGTTTGTTTATAGCTCAGTATATGGATGCTTCAACTAAACAAAATCATATTTTTTAAGCGAATGGATAACAGCTGTGGTCTGAACCTTCCCGCCTCTGGGATGGGTGCTCAGCCTATTTCGATATTGGGGCTTCCTACGATTGCAAAAACTACTCCTGCCCTTCCTAATGATATGCGTACATGTTAGTTGGCTGCATTTTTTTCCTTTTTATTTATAACGTATCTTTGAAGGCGTTTGTGCTTACTGTTAAGGATATATGGCAGCGCCTTTTGCTGGTAACGTCGGGCCGACGATTGCTGATCATCTGGACAATAGGTGCACGGGCAGTTTTACTGAAAGTAACGTGGTTTTTAATTTTCGCGTTTGAAAATTGCTGTTAAGGTTATACAGCAGGCAGTTTATGTCAGGCTAACCTTTATCATTTTTGTTTTCAGGTATGGTTTAATCAAATTAACTGAAGTATTAGAAAAGTTGGTCTCTTATCAGCTTTGGTATGCGTAATATCTCACTCTTTCTGGAACTCCTACCTTTTTTGAAATCCATTAGATAGATACGAGCATGAGCCTGAATTGGGTAAATTTGTATTTCCATTTGCATAGGACATAGTAATTTAAAAAAGCCAATGTTCGTGACACTTGCTAAACCTTTTATATAAGTGAAGTTACGGCGCTTTAATATTGACTTATGCACAATGTGCTGCTTTGAAACTCAATACAGGCCATTTATGTTTTTTTAGTGATTTTGTTTATAGCTCAATATATGGATGCTTCAACTAAACAAAATCATATTTTTTAGGCGAATGGATAACAGATGTGGTCTGAACCTTCCCGCCTCTGGGATGGGTGCTCAGCCTATTTCGATATTGGGGCTTCCTACGATTGCAAAAACTACTGCTGCCCTTCCTAATGATATGCGTACGTGTTAGTTGGCTGCATTTTTTTTCCTTTTTATTTATAACGTATCTTTGAAGGCGTTTGTGCTTACTGTTAAGGATATATGGCAGCGCCTTTTGCTGGTAACGTCGGGCCGACGATTGCTGATCATCTGGACAATAGGTGCACGCGCAGTTTTACTGAAAGTAACGTGGTTTTTAATTTTCGCGTTTGAAAATTGCTGTTAAGGTTATACAGCAGGCAGTTTCTGTCAGGCTAACCTTTATCATTTTCGTTTTCAGGTATGGTTCAATCAAATTAACTGAAGTATTAGAAAAGTTGGTCTCTTATCAGCTTTGGTATGTGTAATATCTCGCTCTTTAAGGAACTCCTACCTTTTTTGAAATCCATTAGATAGATACGAGCATGAGCCTGAATTGGGTAAATTTGTATTTCCATTTGTAGAGGACATAAGTAATTTAAAAAAGCCAATGTTCGTGACACTCGCTAATCTACCTACTGTCATTTTGTTTCCTCACAACTTAACTTAACTGGAGAGTGTGCTGCATCTCCTTCTGATCAGGTACTACATTGTCGTGACTTCTTTAAATCAGCATTTGGATCTACGCTTTTATGTGTATTATACCTTATATTTTGTTGTGTACATAATGCAGCCTCTAATTCACGAAAAAATTAAACAAAACTTCACTACCCAGTACCCACTATGGATTGGTATCGTTCCAGGTGTCATCTATTGGAAGAGGAATCACCTATTCTTTACGTAACAGAAAATACCTAGCCAACCAACATGTGGTCATCAAACGAGGGCATCAAATCATTGAAGTTAACCCACAGGTGACGTTATGATCAATTTCATATCTTATGTATTTTGTCTTAGATATTCATTTCTATTGAATAGACGTTGTTATGGATGAAAAGTCTAAATCGGTAATGACGTGGTTGGGATGACTTATTTTTAACCAATTAACTTTCTTAAAAATGGTTTGTGTTAAAGCCTTTTGTATGCCATTAATATGGCGAATTGGACAAGCGTGCATAGATACTCCACACGCATATTTGTAACAAAACAACAATTATGATGTTTCTGTTGATATGTGTATGTAGGTTGGGAAATATGTACAATTTTTGGATGCACCTAAATCATTGCCATAACCTTTTTTTGTTTACGCTAAAACACAGTAGCTCCGAAAATATGTGTTCATCAAGTTTGAGCGGTTGGAATGTACATGCAGAATATTAACAGAAGGCGTCCAATAGCATAAGTACCTTTAATTCTTTATTTCTTACCATGTTTCCGCTTTATTGTCAATAAAATGTTTTCCAGGTCTCATGGCATACCTAATGTTGTACACTAGGTCCTTCGTTGTTAACCAAAAATACATTTATCACTTGCACCATTGCGTTTTTGTAAATCGATTCATTATTGCTAAAGGTTCACAGCAACCATAACTTTTGTCGCACAACATCACAAACGAACGGCAATTATCTTCCCTACATTAACAAAATCTATTAAAGTTGTTGACTTTTTCTTCTCATTTTATGCAAATCAAACAATTAAAGCTTATTGTTTATGTTGGCACATCTTGCTTATGATGCAACTTGCTGCTGCTAATGATGTCGATTGTTGCTGACACCGCTGACACAAATCGTTGTTGATGCGCCCGCGAATGGTCATTGATGTGCAGAATTAACAGCATGGTAGAAGTTCCCATGTATGATTACGTTTACGCATCTGATTGCAACATTCTTTTTAAAGTATAACTTATAGATTGTAATTGATTTATCAAGTTTGGTATGTGCAGAGTAATAATGTTGTAAATTATAATGAGAACTGCTATTTGGACAGCACTTGATTGTATAGTATCACTAAGCCTTGCATGTATCTTTTATCAGGATCTTTAGAAGTCTATAGCTTATGGTAAACATAATTTGAAATTTTATTCTTTGTGTTTTTGAAGGGTCATCGGGCATATGTGGGACATAGAAAGATTGTCACAATGTTGAAAACTTTCAATGCACCACAACCGAGGACAAAGAGAGAGACAAAGATGTAATAACATTTCCTGTCTGGAATGAAGAGCAAAGGTAAATGATCACAAAATTTGTGATGATCGGTTTTTAATTGTTCATTTATCTGTTATAATTTTGCCGCCACTGTCCAGGTACTAAAAAAAATAATTTTTTATTTTATGTTGGTGTCGCTGTGTTGGCAATAACAACATGAAGTGTTAGTAAAGGGGTGTTTGGGTAAGCTTATTTTAGATGTAAAGGGCATGTTAGGTAATCTGTCAAAAGACATATCACAACAACAATTTGATTAAGCTAAGTATAGTTGAAATT
Organism: Artemisia tridentata subsp. tridentata; assembly: GCA_021014915.2. NCBI lineage: Eukaryota > Viridiplantae > Streptophyta > Magnoliopsida > Asterales > Asteraceae > Artemisia > Artemisia tridentata. The sequence continues at coordinate 116,940,887 of CP139506.1, read as the reverse complement.
ATAGATAGTGGAAATCGATGATGTATTAGATTTGGTTAAATCTAAAATACTTTTGTTACTGTTACGATCTAATAACTTTTATGTTTATATCAATAGATACTAAATCATTGAACTTAAGTAAGACTATGAGAAACACTGTCAGAATCCTCCATGGTGCAGCTTGATTGGAAAATTCATAGTGTAGTCTTTAGCTATTTACATGTCAGTTAATTATTTGACTTTTTAATTAAAATCATTCTAATATTTGGCCATTGGTGAACTTCAGGTCAATGACTTGAAATCCTTTTTGTGCGTCGTTCACCTCAGATGGGAAATATATTGTTTCTGCAAGTGAGGATTCTGATGTATATGTTTGGAACTGAGGCAATCAGAAAGGTCCTTCCTTTTTGCGGCAATCGTGCGAGACTGCGAGGGTGGAGAGTTGTTTAACCAGATTGTGCCCCGGTGACTCTATACAAAATGTACTGCAGCTGCGATTATGCGAATAATAGTGGAAGTTGTTCAGGTAACTTCTACCAATTTTTGTTTGACAATAGACTACAACAAGTACATCACTTGAACCGTGTACTCATATCACTCGAACCTGTACTTGACAATCAAACCTTTTACCCCATAGCAGTTTTGACCTGTTTAATGAGTAATTAGATTAAAAAAAATAATAATAATAATAAAAAAAAAATTATAACTTTCAACGAAAAGCAAGTGTTTGCAATCTTAATTGAGACGGGTGGAGCATTACTTAATGTGTTTCCATTTTAAAACTAATTGCCATTGGATCCATAATATGAGATAAGCTAACATGGGTATGTGCCACATTTCAATATTGTTATCAGAAAAATCGATTTACATGATTTACTGTTAGATAACCTCATCATTTTGAATACTATTTGCACGATGTAAGTCTTTACCAATAGAGAATAAACAATTTTTATTTTGTTTGCTAGTTGATAAACAAATTCTAAAAAATAGCTTTCCAATGTTGTTTCTAAACAAATTCCTATATCAAAGTTGTTTCTATGTGGATGTTGCAGGTTTACATCATTGCAAAAGCTGATAATTTCAAGAAATTAATAAAGTTGTTTGAAGATGTTTGGTGAACAACTCCCACAGCCTTTAGTTTCGGAAATAAACAGGAACCATGTCACACCCTGTCTAAAGCGGAAACGTGGAGTGTGACACGGAATCGTTATAACATATTGATATAAGATAATAGAGAATTCACTAAATGAAAATCCACACAAAATGTCATTGACGCCTGACACAAATCTCCAATTCACTAAATGAAAATCCACACAATATGTCATCGACGCCCGACACAAGTGGAGACTTGTGTCATGGTTAGTCACTACCACGAAAAACATAGTCATAAGTCATTTAAATCCCACAAGCCGGGACAAGCATACAATAAATCTGCATACAACAATTGTTAATACAAATAAATCGTAAAAATGTTTATTAATATTTATTGATCTCTTTAAGTTTTGTCGATAACAAACATAAGATTATGTAAAAGTATAAATCTAAACATTACATGTTTTACATTTACCATTTACATACAAATATACTTACTTGTATTAAAGGAAATGCATAAAAAAAGAGTTGGGTAACCCATAACCCATGGAGCTTGATCCATAACCCATGACCCATTGCATGACATCATGCATGACTTCATAATGGGTAAAACTCATGACCTATGACCCAAAGTCCATAACCCATGACCCAAGATGTCTTTGACATCATTCATGACATCACATGACCCATGGACCTTGACCCATAACCCAAAACCCGTAATTACAACCCAAAGTCCGAACTAGTACTACCAGATTGCCGGATCCCTGGGTTTGGTCTTGCCGGATCCCTTTGGGAAGGGATCCGCCGAATCCGGGTGAACAGTGCTCAGAATTTCCTTTAAATAGTGAGTCATTTCTCTCTTGTTTCTCACCCCACTTAGATATATCTTCTCTCTATATTCTAAGTTCTCTAACCTCAGATCTAAAGATCATTCTTATAGCTTTCTTTCTCTTGTGTTCTCAAGGTTCTTCTTACAAGACGAGATCACGCTTTCTAGCATACGAGCCATTCTTCTCTTCAAGTTGCTAGGACTTCTCATCACCTCAAGACCACTGAGTTGTTTCTTGTTGTTGATACTTCTTCTTGTATTCTCAAAGTTGTTGTGTTAGTTGTGTTGTTGTGTTGGTTTGGTCCGCCGTGCTTAGGACTCGGTATTTAGCTTTGTATCGGAAAAAGTTTAAGCGACGTTGTGAGGTTTCTCCACCGGTTGAAGGAGCTTGTTGACATAGTGTTTATGAACTCTCGAGTTGGGTACTCGGGGAGTGGAGTAGGGCAAGGAAGGTGTCCTTGTAGCCGAACCACTGTAAACCATTATGTCACTCTTCTATCTCTTTACTTTCATCATATTTATTTCTTTTCAAGCAACTTGCATTATCCATATCTTAACGTCCAAAGGTTTCATATACTATCAATCTAAAGTTTTATAAACTAAATTTAAATCGGTAAAAACTATTCAACCCCCTTTTAGTTTTCTACAACAACGATGTCCATAATGAAATACTAATGCAAAGCTCTAAAGGGAACACAACCCGATAGGGGCTCGATTTAGGTCTTACTAGGCAAGGCATGAACTCTTTCGATCATAAGCATTATTATTACATGAAAATGAATACTTGAAAACGTCAACATAATGTTGGTGAGCTCGTAGGTTTAAATAATAAAACACTTGTCATGCCTAGGATACAAGTAAGACAATAGTGTATAATATTAGCACAAAGCAAGTAGTATAAATAGTTATCCAAACTAAAAACCAATTCAATAGAGTCACAAGCGCTTTAGGTTTCCGAACATGTCGCCTACGAGCTGGAGCTAAACAGTTGGCTTAATAGTCATCAACATAGCCATAAATATAGAAATCAGCATAGGAATCATAGACATGTACAAATCAACCACTAACGCTCACATTCGCAATTATAAGCATACATATTGTCCAAATACCTAAAGTGATTAGCACGGCGCAAAGTATTTGAAATAGCCTTTGAGTATCATTTCCCCCCAAAAAACATATAAATAAAAAGGGGCAACGAAAACTCACCTCAACAAGTAGTACAACGTGAAATATTGCACAAGTTCAATGAACAAGGAATCCGAACAGCGACCTAGATAAATAAGTCGTCTTAGGAATGATACGACATGTAGTATATGAATATGAGTTGTATAAAGTTTTATCACCCTTATATATTTGTATTGAAGTTTTATAAAGTTTCGTAAGTCAACAACTTATAAAAGTAGTTGCTGATTTTAGGTTAAACCGTGCTAAGTCAACAACTTATAAAAGTTATAAATTTAGTTGGTTTGGTCCGCCTTGCTAAGGACTCGGATAAAACGCGTGTTTGATATCAAAAACTTATAAAAGTAGTTGCTGATTTTAGGTTAAACCCGACTTTAAATGGGTGTATCCTCTTCGTTTCTAGCCCATTTTTGGTCATTCAACTCTCTAGACGTAGGTAAATATGTATACTTTCAAGAAATCAAGGTCTCGGTTTGTGAAAACATGTTTTAGGTGTCGGTTTATACCCATTTACCCACTGATCTGCTGTTACAGTAAGACAGAAACTTTTTCCCGACTTCAACGGACTATAACTCACTCGTTTTTCATCCACTTTTCAAAATTCAAACTCCTAGAGTTAGATCTATGTCTTAACTTTCCAAAACGTCCAATTAGAGTTCCCTGGGTGGAGTTTAGGTCCTCCATTTAGGCCTTTTGTGTCGAGTACTTATATTTGCAACTTTTCTGACACCCGATTTGGTGTAAAATGGTAAAAATAATAAAAAAATTCAAAGAATTATAAATTTTGGCCGGGAACTACTTAAGACATATATCTAGCTGTGGTCTAAAGGAATTTGGCCCAGATTTATTTTAAAGTGTTTTTCACTAGCACCTAGTTCGACTTAATTTTTGGGACAGAATTAGGGTTTGATAAACTAACTTTTTAAACACTTTCAACACAACAAACATATAGTGGTGATGTAACACCCCAACCTGACAAGGGTAAAGATATCACAACAATGGTTTCATATCAGATTACAAGCATTCAATCCAAAACATCATAAGTCTATAACATTAATGATAAAAGGAAAAATAAGTCAACATGACTTATGCCAGAAGTGAAAACAGAAATATACTGAAGTACATAAATCCAAATGCCCAAACAATGGCATAACAGAATAAAAATCCAAATGGTAAAACTAGAATGTCTAAAGTTTAAGCTTCACACAAGTCGCTCTCATCCCAAAGCTAAAACCCAGCTCCTAGCTTAAGTACCTGCCGCAGGAAAAGAAATGCGGCTGAGCTACGAGAGCTCAGTGAACAGATATAATAATAACAAAGCAGTAACGGATACAAGTGCAGAGAATCAGGAATACAGATCAACAGACATAATCAGAATGCAGAAATGAATAAGGATAAAGGGAAAAAGGTAAGGAAAAGCAAAGGTAAAGGAAAAGTAAAGTAAATGAACAGTAATCCACCACGAGCCCAGAAAACAGAGATATCATAACCATATAGCCATATCAGTAATCCAGAGGGGATGCCTCTCAAGTAACCAGATAATATGAGGGGTGACCTCATGTATCAAATATATATATGGAGTGATCAGCTCCCAGAGGTTGTGAAAGACGTGTATCGCACACACCATCAGTCACCAGAGGTATACATGTAAACAGTAAATAATAACAGATAACAGAGACAGAACAAATCTAGGATGCATCCATACGCCCCAGGTGGCCAGAGTCTACCAATAAACACCAGATAAAATAAAGTCAGGGACGGGATAGGTCATCTCTCTCCTACCCTAGAGTCAAGCCATCAGTGCATCAATGACAAGGACATGAACACCTCATGCCTAGTGAGTTGGCTCGGGTATCAAACCGTGGTCAGAGTCAGATATCATATCAGAGGGTCATAAATAAAGGTTCATGTCAAAAGGTTCATGTTAAATATTTCAGGAGTAATATCAGAGGTTCAGAAAATAAATCAGGTTCAAATCAGAGTTCACAGAATAAAGGATCATATCAAAGGTTCACAAACAAAGGGAACATAGCAATGGCTTAGGGAATCCTAATATGAAACAGAGATCAGAATCAAAGTTAAGAGAAGGAAATTGCCCTTACTGAAAGAGGGCGGAATATCTGTACCTTATGAGCAGTGCAAACAAATAAATAAGCAAACACGGAACAGATATCAGAGCTTCTCCTTCTTCACACCTAAAGAAGTAGAAGACGGAATTACAAAGGGGTTCAAGTTCAACTTATTATTTTAGTTCATCTTTCCATTTTAAGAAACTTTCCAGATTTAGTAACTTTCTATTTTTAGCAGGTTTCCAGAATTAGTAAGTTTTCAAATAATATAATTTAAGTTAAGTCATTTATTAGGCTTATTATGGAAGTAATGTTCACTTTAACAAATTATCAGAGTTTAGGGTTAAATATGACAAGTTTCCCTGATTTAGGGTTTTAAAAGTAACTTTACCAAAGTCAAAGGTCTAATATGAAAATACCTCAAGTTACTGTTTTAAATGCACATTTTATTCAGAATGACATCTTAATCCCTTTAGTTTCATAATTTACAGTTTATACCCCTCTAGTTACAATATTTACAAAACAAACCTTATATTTACATAATTTATGATTTAATCCCTATAATATCCATATTTACCAAACAAGCATCTTATTTTACAAAATTTCAGAATGTCACATCAGAATTTACATATAGTACGAATCAGCCCCTCAGATTTCAGAATTCACACAAATGGTCCCTTAAGTTTACAAAACTTATAAATTAAATCATAATTCCATAATAATTACACATTAAGCCCACAAATACTCAAAATTACACAAAACACTCTTAATATCATTATTTACCCAAAATGACTTCAAGTTTCCAGAATTTACATTTTTAGTCCCTCTAGTTTAATTATTTCCAAATCGTACACAATGTTTACAATAAAATCCATATCTTGCAAATATTACACATAAGACCCTCATTTTATATTTTTTACACATTCTCCCAGGTTTATATAACCTTACAAAAATATCCTATAAGTTTCATAATTTACAAAACACCCCTTTAACTTTTAAAAACCCAATCGTATACCTTTTTAAATTATATAAAACAAACCCTAAATCCTCCCATCATTAACCAATCATTGTAACAACCTTAAAAGCATTTAATGACCAGATCTCAACCATGAAACCCTAACCCTAGTCCCTTCGACATAGTTTTTTTTTTTTATTTTTTTTCTTTTATTTCCTTTAAATCCGAAAAACAATTAATTAACCACGACTTGTTTAAGCTTCCAAAATTCGAATCCATATTTTTCCCAGGTTATAAGATGCATAAGGAACTCATAAAAATTATAGAACAAGCTCAGAAAAATCGCATAGCCTATTTTAGATTTTATATGCGTTTTTGATATCAATAATTACCACGACTTATTTAGGCCTCTATAAATCGTTCTATCATTTTTCCCAGATCATATACATTATATGAGGTCCAAATAAAATAAATATGTCACCCAGAAAATTCGTATCACATATTATATAATTTTACGTACGTTTTAATCATTAAAATTTAGAACGACCCATTTACTTTGCATGATTCAATTTGAACATTTTATATGAGTCTTATGTGATGTAAGGGCCATGAGAAAAATACCAAATCGATTTTATAACATGTGGATTAAGCGTGGTGATTTTGTCCCTTGATTAAGCAATTCGACACCAAAGAATTCTCCACGAGCACACGAGCGATCTAAAAACCTTGGAGCCATTTTTCATAGAGTATATACGACATAAGGAACATGAGAAAAATGCTAAATGAATTTTTGGAGGATCGAATGAATTATTTAGAGTTTATACCTTTCGGATGTGATTTGCGACAAAGAAAATACACCAAGATCGAACCAGGCCAAACACGAACCAAACCTTATTTTTCTTAGCTTCCTTTAATGCCAAAGAACAACAGAAAATTATCCCTAGGGTTTCAGAATTTCGGATGAGACAAGGGGGAATTTGTGTGTGTTTTTAGTGTTTCGAATGGAAGGAAAATATGGGATAAATGGGAAATAAATCATATGAGCCGAGAGATGAGGGGGGGGGGGTGCTTAAGGATCGGCCCAAATCAAGATCAAATCAGAATTTTATGATTGATTAGCTTTTTCCATATTTATCTTGATATTATCCTAATTTAAATACTTTTAAATCAAATAATTAATTAAATAAATACAATAAGTATAATTCGGTATATATATAACTTTTTATTTTGTCACATTAATTTTTGTATTAAGTAAAAATATTAAATGAACGTCTTAAAATTATTTTATGTCATATATGGTTTATTACTAGAAGTTTAGAATTTATTTGTCACTTTATACATGATTAAATTAAATAATTAAAGTAGTAGGGGTATTTTGGTCTTTTACATGTTATCTGAATTTCAGGTATTACAACAAACATATAGTGGTGATATAAAAACAAGCATGATATGTTATATATGAATGTAATTGAGTATGAGATGAGTTATGAAGTGCTTACAAGTGTTGTGGATGAATGGTGATCAATAACACAATTGAACCCTAAGAAAACCCTAGATTTTAACTCCTAAAAACCCTAACTCTTAAAACCCTTCTTATATGCACCCTAAACCCAACTTAAACCAAACTTGATACCCCTTGTTTCATGCCCTATATCAGTCATGTATAAGAGAGAAAAAGATAAGGAGTTGTGTGATTTTATTGTGTGAAAAATGATAACAATTTTCGTTCTTAGATATGGGTTATTCAATCGTATTATAAACCAAAATACATCTTGAGAGCCATTGATAAACTAAACATTTAATGCAGTACATTTTATCACTAGAATACTTCTATAAAATATAACACGATTTCTGATTTTTAATAAATACGGTATAAAACCTAAATTCCTTTAGGGGGAGTTTGGTTCATAAATTTAAAATACAAGTATTTTTAATACCATTATTTTAAAGCCCACTATTTTTATTTCGCGAGTTTCAAATACCATGGCATGTTTGGTTGCAAAAATCACGCAATTCAGTTTTACCCACATGATAGAAAATTAAAACATGTCCAGGTCCATCAGCCAACTCAGTGGATCCTTGTCAAGAATTATTAGAACACAAGTTTTTCCATTATATTGATCCAAAAACAACATAATTTATATATATAAATGTATATATATATATATATATATATATATATATATATATATATATATATATATATATATATATATATATATACATATATATATATATATATATATATATATATATATATATATACATATATATATATATATATAGGGTAAAGTTAAAATAAAAAAAACAAATATCTGTAGATTACGTAAAAAGATTTTTTTTTTATAAAAAGTTCGCGAAAAAAAATAAAAATCCACGAGATCGGGTATGTTGGTACATAAAACTTTTGTGAAAGAAGATTTTCTAATTTTGAGTTTTTTATACGTTTTTTTTAATGCACAAAATTTTCAACTTGTTTTAGTTAGATGCGCAATATTATTTTGTTGAAAAAAGTTAAAGGAAGTTGGGTGCAAAAACGAATTTTGATGAACAAAAAAACGATTTAATGAACAAACGTATTTTTTCATAATTTTTTTTCCGGAAAAAATATACACTTTTAGAAAAACTTTATTCACAACTTTTTCATGCACCAACATACCCGATCTTGTGAAATGTTTTTGGATTTTTTCAAGAACTTTTTATTAAAAAAAATCTTTTTACGTAGTGTACGGATATTTGTCTTTTTATTTGATCTTTATCCAATGTTTATCAATCTTAAAAATTTTCAAGAACAAATTTAGGGAAAAATCCCAAATAGCACACACCACAATTGAATGCTCATTAATTCAAAATACAGCAAGAATAAAATCGAACGACATAAATTGAAACCAAAACAAAAACATATTAGATTTCGATTCTTCGAATGGAAAAAGTAGAAAACAAAAAAAGAATATGAGGATCGAGGTAGAAATCATATACATGCAACATCTATCCGAGATTAATTTACGCAGAAGTGATAGAACAAATAGTCATGAAGTACTTTGGAGATGAAGATGGGGTTGTTGTGGAAAAGGAGATGGTAGGTGAGAAATTGAGTTTCAAGTGTAATATTATTCTTTTTTTTTACCCATACAAATCTTCGTGTTTCAAATGTATCCCCCACTCAATGAGTTTCAAAACCCTCATATCACAATGTTTTAATTTCAAATATATATCCTTATTTTTCAACCAAACACAGATATTTCATGAATTCCAAATACAAACCCCAAGAAATCCCACGAAAACCACCCAACCAAACACCCCCTTAAATGACTTAAAATATGATACAAAGTTACCCCTATATATTTAAATAATATAAAATAGGATAAAAGTTGCCCCTATATCCTATACATCAAAACAAGACACGTGAGTAAAAGACAAATGAACTAGTTTATACTATTCATCTTCTTCCTCAAGAACTCCTCTCTACATGACTACATCTTGTTTCATCTTCTTCAAAACTCAACATAAAAACAACACATTTTCCATCCTTGTTCTTACTCATCATTTGCGCACTTCTCCAATCTATGTCTTACACTATTAAGGAACCTAACATTTTTTACAAGAAATATTACACTTCGTTGACTTAAATCATATGTGGCACGTGCCACACCTAGCCAACTCATAGATCTCACAATGCTTACGGTTATACGTTAAAGAAAGAAATCACGTGTTTGGAATAAAACGTTCAAGTAATTGGATAAATGATAACCTAAAAATGTCGGTTGTTACAGTCTACCCCCGTTAAAAGAATTTCGTCCCGAAATTCAACAAGTACTACTTGTAAGTAGCTCTATCCTCGAAAAGGTGCGGGTACTTAAGTCTCATCTGGTCCTATCTTTCCCAGGTAAATTCAGGTCCTCGCTTTGAGTTCTATCAAACCTTGACAATTAGAATCTTACTACGTTTCAACTTCTTGATTTCACCTTCCATAATTTCTATTGGTTCTTCTATGAAGTGTGATGAAATCATATTTATACATGTTTTATTATGAGAAATACCCCCATTTATGCTAAAATAAATAACAAAATTATGGTTTCAATGAAAATTATTACGTTTATTTGTTATTTATTGTTAAGGTACCGTTCGAGAATTACGGAGCAAAAGTGAAAAACTTATGGAACAAAAGTAGAGATTAATGAGAAGGTTAGTGGAAGATTTGTTAAAGATTTGAAGACTTAATGTCAAGCCTAAAGTTATTAGAAGTGGTGATGAAATTTGGCCCAAGATGAGCCGGCCCAACACGAAATTTCTATAAGTCAAGCTTGTGATACTGTGATTATATATTGCTAGTCTACCAAGTTTGACCTTCACATAGTTTTATTTTATCTTGCCGTCGAAAATATGTTGTTTTCCCATCTCAAGAGTCCCACGTGACACATGATAACTGGCAAGAGAAATGTTTCTGTTAGAACTAGCCGTTGGTTTGAGGATATAAAACAACACAACACAATGAGAGATGACATCAATCTATCGTTTATTTTTACTTTCATTTTTATGTCATTTGCAATTTACTTTTGATAAAAATGTAGACTTTTAATTACTTTTGTATTAAGCACACACTTTGGTGTGTGAAGTGTGTTTATGTTTCAATGTTTTTATAAAATTAATGTTTTGTTTTAATTGCTTGTTCTTATTGCTTATCTATTCTTGGTCTCTTTTATAAAATGCATTTTTAGAGTTTAAATCAAATAAAGTTTTAGTCTTTTCATAAGAATCATCATTTTTTAAAGTGTAACTTAGCGTCTATTTGACTTTAGCTTGGTTCTTTAAGGTAGCATGGAAAAGGTAGTGTAGGATATTAAGACTAAAAACATGTTTTAGTTCTATCCATCCTTATGGCCGGTTTTATATCACATTGGGGGGGGGGGGGTAGGGAAAGTTCAAAATTTTGAAATATAAGTGTATTAGTGTGTGTATAATGTAAAGGTGGTGAGTTGGGTTGGTTATTGCATGCATGCATAAGACTTAATGCAAGTTTAAACAACTTACGTAAAATTTATAAAACCAAATGTAATTGACTTATAAAATATGCTTATGAGAGTCTTAGAGTACTTATTAGACATAGGCTAAACCTATTTTAGTGCTGGTATTCATTCAAAGTTATTTCTTGTTGTACGCGGGTTAATCTCATGGTTATACGTTAAAGCAAGAAATCATGTGTTTAGAATAAAACGTTCAAGTAATTGGATACATGATAACCTGAAAATGTCGGTTGTTACAAACCACCTCAGACCAGTCCAGGTGGAAGATCTCACATTGAGGAGGGTCAAAAAGTGCTGTAAAATTATGTTCACCACTCAGCAAGGAACTTAACAAAAGGACTATTAAGGGAGGTGCATGTAAAAAACGACCATGTCGGCTTACATACAACACTTTCCAGCCTACACGTTCTTAGGAAGAGCAGCGTGTTCCCAGCCATTTCAGGGTGTCGGGGTTCAGTATCAGGTGGTAGATGGTCATACATCGTTGTCAGGCAATAGATTGGATGCGTTGGTACAATATGCGAAATACATCAACACATTCAGGTTACGCCATCTATCGCGACTTCCTTGGAAAAAATGATAGCAGAAAGCGACTCGATTGGCTCTTATGGTACCCCTTATTACAACCCATCACCAACCTAAACACCCTCTGACGAGGGATACTTAACCTAGGCTACAAAATAAATATCCAATAAAGCTCTTGGGGGAACCAGCATGACACGTCTATATAATCCAATTATAAAAACCAGGCAGCAAAAAAAGTAGTGAAGTAATGGGATTGGCAGCGGGCCCTGTTGATAAGCGTTCCATGGGATTCCTTTATTCCATCATCTAACCCAGTTGTCATCACAATAATGATAGCTTCGTACAAAGTCAGCAAACTATATGTGGATGAGGGAAGCCGAGTTGGCATAATGTACGAATACTGCTTCATTAAACTTCTGTAACACGTCAGGCGTGGTCTCAGGACACCAACAACGCCATTGATCGATTTCTCAGGTGAAAAATCTTACCATGAAGGTGTCATAAGTTTGGAATGCATAGTCGGGACATACCCACTATCAAGGACAATCATGCTGGAGTTCTATATTGTCATATCAACATCGAAATACAATGTGCTAATGGGAAGAACATCACTTCTGAAGTTTAGAATGGAAGTCTCAACAATTAGGTCACTCGTCGAGTTTGCAAAAAAAGCAATGTTGGCTATGGTAAGGAGTGACTACACTGGAAAAGATGCGAGTTTGTATGTCGCAGTGTAAGAAAACAACGTAAGGGAGATACAATGGGAAGTTATCCCAGGAGACAAACCCAGGAACAGAAGGTCGTCATCAATCCTGAATTCCCAGATCGACCTATCACAATTAGAGCCCATCTCCCACCATAGGTGAAAACCCAACTTGTACAATTCTAGCAAACAGTTTAGATGTATTTTACTGAAAACCCTCAGACATGACTGGTGTCCCTTGAGAGTTCGCAGAACATAACCTGGGCCTAAACCAATTTGTAGTTCCCATCAAACAGAAGCTATTCTAGGAGAGTTCGAATCCGTTCCGTAGTCTTGTTTCTGTAAAGGTCTAAGGCTATGGACTCTTAGGTCAAGGACCTCATCCAGGCAGGCATACTAAGACATGAAATACCAGACCTGGGTGGCAAATCCATTCATGGTCACAAAAACCAATGGTACATGATGTATGTGTGTTAACTTCACTAGCCTGAATAAGGTATGCCTAAAAGACAAATACCCTTTGCCTCCCATAAACTGAAAAGTAGAAGCCATATCCGATTTCAAGTATAAGTGCTTTCTAAATGCATATAAAGGATACCATCAGATTCTTATGAAAAAATTTGATGAGGAAAAAATTGCTTTTTACACCAACGACGACATCTACTGCTACACCAAAATGCCTTTTGGTCTCAAGAACGTGGGTGCTACCTATCAGGAAATGATAAATAGAGACTTCAAGGCACAAATCGAGGTAAACTTGGAAGCATATGTAGATGACATGGTTATCAAGAGCAAAACTAAGGATGCACTATTGTGTGACATCATTGAAACGTTTCAAAACCTCAGGCGAATCAACATGAAGCTAAATCCAGCCAAATGTACATTTTGGGTGGAGGAAGGAAAGTTCCTAGGTCACATAATTGACGCTAGCGGAATCAGGGCAAACCTGAAAAAGATCCAGGACGTCTTGGGCCTGACCCAACATAAGAACCTGACAAAGTTACAAAGCCCGAATGAGAAACTTGCGGCCCTGAGCTGATTCCTATAAATGACAGCTGAAAAACAATTACCATGTTTCAAGATTTTGATGAAGCATAACAAGACCAAGACCTATGAATGGACTAAAGAAGCAAAAGTGGCATTCCAAGACTTGAAGATATTCCTAGCCGAGTTGCCTACCCTGACAACCCCAAATACTAGGAGAAACCCTCACCATGTGCTTGGCGGCCTCTAAAGGAGCCATCGATTTAGTACTCCTAGCAGAAAGGGAAAAGGTCCAAAATCTCATATAGTTTGTTAGCAAAGTCTTACAAGATGCCCAAGTCAACTACACCCTAATGGAGAAGCTCATCTTCAACCTGGTTATTTCATCAAGGCGTCTCAAGATTTTCAGGCACACCCAATTCATGTCCTGACAGATAAACCAATCAAGCAGGTATTGTCAACCCTTGAGTACTCATGAAGTATGGCAAAATGGCAAATTGAATTGGGTGAATACGAAATAACTTTTGGACCCAGACATGCTGTCAAAAGTCAAATCATGGCTGATTTCCTCACAGAGGTTGACATGCGAGCCCCAGTCACACCAAATAAGAAGCCAAAATCACCCAACCAATCCACAAGTCACACAGATGACGTATGGACCTTATTCATATATGGGGCATCATGCAAGGGAGGATCAAGTGCGGGTCTGGTACTAACTGGTCCAACAGGGAAGGAGTCCATCATAAGGGGCATCATGTAAAAGTCGTTCTTATGCACACAAATCCTTCAGGTTGGTACAAGCATAAATCCCTTTTATGGTTTCGTCAAATGTATGTCATGACTTTGGTTTTGATCGTGGTTTTAACAAGTCAGTCAAGGTACATCAAGCCCCAAGCTCAACCTTAGTGGTTGTCAGCAAAAGTGCACGATTTCGATGGATTTAGTTCTTAGGCTTAGATTTTTACAATGGTAAGAAATATTGCTCTACAAAGCTCATAAATAGGTTTTGGTAGCTAATTTTCAATTGAATTCAAGTGATCAAGTTGTGTCAAGTTTAAGGTCTATTCAAGTTGTTTGAAGTTCATTTTATTTATTTATTTATTTATTTATTTTTTCAATTTGTTCCAAATTCTAAGTTCATGTCAAGAGGCATATTATATTGTTTTCATGTTTTTAGTCAAGAGTTTAGTTTCAAGGTTTAAGAATCAATGTATCAAGCGACCACAAAAAAGACATCTTTCTCCAAATGTAATACTATGTCTCTTTAAGACTCAAATCAATATATTTTCAACTTTTTGCAAAAGAAGAAAAAAAATTATGTTGCCATTAACACAATAGTACCAATCAAATCTGCAAACACATTACTTTTAAACACAACCTATATTACATAGTATAAAACATGAACCGCATGTTCAAAAATTCGGGAAATTTGTTACTAGAATACCTTTGATCTAATTTAATATTATTTAGTCATTATAAGAAAAGAAAAAAAATGAATGTATTGACTAATTAATCATGTCAACCCTAATTTTCTTTTTAAATGCAAGTCAAAATTGTCATTTTTGTGTTAATAGTACTATAAGGAAAACTCACAAAATAACACAAGCATCGAGTTAACACTATCATTTACATTTTTAAAAGAGGGAAATAGAATAGCAAATTAAAAACAAAAATTAGTTATTAACCTCCCCAAAATATTTTCAACATTTATAGATTAACTGTAACGAAAACTGTATGATCAAAAGCATCGCTTGTCAAAAATGTAATCAAATTTTTTTTACCGCCGCACTAGCATATAAGAATAGAGAAATGCTAGTCTCACTCAAAATTTACAAAAGAAATCTCACACGTACACGTCTCGTTTAAATATGAGGAATGGAAGTAACAAAGAAAAAATACAATAAAATTTGATTAATG
Source organism: Artemisia tridentata subsp. tridentata (assembly GCA_021014915.2). Lineage (NCBI taxonomy): Eukaryota > Viridiplantae > Streptophyta > Magnoliopsida > Asterales > Asteraceae > Artemisia > Artemisia tridentata. Next base: position 116,925,628 of record CP139506.1, on the reverse strand, counting down.
CATCTCATTTTCCACATTTGCATGTGAAAATTTCTGTATAAAATATGTGTGAATTTAGCATTTCTCAAAAAAATATGCCAACTTTATAGCAATAAATACACCAGAGATACCTTTAACATGTTTATTTCATTACATTTTGAGAACGTGTTTTTGTTATACTTGTTTGACCCATTATAAACTGAATCACTTAGCTACGAGTATTTTTGAAAGATCGACAGACATGAAAGACAAGTATTTTTAAGGAACAAATCGACCTTAACCAAGTTCAAAATTACCAAGCTCAAGTTAGAAAATCCCGTCTCAAATACATGAAGATTTTTTACCCATATCCATGTATCGATATTCTTTTAACTAAGCTTGCTCTATCGCAACTTATTTTGATTATGAATGTTCTGAATCTCTCTAGCCAAACTCGAGCCTTCATAAAACAAACTTATGTAATGTCGGTGACAAATTAATGAATCCAATAACTATTTCTATCTCAAAAACGTTAGAAAACACAAGCAACTACGGTTTCAAAAAAAACCAAAACTTACAACAAACTCCCCACTTTACTTGTTTTGTCGACCCTGATTTCAGCAAAGATTGTACAAGATCACCACTAAGTTCACGGGGGATGGACATGCATGGATTGGTTGTACATTAAGCATATATGAAAGTACAAGGTCCGTCACCAATCAGTTTTGGCTCGTTTTATGCTGTTAGAACTAAAAGGAGATACGCTGCCTCTGGGCTGAGGGCTATCTTCTTTTAAGTTGGAGTTGAGCATAGCAAGCTCTCGTAATTGTTGTCTCTTGTACAAATCCTGAGACTCATCCTGAAACAAATAAAGAGAGTTATTAAGTTTTAAAAACCTAATGATAATTACAAAGACGGGTAATTTTGTACCTGCTCACATTTGCCAGAATTATTTTTGCCTAATTCTTTTTTCAATAATAATTAGTGTCAACGAACGAATTTTTTGCTTAAAATGCCATAATTTTCATTTGACCCGTTTTAGTCATTGAACTAATTTTTTTACATCCGCGTGGATATAGTTTTGTGTCCCACTTGGGTCATTTTGTAGCCCATAATCTTAGTACTTTCATATAGGTTTACACATAAAACTATAACACTTCTATATACAATTCAACATATTGAAAGTCAATTTTTACCGATTTTGTGCTTACAAGTGATTCAAATGGGACTAGAAGCCATCTTTTAGAAAGATTTAAATGCGCAAAACATATTAATGGTTAAAACGAGACAAATGAAAATGTATGTTGGCATTTTATGTAAAAGAAAACCCTTACAAAAGTTATCACTCAATTTAGTCCAATGTTTTTAGACCCATTAATGAGCCAAAAAGTACCAACTCTAGTAGCTTGTATACATGATTTTTTGCATGGAGTACACCTATATTAAATCGAGAGAAGACAACATACCACTGGTTTAAGCAGCTCTTCGATGATTTCTTGTGCTTGTCTTAAACGTACATCAATGATGCTTGCAGGCAACTCAGCCTCAATTAAGATGTGAAGCTGTTCATTAAGGTGCTCATAGCCCGGTCTACCCCTCAAACTCTCCTCCTATTGTCAAAAATAAAAAAAATAAAAAAAATCAACACAACTGCGAAAATCATGTTACATCTGCAAGCACTACTTAAATAGACTTAATGAGGTGTTATTTCCATATTAGGGGTATTCTCAGCTCTTTTTACGGTAAAAGGAACAAAAATTAAAACTACTTCTAAAGATAATGTCAAATTCAGAAGTACCAAGAATTTATAGAGGCTTAAAAGATTGGATTTTCCCGTGTAAGAGTATTATTACCTCCGTTTGCAAGAAAAAGAAGAGATTTTTACACGGTTAAAAAGATTACAGACATACAGCAAGCACTCAGATGCCAGAACTATAAAGACAAAATATCAGAATTTTTACATGTCGAGTAATCTTGCCTCTTTATCACGCACACAAAGAAGACGATTTTTAACAAATAATTCTTAAAAGATTGGATCTTTCCATGGTAGGAGTTTTCTCATCTCCTTTCATGATAAAGTTGAGGAGGAAAATCCTATCCTTTTACTTCTTGTTGGGCTGATATGGATATTATGTTCAATATTAAAGGGCCATGTAGGTAAAACTAAAAGAAGGCAACCAGGTCAAATGGTTCGCAAGGCGCCCAACGTGTAATTTGTTGCATATAAACTCCTAAATTGCTTTGTTCGATACTAGAATAATACTATGCAAACATGGTTTTTGTAGTTAAATTTAACACATTAACTATTCATATAAATAAAACCTTAGGGGTTTAATATTTTACCCGACCTGCCCATTTCGCTAAATTCACACAAAAGAATGCAAAAATTTGGACACATGGTTCTAAAAATGACACAAAATCAAGTATTTCCTTGTAATGAGTGATCTTATTACCTTTTCAGGGTCTTTAATGGAACCCTGACCTCTAATGAAGACACGACATCCAGTTGAGGCTTCAACTCGCTTCAAGGAATTACCTCTAGGACCAAGAAGCCTTCCAACAAAGTTAAACTGCCGAAGTTTAAAAAGATCCATAAGTTTTGCTATTTTGGTCAAGATTACAGAAGTCAAACATGAGATATGTCCTATTGAATTTAAAGATGTATAAACCGTACATTAGGGAAGTTGTTTACGGGTATATCCAAACGCATGATCCTCTTTGTGATGAAAGAACTTGGGCTTGCTGGTGCTGAATTCCAATGATCCATTGGCAATCCTTGTGGTGGCATACTTAATCTCTTAAGAAACAAAAGCATATGTCAGTAGGATTACTTGTGTAAATTAATAACTACGCTTTTTTATCCTTCGTACCAACATATGTTACATTCTCAACAATATTAGTAGTAATATGTAACCTCAATAATAGGTTACGAATCATCTTTGGTTAATTTGTCAAAACTATGCTGACACGGATGCTAGCTATGCTTGACATGGCATGCAGTGACACACATCAGCAAAAAAATTCCCTTATTTGCTATCAATTCTCTTAACAGTATATCATCAGCTGGTTTTCGACTTTTTGGGCATAGGGGTCAATAGTTGAGGGTACCTTAGTGAAGGGCGGCAACTTAAACACTTTTATATGAAAATGAGTCAAATTTACACTTTATAAAGACACAATAAATAATGGTTTATCGATAATTTACAGACAGATGATAGTATAGTAACTTACTAAACTGATCTTTGAAAAAAAATTGGATAGTCGGTAAAATATTTGATCCATTTAGGATCGTCTAACACACATATCTTCCCACCTATAATCCTATATTGAAGTGTTTCTGAAACTAAGATCATGCCAAGTATGGATGATATTATGATAATCAGAAGTATAAAGATTAAAAAGGTAGTCTTGAGCCAAAATTGGTAAAAGTAATCAATGGTTTCCATCAAAGCATTAACTCATCGTGATAGTAATCAACTAGTCATATATAGAAGTAAAGGCAGATCCGCAGATACGGCGGTAGACTAACGGGTCAAATCAGTTAAAAATTTCGTCCATATCTTAATCTTTTGCCATACAACTTGTATGCATTAAAAATACAGGGCGACTTTCGCCTATTCTCATTTGAGTTACTTATTTGACCCATTAGGAAAAAAAAAAAAGACTAACGCAAATCAACCCATTGAAATGAGAAGATATTGTAACATGATAGATTATTGAACATGGAACAACATAAAAATATGTAAAGAAAAGTACATTGGGACATTGAGTCTACTCACCTCATGACGAGGACTCCAGCCTGCATTTCCATTCCAACGCATTAAACCATTACCATCAACATCTGGGATAACGTCTAAATGATTTAAAGGGCTTGGGCTACCACGTTGTAGTCTGTCAAAATCATTAAAGCCTTGATTTGGTATCATTTGTGAAGCCCTGAATATCTCTGTGAATGCAAACAGGTAATAATATCAGTAATGTACACACAATCAATCAGGATTATGACGCAAATATCATGTAATTTTGGTATGCTTAAGAGTGCACATACCATTTCTAAGGGATACACTGTTTACATAAAAATTAGCAAATCAAGACACAAAGCAACACATATGATTCATGATGCATCTACATTATCATATTTGTCCAATATTCCTTTTGTATACCAATTATATAGTGGTCTTCAGACATTTTGCAACGACAATACATGTAATTAAACCTAATCGCTAGTCTCTTCCATTTTTAATTGTCACATTTTCTACGGATTAGCTAGTAGATACTCCGTAATGGATCAATGTTATGCACACCATAAGTCGCTAAAGCATTAAAATCAGCTAGCCTAAATATCGATATCACTTATCATCATACTTATGAACATATTAACATCAAGTATAGCGACAAAAAGACATTGATCAAAACACAAATGATTTAACAAGAAAATGCCCTTCTCGATATTCAACTAGAACCAAAACCGCTAAAGCGATCAACTCTAACTCATCAATCAACTTCACAACAAACAAACACTCCACTAGTGACAATTAGCCAACACACAATGAAGCAAAAACATCACTAAAATTATACAAAATCAATCAAATAAAAAATATATATATCTAAACAACAAATGCACCACAAATTCGAGATTCAAAAACAAAAACAAAAAATACCCACAAAAGATAAACACTAAAAAGTTAGATCCAAAAAGTATAAAAAAATGAAACCTTGATTCAACAATTTACTACAAATTGGTAAAATTCTCATAAAAGGAGCAAGCTTTAGTTTTTCTTCAAGTAACTCTGCAAGATATGATGAACTGCAAAAAACATATCAAAAACTTATCAAAAACAAATCTTGTGAAGTGGGTCATCATCAAGATTCAATAAAAGTTATTCAAAACTAGTTTTTTATACTTTTCAACATCTGGGTTGTTGGCCCATATATGTGGTGATGAAGGGGCTCTAGCAGGTGAGTAACTCAATTTCTGATTATATAAACTTGACATGGTTTTCTGTTCTTCTTTTAACGGTAAGGTGGCGCCACCGTGTACGGCGGCGTAAGGTTTGTTTATGGGCTGAACAAGAAGAAGAAAAAAAGAGAGTTGGAAAATGAGTTTGGGTGGCTTATTATAAATGGGGTTTGGTGTTGAAACATTTTGGTAAAAGTTATAGTTTTGATCCCTTTGGTTTTGGTTTATTGTGGTGTGAGTACTTGGATATCGAAAGACTTAAGTTGGGTTGAACTATTGAGGTGAGGATCAGGATGTAATGGATCGTCGAATAACGGATGATTTGGTGTGTGATTAACATCGTTTTGTGAAGTGTTTGATTATGGAACGCCGTGTGTTTAGGACGCATATGTGAGAGTTGTAACATGTGTGTCATGTTTTGTACACGTGTCAATCACTTTCTATATCTATATCATTCAATAAGGTATGTACAGTTTGGACATTTAATATTATTTTCTTTCGTAATGATCCAAGTTTTGCTTGTTTGGTTATTCATCACAAACATGGTTATCGAACCTCATTTTGAAGAGACCGTTTTTGAGAGATTCTTATTGATTACCTTATCTTATGTTATGTGATATCAAGTTTATTTCTAATGATTTTCACAAACTCCCATAATTATCAATCACAAAAGCATGACAAACAAATTTGGTTCAATAACCTTCATACTAGTCTTTAAAAACCCCGTAAGGGTTGTTTTTAATATCCTGGATGTGTAATGATTTTTGTATTAGTTATACATGCTATTTATTTTATGAAGGTTATATATGTTAAGTTAGAATAAAAATAATATTTTTTATTCATGTTTTGTTGATACAATGCTTGTTAACGTACATAATCTTCGTCAAATTTGCATTTTGGGTAACAGAGTTATGTTACTAATATAAACTTTTCAATAACAAAGTATACTTTTTTTAGAATTGATGAATAAATGTATTTAGCATGTATTATCCAACACAAGATAAATAAACATATGTTGACCTAAATCGTCTATAGTTTAAACTATGTATGGTTAAAATAACCTATTATTGACAATGTTACTCTATAGTTACATGAAGTGAGACACAATTAATGATTCATGTATGGGAACTAAATCAGACAATGAGTCTTAAAGTCGATGATAATAAGTGAAAACATATCATGACCTCAATTTTAAGCAATATATTTAGGCATGAGGTGTTTTCACTTATTATCATCCAATTGTGCTTGATATTTATAGATGACATTGTGTTTATATCCTAAATTACGTAAGGACTTAATAGCACATTGGAGCAATGGAGGAAGGCGCCTACGATCAACAGAGAAAAATCATAATCAGTGCGACTTTGATAGGAACGCGAGCTATCAGAATGAGGAAGCGAGACTCGTATAGGAAACGAGTCCTAAAACTAAACAAGTCCTTTATAGATATGGGCTCGATGACACACAAATCTGGGAGGATAGAACATGATGTAACACACCGTATAAAATCATGCTTGTTGAAGTTGATGGCAATAAGTTATGTTCGATAAGAAAGTACCTCCAAAGCTAAAAGGAAAGCTTTATAGGGTGGTAATAAGAATAATTATGTTTTAAGGTCGTGCAGGTCAACGCATTCGCCGATAACGAAGTCTCAAGAAAATATGATGAAAGTGGAGGAAACGAGGATGATGAGTGGGACTTGTGGTACCGAATAGATTTTTTAGAGCAGAGTTGGAAAGTTGTGACCATCATCGACAATATAAGAGAAGGGCTAAGTAACTCCCTCATACTTCGCCTTGGCGGTATTGAGTATTGTTGTTGTTGATCTCATGACCTAAATATCTTTATTTTAACTTCTTGGTGTAAGAATAGAATAAGTTTAAAAGATAAGGACTACATCAATCGACATTTAGTTAAATCTTTACTAATTTTTAATGATTTGGAAGTTAAAGTACTGTGATATAACTGAGAAAAGGTTAAGGGACTAAATATGTTAAAGTACAAAAAATAACTTTAAATATGCGTGGGGAAAATGTGTTGGTGTAGTGTGGAAAGTTATAATATTTTAATCTTTTTTACAGTTGCTGACAGTGGTGCGTACGTGTGTGAATCCAACTCCACTTTGGTTCTTCACTCAATAGGGAATATTTTAATGTCATTTTATCACTTTTATGAACCTGTATTACCTGTATTTCTCATATACTTTTACTACAAAACCACCAAAACTTTATATGATGCCGTTTTTGTATGTACGTTTAAAAAGAAGATCACAGTTATAACAAAACTGGTAAACATGTCGAGCATGAGAAAAGTCCAATGCATATCTAATATTCTTTAAAGATCCAATGAACCAATGATTGCCATTCATTTTTTGATATTAAAAAAAAAAAAAAAAAAAAAAAAAAACTTTCATTAAAAAAAAATAATAATAAATATCTCGCAAACCGTTAACTGTTACGCAAAACGAATCATACCACCGCGACGAAAATTAAATCATCTTTTTATAGAAGAGCACTTTGATATACTTTCGATGATTTTTTTTTTTTATTATTTTTTTTTCAGTTACATTTGAAAAAAATCACATGTCATTTGTATGTAATACAAATCACATAATGACATGTGATTTTTTCAAACGTAACTGAAAAGAAAATGAGAAAAAAAATGGTCGAAAGTCGAAGTGCCCGTCTATTGAAAGATAAAAAAATACTTGTCGCGATGTTATATTTTTTTTCACTTGACAATTTACCATTTGTAAGATATTTTATTTTAAAAAAAGAGGTGGAAAGTGGTTTTTTTTTTTTTTTTTTTTTTTTTAAATGAGTGGCGAGGATTGGATAATCGGATTTTTAGATAATTTTGGTTATACATTGATCTCTGTCAAATCTCTATAAGTATTCATTATACAAAGTACTCTATTCATTTAAGAAAGATGTTGAAAATGACCACAAAAGCACTCATTTAAGCAACCTATATAGTATATATATGAGTAAAAAGACTCGTTCTCCGGGTCCCCGTTCCATGTCCCGTATGCAATCATTATACAAAGTAAAAAATTTACGGTCCACAAGCTTTAAAGCAACACATCTGTGACAATTAAACAAAATTTATATCCATCAAACCATTATTGCATTTTGTTGTACATCTTCCACCAACACTTTAAAGACACTACAAACATTCATGAAGCTGGTAACGAACGATAAACTAACTCATACTGGTATGCGCATTTAATTATATGGTCAAATAATATGAAGGAACGATTGTCATATTTAGGGTGTTGGGTGTTGGCAACCCAAGACTCGTAGTCTTGGGAGGATTCACACCGACCAATGACAGAGTGCCATGTGGTAGGAGGATTCTGAAGATAAAACTGTTGGCAGTGGGAAGATTCTAGAAGATTCGGAATCATGTCTCAAAAAAAAAAAAAAAAAAAAAAAAAAAAAAGCACAAAACACACAAGGGTCCAAATTTTTTTTGTCCTTTTGCTCCCTTTTACTCCATAACTCAGAGTGTTAGGTAAGACTCCGAATCCCATAATTCTAGAGTCTTACCTATTGGCGGCGGTGTAGACTCCGAGTCCTCCCATGATTCTAGAGCATGACTCCACGATTGTCAACACTCATATTTACCGATTTCTCATGTATCTTGTTCTTTTTGAAATCCGGGATCGTAGTCTAATTTAAAGCATGGTTAAGAATGTTGTGACTTGTGACGCGTCTTGTGTTTTATATACAAACACAACATCATTGTCAAGAAAATGTTTCAAATAATTGATGGTATTTCAGATATAAACATTTCACAAATGTTTGCTACTCACAAAATAGTAAACTTTAAACAAAATTTGCAAATATAGTCTCATACATTTAATTGCATGCGTTGCATAAGCGGTCTTAAAAAATTGCAAAAAATTAAAAACTAAAAATTAAAATTAAAAAATGAACTGTCGTTACTTGAGATTACATCAACAATCCATGAGTTAAATGTAAAAGACTATTTATATAACGAAAAGTTACATAAATAGTTTCTATCAGTTATTTAACTTTTCGAAACTATCCTAAATTTCTTCTTTTTCTTTTTCTCCTTAGTTGCTCTACCTTGGTTTTTATAACCAAAATCATGTGTTGCATAAATATTCCATGTCATTTACCTCATTCACAAAAACCGTCTAAATTCAATATTGTATAATTTGCGATTAATCAGTTTAACATTTAATTATAACTTATAGAAGCAAGATTTTTAAACACAACATCTTTGTCAAGTAGACTGCAAAATTAAGATGATAATATATTTGTGTTTTAATTTCTCGTATATTATAATTCATACCACTGAGTTCTTTTAGGGATTTTTTTTTTTTTTTTTTTTTTTTTTTTTTTTGGAGATATACCGAGTAATTTGATTAATTAGCTCCAAAAAATAGAAAAAGTAATTTGATAAATTTATATAAATATGGTTAGATATTAGCCATGTGATTGTGAACTAATAAACATGTGATTATTGGTTAGATATTATTAGCCATGTGATTGTGAACTACTCCATCCGTCCTATATTAAGTGTCCATAATAGAATTTTGGGATGTCCCAAATTAAGTGTCAATATTGTATTACAACCAATGAGATGAGACTTTAGTGGTTAAAAATGATATTTGATTGGTGGAGAGTGTAGTTAGTGAAATTTTCTAAAATTTTGTGCATTTTAAAAGTGGACACTTAATATGGGACGGAGGGAGTAATAAACATGTGATTATTGATTAATACAAAAAATTTAAAACTTGAAGAAATCTCTATCTATACTACTTATAAAGAGTGAATACACATTTTTGAAATCTTGAATCAATTTGAAAGGTTAAATTAATTTAGTTTGCATAAATTGTCCCCAAGTATCTTTTAGTATACTTTAAGCTTGATCAATTCTAAACTTGACAACTTTTCAAAAACACACACTATTGAATTAATTTTAAAAAACACATGCTTTGTATTTCAAAAAATACATGCTTTGCATCAAAGGTTGTACTAGAATCACGATTTCGCAAGTATAATTATTTGCAGTTATACACTGTCGTTTTGCGCGGGTATACTTCTCTTATATATAAAGCATTTAAGATTTTTATTTTTAGAATTATTAAATTTTTTAAACTTACATATTTGCTATTATTAGATTTTTTTTTTTTTTTATTTTTTTTTTTTTTAGAATTAAATACTCAATTCAATATAAGTAATAATTATTTATTATAACCATCAATTATTTGTAGTAGTACACATTAATTTAAACATTAAAACTTAAGTTAAAACAATATAAATGCAAATTTGTAACTAAACAAGTATATAGTAATAGTAATTGAGTTCTTAACTACACATGCGTATAATGATTGTTCAGTCTTTAATATTCAATTTTGTAACTAAATATTTATATAGTAATTATCAGTACAATAAGTTTAAACCAAAAGGCTCAGAAAATTTGCAACTTATTATCTCATGAACGGTTTTACGGACGATCTTACTATGATTGGCTTTTTTAATACATATTTCCTATCGAGCTACATTTCATATATCTTAATTAGAATTGCATAAATCTATCTTCATGACGAGTTGCATAATATTTACCAATATATTCATTCACTTTTACGTCATAAATAAATGACACGTGGATCTCTCCTTTATATATGCAATCAACAATTACTATTACCAACAACCACCATGGACTTGTTCTTCTTTACTATTAACTAGATGAATATCCGTGCAAAGCGACGGTGTATAGCGGCAAATAATTATACTTGCGAAATCGCGATTCTGGTTCGACCCTTAATGCAAAGCGTGTGTTTTTTGAAATACAAAGCGTGTGTATGTAATTTTTTTAATAAAATTAATATAGTGTGTATTTTTGAAAAGTTGTCAAGTTTAAAATTGATTAAGAAAATACATAATTTAAGTTGACAAGCTTTTTAAAAAGTTATCAAGTTTAAGGGATACTTAGGAGTTATTTGGGCAAACTACATTAATTTAAGTTTCAAGTTTCAAGAAAAGAGATACAATCTTTATAAGTAGTAGTGATACATATAGGCGTCAAATTCTTGTTTTATGTATTTTTTTCACCGTCTTCGCAGTATTGCATGGGTATGCTACTACTGTTTTCTCATAAAAGCATTAGTTGATTGTTTGTCGTTAATATCAAAGCTCGATCAATTTGGGGAGTTGATATGCACACTACAATAAGTGATGTGCACACCACAAACATGCATATGTAATGTTATAACTCAACTCATATATAGATATCGATGACTTGATGAAAATTATGTGTGACAAATGGTTAGAAAGCTAAGGATTTGTATTTTTCAATGCCAAAAAACGATGAATCATTTGAAGTTCTACACAAATATTTATACCTGTTTTACGAAATCATATTGAGTGTTCGAACTTGCAGATTAGTGGTATATCATATGTGCTATATCAAGCAAAATACTGCACCGAGAAAAACCAAAATAAAAATAAAAATAAAATAATAATAATAATAATAAATTTCACACGTGTTACCCGAACTGCCGAATCTACATTTTCTTTATCTACTCGACAGATGGCATTATGGAAATCGCAAATGGAGGACTACACTTCGGACTGGCTTAGGGTAGTTCCGATATCTGGGTTGGGACAGACTATGAACGCCAGGACCTATCGTTGCGTGTTATGTTATCGGCTTGGTGTCCCCCTATTTTCTATTCAGATGCCGTGCTCAGCCTGTTCCAGGGTCTTTGCTGGTGATATTTATGGGGACCATGCTGTATCTTGTGCTGGTATTATTGGTATTAAACATCGGCATAACATGGTACATGATGTTCTTGTTGACATATGTTCTCGTTCTGGGGTTTCGGCTCGTAAAGAGGTTGACATTGGACTCTCTGGTGAAAGGGACAAATCTTTACGCCCTGCTGATGTGTTACTCTACTCGTGGGATGGAGGACTTGATGTATGTGTTGATTTGACTGGATCATCGCCCTTGACGCAAGCTAGTATGGTTGATTTCGTACCGGGTCGTGTGGTGATTGATGCTGCACAACGTAAACGTGTCAAGTATGAGGCTAACTGTGCAGGTATGGGATATGGGTTCCTCCCCTTCTCTTTCTCTTCTTTTGGGGAACTTGAAAAGGACGCTGTGACTTTATTGAAGCGTATTCGAAAGTTCTCGATGACTCAAGACATTGGAGCACGTGCTGCTGCTCATATTTTTAGTAGGATTAGCTTTTCTATAGCTAGAGGAGTGGGAGCCCAATTAGTATCTCGGCTCCCTACTAACTTCTTGTAAATCCTATATGTTTCTAATAAAGTGATGTTTATAATAATAATAATAATAATAATAATAATAATAATAATAATAATAATAATAATAATAATAATAATAATAATAAAAAGAAAAAAAAAATCGAAAGCATATATGAAAGTGCCCATTTATTTAAAGATAATTAAATATTTGTCACGATGGCATAATTTATATACGTTAACAGTTTGCGGTTCTAGAGATATGTAATTATTTTTTTTTTTAAAAGAAGTGGGTTTTAAATAATAATATTTGTAACACCCCAACCCGACGAGGGTAGAGATGTCACAATAATGGTTTCATATCAGAACAAACACAAGCACATGACATAAATAATACAATTGAATTTCAAATGGTTACAATGGAAAATCTAAAGATACAAGGTTACAATGAAGAATACAATAATTACTAAGTTTGAATATAAGCTCTTCTAGTCATCTGATTCAAAATAGCTAATAAGGTCTTCTAAGTCCAAGGTACTCTCCACTCATACCCAGCTTCCAACTAAAACCTGCCGCAGGAAAAGAAATGCGGCTGAGCTTAAAAAGCCCAGTGAACAGATATAAAGGTAGCAAGCAGTAATAATGGAATGGTGGAGTAAGTGAAACAATGCAAGGTATAACAAGAGTTAGGAAAGAAGGAAAAATAAAAGGTTAAGCAGATATATCAAGAGTTAAGAACTAGTTACAATAGATAAGAGTAAAGGGAACAATAATCCCAACCCGAGCCCAAGTCAAGTCAAGTATCAGGTCAAGTATGTATCCGGAGGGGTGACCTCGGGATACTAAGTACAAGGTTATAAGGTAAAGGAAACAGTAATCCACTACGAGCCCAAGTCAAGTCAAGAAATCAAGTAGCAAGGTGTACGGAGGGGAGACCTCGGTACCAAGTACAATATGAGGGGATACCTCCAAGGGGTGGAGTCATGAGCTCCCAAGATGTGAAAGACGTGTATCGCACACACCATCAGTCACCAAGTATAACAAGTAATATAAACAAGTCAAGTCAAGTCAAGTCAAATCTAGGATGCATCCATACGCCCCAGTAGGCCACAATGTCTTCCTCTACGTAACAAGTCAAGTATCAAGTCAGGGACGGGACATGTCATCACTCTCCTGCCCTAGAGTCATGCCATCGGTGCATCAATGACATGGACATGAAACCCTCATGCCTAGTTATGGCTCGTAGTCTCAAACTGTGGGTCAAGGGTCAAGTATCAAGTATCAAGTTCAAGTTCCAAGTTCAAGTTCAAGTTCCATATCAAGTTGTTCAAGTCAAGTTTCCCATTTCAAGTGGTTCAAGTCAAGTTTCCAATTCAAGTGTATCAAGGTTCAAGTCAAGTTTCCAATTCAAGTATATCAAGGTTCAAGTCAAGGTTCAAGACAAGAGATCATAGCAAAGGTTCAATTTAAAAGTTCATTTAAAAGAAATCCTTTAATAATGGTTTTAGTAAAAATGATCTTTCAAAATAGTTTTCACAACAATGGTCTTTCAAAACAGTTTTTCATAAAGATAGTTCTTAAAAGTTATTTTCATAAAACTTTAGTAGAATTACATTTAAAAGTGGTATCGCATCTTTTTAAAATAGCTTTTCTCAAAACATTTTCATATATAATTAAGAAAGTTTCCACATCCAGTTTTAATATCAAGTAAATCTTCTAGGTGTCCAAGGATTTGAATATTCAGGTCAAAGGTGATGAACGAAGTATGTCAAGTATCAAGGGAACATGGCAAGGTTCAAAACAAGAAATCAAGGCAAGGGTTCAAAGCAAGGTTCAAATCAAGTGGATCATATCAAAGGTTCACAATACAAGGGGAAACATAGCAATGGCTTGGGGAATCCTAATGAATCAAGATCAGAAGTCAAGAGAACGAAAACACCCTTACTGAGAAAGGGTAGAATATTTGTACCTTATACCGCAAGTGATAACACATCAAGAAGTATAAAGATCAGAAACAAACTCCACCTTCCGCGAATCTACACGAATACACTGTCGTCTTATTATTAATATCTTATTTAAATCAGATTTCTCATTTTAGTCGGCTTTCTATTTTTAGCAGGTTTCCAAAATTAGTAAGTTTCCATTTTTAGAAAGTTTCCTTATTTAGCAAGTTTCCATAATTAGCAAGATTTCCAAAATTAGCAAGATTCAAATTTTATAATTTAAGTTAAGTCATTAAATAAGTATTATTATGGAAATAGGGTTCATTTTAGCAAGTTATAATAGTTTAGGGTTAAATATGACAACTTTTCATATTTTAAGGTTTTAAATGCAAATATGTCAAAGATAAGGGCTAAAGTGCAAATATTACAAGTTATTCATTTTAATCCATAAGTTGTCCATAATTACAATTCCAATCCTTTAACTTTACCAATTTTACAAGTTAAACCCTTTAGTTATATAAATTACAAATTAGACCTTATAATTAATTAAGTTACAAATTAATCCTTACTATACTCATAATTACACATTAAGCCTTCAATTATTCAAATTTACACATCACACCCCTTATATTAAATATTATACGAATCACCATTCAATTTCCAGAATTTACAAAACAAGTCCCTCCATTTTAATTATTTCCAATTCGATTTAGATAATTAACTAATTTACCAATTAAACCTTTTATTTACAAAATTAACATGTAATACCCCTATATTATAATTTTTACGAGTTACCCCTGGTCCAAAACACATTACAAAAATATCCCACAAGTTTATAAAATTACAAAACATACCCTACACTTTTAATTTCCCAATCGGTAATAACCAAAATTTCATAAACACAAACCCTAAAATTTCCCAATCATTACCAATCATTCCATCATCATTAAAATACATTAATTACAACAAATCAAGTACCAAAAGTCCAAACCCTAATTTATTCGATCGTGTTCTATATTTTTAAACCTTTTCTTTTTCGACCCGGTTTGAACAAAAACTCACCAAGCGTGATCTAGGCTTCGATAAATTCAAGTAACATTTTTCTAGTGTTATATGACATGTATAGGACCTGAGAAAAATAGTCTTGGAGGCCACAAAATTCGTAAAAACTGATTCACCATTTATTTGGTTTTTAGGGTTTCGATTCGTATTTTAATTCAAACGACCTGAGAATCATGCATGGATAATTATAGCCATTTTATACAGATCATATATGATGTAAAGAGTGTTATAAAAATACCATATATCCTTTAGAATGATCGGATGAGTGGTGTAAAATTCATGTAACACCCCAACCCGACAAGGGTAGAAGCATCACATTATGGTGACAAATCAAAGCATACATACATATTCACAGCGGAAGCCAATAAACATAATCATTAAATAAACCAAGTCAACACGACTGGAATTCAATACATAAGTCTCAAATGAAAGGTAGAAATAATCCCAAGGAAATACATAACGAAATAGATCCAATATTCAAAGTCTGAAATAAAAATGGTAAAACTAGGGTAGGACATCATCTAAGGCAAAAGCCCTCTAACTCTCATCCCAAGCATAAATCCATCTCCCAGCTAGATACCTGCCGCACACGGAAAAGAAAACGTGCGGCTGAGCTTACAAAGCCCAGTGAACAGATACATAATAACATACAAAGATAATGAAGCAGAAATATAATGAAGAAATGGAAATGTCATAAGGTATAATCAATGCAAGAAGAAATAGAAGATATATAGGATAGTCATCCACCACGAGCCCATACTCAAAGTCATATCTCAACATCATAATACTCAAAGTCAAGATCTCACAATCAGAGGGGATACCTCTCAGGCAACCAGATAATATGAGGGGTGTCCTCATGTATCAAAAGGGGTGGAGTGATCAGCTCCCATAAATGTGAAAGGCATGTAATGCACACAGTACCAGTCACCTCAACGTCATACTCAAAGTCATAGTTAAATCCACTAAACAAACAAATCTAGGATTGCAATCCATACGCCCCCACTCAAAGTCATCTCAAAATCATAAACTCAGAATCATAATGGCCATATCATAATATAAAAGGGGACGGCGTGAGAAATCACTCCCCCACACAGGAGTCATGCCAGTGGTGCATCACAGACATGGCCAGGTTACCTTCCTGGCTAGGAAACAGAAAGGTGGCTCGGGTATCAAACTAAGAGTCAGGTCTCAAAATCATGCAAACGGGTTCATCTCAAAGTCATATCAAAGCATATCTCAATGTCATGTCAAAAGTGAATCTCAAAGTCATATGAAAAGTAAATCTCAAAGTCATGTGAAAAGGTTCATATCAAAAGGTTCATAGCAAAAGGGTCATAGCAAAGGTTCATAACTCAACATCGAAGCATAGGTGATAAGACACCCTTTCATAAAAGGGTAGAGTATCCGTACCTTATGACGTAGTACACACAGAAACAAAGCACAGAATAAAAGAAGACAGCTCAGAAACTCTCCTTCTTCACACCTAAAGAAGTAGAAGGAATTACAATTCATTCTTAATTAATTGCTTTTCCCTTTTTAGTAATTTCCATTTTTAGCAGGTTTCCATAGTTAGGAAGTTTCCTCTTTTGGAAAGATTCCATTTTTAGAAATATGGAGTAACATACTTAGTTAGATCATTATTTCTGAATTTAGTGTATAATTACATATTGATTGCTTACTTTATCATGTTACATGAACGCATCCTCATTTATTCATAATTTACACATTAAGTCACTCGAGTTATCACTGTTACATATTTAGTCCCTTAGTTTTACGAATTACACAATGTGTCCACAACTTTATATATATGGTACGATTTGGCCCTTCAAATATAGGTTTTACAACACAAGCCCTTTAGGTTAGAATATTTACACTCTTGGTCCCCATACTTACGTTTTAACCTTTTACTTAACAACAATTATACCTTCGGTCCTTTATTAAACAAAATAGCAACATACCCCTTCGAATATGATCTTAACACGTATAGCCCCCAAGTTTTGCAAAATTACATGTTTAGCCCTTTTCTTTATTCAATTCGACTTATATTTCTATATGGTTATGAAACACCCCTTTTTAATATCAAACTAACACAAAGACCCCTCGAATTTTATGTAGTACGACGCATATAAAGTTTGAACAAGTTTCCAAAAACAGCCCCATACTTTAAAATCGACAATATCGGTCCCTCTATGGCTCCAAGACCAATCGGTATGCATTTTTACCCACTAACCCAAATCAAAACATGTTCCAATCATTACTACTCATCATTAATCAATAATTAAACCTTTAAAAAGAACCCTAATCCATCCTAAACCCTAACTCGACCATATTTCTCATTTTAAAAATCCGGTTAAACACAACTCCACATCGCACTGTCTAGACTTCATAGGTTTATTTTAATATTTCCATTATATTACTATAGTCATGTTGAACACATATTTAACAAGTCATAGCAGCATATCGATTATATGAATCCCTTTTTAAAGTTGGTTCGATCACAACGTACGCTTATCCAATTCGATATTTTTAACGTGCATGGTTCTTAGATTCATTATATATGATAATATTAAGATGAGAAGGCCATGAAAGAAGGATCAAACCAGGGTTTAGTCGACTCACAAATGCGCACGAGTGATAGATTCGAACCGAACAAAAGAACAACGCGATCACCACAGTCCTCTCTAGCTCTTGAATACGTTATCATGTATCACAATTATTATGAAGAGCGTGAGAAAACGACATATGATAACATATAGGTCGGGTTAAGAATGAGTTGAGCAAAAACCTTATAATGGAGTCGCGATATCGAAACTCCTCCACAGATCGAACTCGGTCACGAACTACTTCCAATCTACGTGTTATAGATCGAGAGGAGTGTTAAGAACAGGAGAAAAAAATATAATATGATGTGTGCTAAGATCGGTGGAACTTACACCGGTTACCTCCTTATCGAGTTATTCGACAAGCGAACACCTTCTGGAAATCGAAAACACCACGAACGCACCTTCAAGACTCTCTCTGGCCTCCTTTAGACGATCAAGGACACAAAAGTTGGGTTTAGAAAAGCTTGAAATGATCGGTTGCAAGGGTAGCAGCCGTTTGTGGTTTTAGGGTTTGTGAGATATTCGATTAACTATGTGAGGATATTATGGAGAGTGTGTGTGCTATAAGAGTGAAATGCCGTGTATTTTGAAGAGTGATAGGCCAGAATTTCGGAATTGATGAGATGACCAAATCACATTTGATAACCTTCCTTATCTACTTTTATTTTAAATTATTTGATTAGCTTAGGTACATTGTTATAATATATTCGGCTATGTGATGATATAGAAGGGTCCACGTGACCTCTTTAATGTATTATAATTGGTTTTGGATCATTTCGTATCTTACGTTATTACTTTACCAAGCTTCTGGATCAATCTGGTGAATCGAGGACTCGTTTTGTTAAAGTTTTTGATTGTAGGGGTAATTTGGTCCTTTTACATGTTTTTAGATTTTTAGGTGTTACAATTTCTTCCCTTCTAACAAAAAAAATTTCGTCCCCGAAATTTGCAAAGAATCAGAATGAAACGAATCGGAACAAAATAGAGACATACCAGGATCAGAAAACAAAATGAGGATAACTAGCTCGGATAGACTCCTCGGTCTCCCAGGTAGCTTCCCGCTCTGGGTGGTTCCGCCAAAGAATCTTAACAAAAGGAATGACTTTACGTCTCATAACTCGCTCCTGGCGATCAAGAACAGCTTCCGGCTCCTCCGGAAGAGACATATCGGGCTGAATCTGATCAAGAGGGTAAGACACCACATGCAGAGGATGATAATTGTATCCCCTCAGAAGAGATACATGAAAGACGTCGTGAACATGTGATAACTGCGGAGGAAGAGCCAAACGATACGAAACTTCTCCGATACGATCCAAAATCTCAAACGGTCCAATGAATCGAGGACTGAGCTTGCCTTTAATCCCAAAACGTTTAACTCCTCGAAACGGCGAAACCTTAAGAAATACCCGATCACCAACGCGAAATTCCAAGTCACGCCTATGCTTGTCAGCGTAACTCTTTTGACGAGCCCTAGCTTCCTTTAACTTCTCCCTAGCAACATCCACTTTCTCAGTAGCGATCTGAACTAACTCCGGTCCCTCAATAACGCGTTCACCTACCTCGTTCCAACAAACCGGAGCCCTACATTTCCGACCATATAACATCTCGAAAGGAGCCATACGAATACTCGCGTGCCAACTGTTATTATATGCAAACTCTACCAAACACAAATAGTCGTCCCAGCTACCAGTCCACTCCAAGGCACATGCCCTCAACATGTCCTCTAAAGTCTGAATGGTCCTCTCCGACTGACCATCCGTCTGAGGGTGAAAAGCTGTACTGAACTTAAGGCGCGTATCCCATGCCTTATGCAATCCCTTCCAGAAGCGTGACGTAAACCGAGGATCCCTATCTGATATAATGGCCGTAGGCATACCATGAAGCCTAACGATTTCCTGCTGAAATATGTCCGCCAATTTACTAACACTGTAGTCCACACGAATAGGGAGGAAGTGAGCAGACTTGGTTAGTCGATCGACGACCACCCAAATCGCATCATGCTTCCTACGAGTAAGAGGTAAACCAGTCACAAAATCCATGGAAATTTCCTCCCATTTCCACTTCGGAATCTCCAATGGCTGAAGCAACCCACTAGCTCTCTGGTGTTCAATCTTGACCTGCTGGCAAGTCAAACACTTAGATACGAACGAAGCCACATCCTGTTTCATACCGCCCCACCAGAAGTGCTGCTTAAGGTCCCGGTACATCTTGGTAGAACCAGGATGTATGGTGAAAGGGGAGCTATGAGCCTCTGATAGAACAGCCTCCTTAAGCTCAGGATCGTTGGGGACACAGAGACGACCCTCAAACCACACTACACCGGAATCATCAACTCTAAACTCTGATTGCTTGCCGTCCTCAACATTTTGAACTATAGCCCACAGCTCACCATCCTCTTTCTGAGCTTCCTTAATGCGCAAGATAAGATTGGACTCAACCGTAAGGCTAGCCCAATAACCGCCGTGACCACGAACACAAAACTCCACATCAAGAAGCTCTAAATCATGCAAAATACGAGGCTCAAACTCCAAACTCGCGATCATACCGGATTTCCTACTCAGAGCATCAGCGACCACATTCGCCTTACCAGGATGATACTGAATATTAGCATCATAATCTTTTAGAAGCTCCAACCAACGCCTCTGCCTCATATTCAACTCTTTCTGGGTGAATATGTATTTAAGACTCTTATGATCAGTGAAAATGTCACAAGTCTCCCCATACAAATAATGGCGCCAAATCTTTAGCGCGAAAACCACAGCTGCTAACTCTAGATCATGCGTCGGATAGTTCACCTCATAAGGCTTCAGCTGCCTCGAAGCATAGGCGATAACCTTACCATGCTGCATCAAAACACATCCTAAACCTTTCTTCGATGCATCGCTATAAATCTGAAAACCGCCGGAACCCGATGGAAGAGTTAAGATAGGTGCCGACACTAACCGCTTCTTCAACTCCTCAAAACTACTCTCTCGTTCATCAGTCCAAATAAACTTTTCCCCTTTCCTCATCAACTGTGTCAACGGCAAGGCAAGACGCGAAAAGCCCTCAACAAATCTCCGATAATACCCAGCGAGACCCAGAAAACTCCTCACTTCCGTCACATTTGTAGGTCTTGGCCATTTTGTGATAGCCTCAACCTTTGCCGGATCCATCGTAATGCCGTCTGCAGAAACAATATGACCCAAGAAAGCTACACGATCCAACCAAAATTCGCACTTCGAAAACTTCGCATACAATTTCTGCTGCCGCAAAATCTCCAGAACAATACCAAGGTGTTGCTCATGTTCCTCCTCGGATTTAGAATACACAAGAATATCGTCGATGAAGACAATCACAAACTTATCGAGGAATTCGTGGAATATCCGATTCATTAGGTCCATAAACACAGCAGGAGCATTGGTCAGACCAAAAGGCATAACCAAGAATTCATAGTGACCGTACCGAGTGCGAAAGGCCGTTTTGGGAACATCCTGCTCCCTCACCCTAAGCTGGTGATATCCCGACCTCAGATCAATTTTAGAGAAATGCCTCGCTCCTTGCAATTGGTCGAATAGATCATCAATGCGAGGAAGAGGATAGCGGTTACGAATCGTAATGCGGTTAAGCTCTCGATAATCGATACAAAGACGCATGCTCCCGTCTTTCTTCTTAACAAACAACACGGGAGCACCCCAAGGAGATACGCTCGGACGAATAAAACCATTTTCCAACAGTTCTTGCAATTGCTCCTTTAATTCCTTTAGTTCAATCGGTGCCATGCGGTAAGGAGCTTTAGATATGGGTTCCGCACCCGGAACCAGATCAATGCTAAATTCGACTTCCCTGACAGGAGGAATGCCAGGAAGTTCATCCGGAAATACATCGGCGAAATCGCGCACAGTACGAATACTATCAATGCTAGGAACATCAACAGAGGTATCTTTAATAGAAGCAAGAAAACCAAGACAGCCATGCGAGATCAACGTTCGGGCTTTCATAGCCGAAATAACCTTTACAGATTTCAGAGGTTGGGAACCAGAATAAACAAAATCAGGATGATGAAGATCACCAAAGATCACCTTTCGAGCATAACAATCAATAGTCGCCTTATGGGCAGCTAACCAGTCCATGCCCAGAATAATATCAAAATCGACCATGTCAATGGGAAGAAGGTTCGCAGGACGAATACGATCATCGAAACGAAGAGGGCACTTAACATATTCAACATCAATAATCACATGAGTTTTCATCGGGGTAGCAATAGATATACGATTCATTAATTTTGTGGGTTTAATGTTTATTTTATTTGCAAGTGAAGTGGATATGATAGAATGTGTCGCACCGGTGTCAAATAAAACAAAAACAGTACGATCTCCAATATGTAGAAAACCCGTAATAGTACCTGAGGTGCTAGCAGCCTGATCACGAGTCAAAGAATAAACCCGTCCCGAAGTAGGAGCTGTCCTAGAATCAACTTTAGGTTCACCAGCATTCTTCCTAGGGCAGTCTTTGACCTTATGATGAGTAGATCCACACCAGAAACAAGCACCAGAAGCTTTGTAACACGGACCTGGATGAGACTTCCCACATGAAGCACATGTAGGAGGAGGAGGTAGAATCTCATCAGCCTTCTTCTGACCTGACGATCCCGACTGCTGATACTGCTGAGAATCCCTGCGCCTATTATTACTACCCTGACCCTGACGGTCACCACCATACCGACCATAATCCTGACGACCCTGGTTCCTAGAATCCTGTCTCCTATAATCACCACCTCGGTCCTGGCGACCCCGCTGATCATGTCCATGGTCCTGACGACCCCGAAAATCCTGCCTTTGGTCCTGACGACCCCGAAAATCCTGCCTTTGGTCCTGACGACCATGGCCCCGAGTATCAATCCTGTTGCCATCCCTATCACGTTTATTAGATCCCCTGTCCGCATGCAGCAACTCAATGTTACGCGCGGCATCCTGAACACTAGCCACATCCTCAAATGGAGTGTTAACGATCCGGTCTAACACCCATCTCTTAAGAGCCCATTTGAAGTGACGAGCCTGTCGGAAAGAATCCCCAGTAACCTCTGGCCCCACGAAACTAGCCAGACGTAAGAAACGCTGCATGAAATCTCCTGAAGATTCATGATCACCCTGACGAATAGTCCCGTATTCCCTCTCGTACCTCAGCTGCTCTGCCATAGGAATGTACTGCTTATAGAATGCCTCAATAAAATCTGCCCACGAACAAGTCTCCGCAAAATCCTCCCCTTTGGCCTGAACAAGAGCAGTCCACCAATTCTGAGCATCACCCTCTAGTTTGAACGTGGCCAAACGAGTTTTAAACTCGTCACCACATCCCAAAACACGGAACAACTTCTCGACGTGCGTAATCCAATCCTCCGCCTCATGGGGAGTAACAGCGGACCTGAAAGTAAGAGGCTTTAGCTTATTAAACCTCTCGATCCACACGTGGATACCAGCTGGAGGAGCAGCGGGTGGAGCAGTGGGTTGAGCACCGTCACCACCACCACCAGAAGAGCTAGCCCCATTCTTGATGTTAGTAGTGATCTCAGCCACCACTTTAGGCATAGCAGCAGCCACAGCAGCGGCTATCATTTCTTCAAAATTGGGGCCATCATCCCCATTGGAGTACTGAGTAAAGCGAGTGTTCACCATCTGAACGATTACAAAAAGGATTAGCAACAACAATAAGGGAATTAAGCACGAAATGGAAGACGAAACAGAAACCTATGCCTTACCCAAAGCCTCACCAGTCAAGTCTTAAAACTTAAGGGTCAAATCCTATGGTCCACATGTTTCACAGGCCAAAGCTTATGTACGACAGGTCGCAACCTGGCTCTGATACCATAATTGTAACACCCCAACCCGACAAGGGTAGAAGCATCACATTATGGTGACAAATCAAAGCATACATACATATTCACAGCGGAAGCCAATAAACATAATCATTAAATAAACCAAGTCAACACGACTGGAATTCAATACATAAGTCTCAAATGAAAGGTAGAAATAATCCCAAGGAAATACATAACGAAATAGATCCAATATTCAAAGTCTGAAATAAAAATGGTAAAACTAGGGTAGGACATCATCTAAGGCAAAAGCCCTCTAACTCTCATCCCAAGCATAAATCCATCTCCCAGCTAGATACCTGCCGCACACGGAAAAGAAAACGTGCGGCTGAGCTTACAAAGCCAGTGAACAGATACATAATAACATACAAAGATAATGAAGCAGAAATATAATGAAGAAATGGAAATGTCATAAGGTATAATCAATGCAAGAAGAAATAGAAGATATATAGGATAGTCATCCACCACGAGCCCATACTCAAAGTCATATCTCAACATCATAATACTCAAAGTCAAGATCTCACAATCAGAGGGGATACCTCTCAGGCAACCAGATAATATGAGGGGTGTCCTCATGTATCAAAAGGGGTGGAGTGATCAGCTCCCATAAATGTGAAAGGCATGTAATGCACACAGTACCAGTCACCTCAACGTCATACTCAAAGTCATAGTTAAATCCACTAAACAAACAAATCTAGGATTGCAATCCATACGCCCCCACTCAAAGTCATCTCAAAATCATAAACTCAGAATCATAATGGCCATATCATAATATAAAAGGGGACGGCGTGAGAAATCACTCCCCCACACAGGAGTCATGCCAGTGGTGCATCACAGACATGGCCAGGTTACCTTCCTGGCTAGGAAACAGAAAGGTGGCTCGGGTATCAAACTAAGAGTCAGGTCTCAAAATCATGCAAACGGGTTCATCTCAAAGTCATATCAAAGCATATCTCAATGTCATGTCAAAAGTGAATCTCAAAGTCATATGAAAAGTAAATCTCAAAGTCATGTGAAAAGGTTCATATCAAAAGGTTCATAGCAAAAGGGTCATAGCAAAGGTTCATAACTCAACATCGAAGCATAGGTGATAAGACACCCTTTCATAAAAGGGTAGAGTATCCGTACCTTATGACGTAGTACACACAGAAACAAAGCACAGAATAAAAGAAGACAGCTCAGAAACTCTCCTTCTTCACACCTAAAGAAGTAGAAGGAATTACAATTCATTCTTAATTAATTGCTTTTCCCTTTTTAGTAATTTCCATTTTTAGCAGGTTTCCATAGTTAGGAAGTTTCCTCTTTTGGAAAGATTCCATTTTTAGAAATATGGAGTAACATACTTAGTTAGATCATTATTTCTGAATTTAGTGTATAATTACATATTGATTGCTTACTTTATCATGTTACATGAACGCATCCTCATTTATTCATAATTTACACATTAAGTCACTCGAGTTATCACTGTTACATATTTAGTCCCTTAGTTTTACGAATTACACAATGTGTCCACAACTTTATATATATGGTACGATTTGGCCCTTCAAATATAGGTTTTACAACACAAGCCCTTTAGGTTAGAATATTTACACTCTTGGTCCCCATACTTACGTTTTAACCTTTTACTTAACAACAATTATACCTTCGGTCCTTTATTAAACAAAATAGCAACACACCCCTTCGAATATGATCTTAACACGTATAGCCCCCAAGTTTTGCAAAATTACATGTTTAGCCCTTTTCTTTATTCAATTCGACTTATATTTCTATATGGTTATGAAACACCCCTTTTTAATATCAAACTAACACAAAGACCCCTCGAATTTTATGTAGTACGACGCATATAAGTTTGAACAAGTTTCCAAAAACAGCCCCATACTTTAAAATCGACAATATCGGTCCCTCTATGGCTCCAAGACCAATCGGTATGCATTTTTACCCACTAACCCAAATCAAAACATGTTCCAATCATTACTACTCATCATTAATCAATAATTAAACCTTTAAAAAGAACCCTAATCCATCCTAAACCCTAACTCGACCATATTTCTCATTTTAAAAATCCGGTTAAACACAACTCCACATCGCACTGTCTAGACTTCATAGGTTTATTTTAATATTTCCATTATATTACTATAGTCATGTTGAACACATATTTAACAAGTCATAGCAGCATATCGATTATATGAATCCCTTTTTAAAGTTGGTTCGATCACAACGTACGCTTATCCAATTCGATATTTTTAACGTGCATGGTTCTTAGATTCATTATATATGATAATATTAAGATGAGAAGGCCATGAAAGAAGGATCAAACCAGGGTTTAGTCGACTCACAAATGCGCACGAGTGATAGATTCGAACCGAACAAAAGAACAACGCGATCACCACAGTCCTCTCTAGCTCTTGAATACGTTATCATGTATCACAATTATTATGAAGAGCGTGAGAAAACGACATATGATAACATATAGGTCGGGTTAAGAATGAGTTGAGCAAAAACCTTATAATGGAGTCGCGATATCGAAACTCCTCCACAGATCGAACTCGGTCACGAACTACTTCCAATCTACGTGTTATAGATCGAGAGGAGTGTTAAGAACAGGAGAAAAAAATATAATATGATGTGTGCTAAGATCGGTGGAACTTACACCGGTTACCTCCTTATCGAGTTATTCGACAAGCGAACACCTTCTGGAAATCGAAAACACCACGAACGCACCTTCAAGACTCTCTCTGGCCTCCTTTAGACGATCAAGGACACAAAAGTTGGGTTTAGAAAAGCTTGAAATGATCGGTTGCAAGGGTAGCAGCCGTTTGTGGTTTTAGGGTTTGTGAGATATTCGATTAACTATGTGAGGATATTATGGAGAGTGTGTGTGCTATAAGAGTGAAATGCCGTGTATTTTGAAGAGTGATAGGCCAGAATTTCGGAATTGATGAGATGACCAAATCACATTTGATAACCTTCCTTATCTACTTTTATTTTAAATTATTTGATTAGCTTAGGTACATTGTTATAATATATTCGGCTATGTGATGATATAGAAGGGTCCACGTGACCTCTTTAATGTATTTAATTGGTTTTGGATCATTTCGTATCTTACGTTATTACTTTACCAAGCTTCTGGATCAATCTGGTGAATCGAGGACTCGTTTTGTTAAAGTTTTTGATTGTAGGGGTAATTTGGTCCTTTTACATGTTTTTAGATTTTTAGGTGTTACAATTCATACCTCTCGGTAAGGATAAAACACGAGCAAAAACTCAAAACCAACGAACCAAGCTTCAAGAATTCGAACACCTATTTTTCTAGCCTTCCTGGTACTTGTAAGAATCCAGGAAAAATATCCAAAAACATTGTAAAAATCGTGGAGGCCGGATGGGAGTTTTGTGTGTGTTTAGGGTTTAAAGGATGAAAAATAAAGGGAAATAATTAAGAAAACGTGTGAGAGGGAGGGGGGGCATGATTTTCGTGATTGAGGCTGATTGAGAATCAAGTTTGATGATTTGATTACTTTCCTTATTCATTGTAGAGCTTGTCTCCTTTTTATTTGATTTATTTAAATTAATAAAACCAAAAATACTTATAAATAAAATAATTTGGCCCATTTAAATGTAACAAATATTTTTAGGACATTTAGAATATTAAAATATTCATGCAAAAATTATCATATATCATATGTTGCTAATTTCTAAGAGTTTGGGATTTATTTGGTATTTTATGTACTTATTAATTGAAATTCAAAGTTACAAGGGTATTTTGGTGATTTTGCACGTTTTGAAATTTTAGGTATTACAACTTCTTCCCCTCTAAAAGAAAATTTTCGTCCTCGAAATTTGAAGTCGCAAAGTTAGACGAAGTCGTAGCACATCGCAAAAAGATCGTCACAACATACTCACGCCCGGGGAGGTTCTTCCAAAAAGGATCTTCAGACCAAATAGTTTCTCAAGACTCAAATCAAAACAAGGTGGTTTCAAATTTACAAAAGGAGACAAATTGGGTTGATTCTGATTAAAAGGTCCATGCGACATAAAATGGACGATAGGTGAATCTTTTGGAAAACTCATATAGAATACGAACAAGATTTCAAATCAAATTAACTGTATCCACAGAAGAGAGTTCTACAAGGAGTTTAAGATTTATAACTGAGGTCAACCGAACGCAAAACGAGAGTCCAAACTCATCCAGATATCTAATGAACAAGGGCAGAGTATACGCATAGGTAGAATGACCCTAAGGTCTCACCAATCACGGATAATCCAACGGGGATCAAATTCTAAACTTCTTAGGTACTCCTCAAGATGTCCTATGACCACAATGAGTGCACGTTATATGGTGTAAGTATTATCACGTTGATCAGGCGTCATAATGCTAACACCACATAAATATGCCTTCATGATGATCATACTTTATCTCAAGTCGTGAGCAAAACAACCTATCTTAATCCACCTAGTACTTCTATAGTCTCAGAGGTCAACAAAATCAAATGTCATAGTCAAAAGGGACAACAAAACTACTCGCAAGAGTATCGAAATCCCAGATTGCCTAGTGTAACACCCCTTGACTACTTAGACCAAAAATTCAAAACTTTTTGACTTTTTACGAGGAAACGCTTGAACCATGACCCATACATGAACAAAAGACTTTAAATATCGATAAGACCATTTAGATTAAAGTAGTCTACCTTCTACACTAAAGTAGTCTACCAAGACCAAAAGTAGTCTACACAGACCCAAAAGTAGTCTACACAGACCAAAAAGACCCGTGCTACCTTATATCCACCCCAAACTCACTCAAAGCCATTAACATAACATACAAAATCGTTTTCACACTTAATCAACCCGAAATAGTACCTTAAAATTAGACGGGTCATGCAAGTAACCCGTTTGACCCATTTACACCATAAACCACTTATACCACTTCATTTTTATACCAAACTTGACCAACTTCATTACATTAACATACCAAACATATTCCATTGACACTTGACCCATTTACCACCCAAAATGGGTACATTTACCCTTTTGCCAAACACCCCCCTTAAACATTGACCATAAACCACTTAACGCACTTGGACACACCGTTACCCACCCAAACTTTACCAAAAGCATTACATTAACATAACAAACATGTTCCAAGGGCACTTGACCCGTTTACAACCCAAAATGGGTACGAACACGCTTAAACCAAACACCCCATTATCATTACTCAAAAACACTTAAAACACATTTTTGACCCATCGATAGACTCCCAAATCGTTATGACCTTTCTAACATACAAATTGACACTCGACTACACTTTACAAATCAATAAAAGATTCTCGGGGGTACAACCTTGACACTTGAGCTCGGTATTCTACCTAGCTCCTAATGCTTGTTATCTTCCAAATCCATTCCAAACTCTTATGCTACACTCCAAGCCTTCCATTCCGCCGCACTTAAGCCTACAAAAACATTGACAACTAAAGAATAAGCTTACGCTTAGTAAGTAACCCATCATAAAACATATATCATACACATACTTTCACATAAGCATCATAATCACATAAAAACCTCTAAACTACCACATACCACTCATATCATATCCGACTTCATTACGTAATCACATCCATTCATCATAACCATAATCACAACATACCTTAACTAGTCCAAAGCCGATAACTAACATACTCTTATCCAAGGTCACTAGCCATCCATCTTTAGCTTACAACCATACTAACCCAACTCCTATGCTCTTACACCACCACAATACATACATGATAAATACATACATAACACATGTTTTAGGGAGAGTTACTTACCTTAGTCCAAGCTAACAACATCAAAGTCATCATCATCACCAACATCATCCATCATCATCATCAATCTTCTACAACATATCAAACCCTAATAACATAGCAATCAATCACATAAACAAGGGTTAATCTAACCCATAAAACATACCCATCTTTCTTCCTACATCATCATATGACCATATCTTGATCATATGATGAAAACTCACTTTCTCCATAATCTATAGCTTCATTAATATTAAGAATATAGATACTTACATGTGATGATTATCACTAATGAAGGCTACCAATACTTGATCTTCACCTATTTCTTCTTGGATCATCATTTAGCTATTTCCCTCCCTTTTTCCTTCTCTCTAAATCCGAACTCCATCACACACCTCAATAATTGAGGAAACAACTAGAATAAACTAGTTATAGCTAGTTAGGTGGCTCTTTGGCCCATTGGCAAGAATAGCCCCTCAAGTCCTATCCCTTCTATTTTGACCACAACTAACTTATAACACATAATTAATCACTTGGCAACTTAGGTCCTTCTAGTTTATACATCACATTCCATATTACTACATTAGTCATACTTTGACTATTAGTTTGACTACCGGGTTTGACTTTCCACGTAACTTTGTTAACCAACCAATCACATCCAATCTTAGCATATTTCATCTAGGGTGGGGCCTACTCGTAACCGGGATATGGGTCTAACAATTCTACCCCCTTATTTAGATTTCGTCCCCGAAATCTTTCGTTCTTTACTAACCAACATCTAGTCACATAACTCATCTCATTCCTAACACCTTAACCCCTAGTTTACTTAGTTCAACGATCTAAGTGATCTTGCAATTTTACGCATACTATAACATATCACATGCCCTAATCCACATTACCCCCGCTTACTTCTATACCACACAACTCTTGCTTAGATTTCACATAATGCAAGACTTACTTATTATCGCCAATCATCATTCTAATCCGCCCTATTACCGCACATCATCATCTCACTCGCTTTACCCTCTACCCCCATTCTTTGACTCTTGCTACTTAAGAACTCGCACTATTTGACTTTACATCATTACACTCGACTAATTTGTTCACATTCTTTTATCTTCATTCATCATCTTTTTGCACCACACCGCAAGGCCCATCATATCATCATTACAATTTCTCCGTCCCATCAAGGTTCTCCTAAGTCTCAACTAAAAGCCATGGTCTAATTCTAACCCTCCTATCTTAATCCTTACAATTCCTAACTAACTCTAAACTCCCGCTTTCTACTTCTCTAACCCTACTCGTGCCGTGTCGGCAACACATAGCCCACTCGTTTATAATTCCTCATTTACATGGAGAGGCGTCCCAATCGATGTAAATCAAGAAATATAAACTAGTGGTTATGTACTCCCGACATAACACCACTACTCCTAATTCCCAATTTAACTTTTATTATTTTCTCATTGTTTTTATTACATTATTTTTACTCTTCTTAGACTTGGATCCTTTACATTATCACATTCATCATGGGGATACTTTTATATGCCATGGACGTAGGCAACCCTTGCCGGTGAAGGCAACACTTTTCATCCCGAAGGATCTTTAACATTCATCCCGAAGGATTCCTTAACATTCCTTTACTTGGTCATCCCGAGGGATACCACATTTAACATTCATCCCGAAGGATCATTACATTCACACTTTATCACCTTAACAACGGATCCAAGTCATAAGCACCACACACACATTATTACATTCGTTTATTATAGTAATTACCGCTAATCGCCTTAGCAGTAATATGATAATTTCAGAACAACGCCTTTATCTCATACACACTCCTTACATTCTTAATCCGCTTTAGTTATTTTCACATCTTTACTTTACCTCTTGCATTCTTAGCCTTCATTAATCATTTTCACATTCTTACTTTACATTTTAGTCCACTCGACTCCTTTACATGTAGACCTTACATAGATCGTCAATTATAACACGCTCATTATTTATTAATGATTACAGCTAATCGCCTTAGCCGTAATATAATTATTTCATGACAACACCTTAGCTTCACACATATTCATCTCATTTTAGCTATTATTACTTAGGAAGTTTCGCTCTATTTCATCATTTTCTCAATCACTATGCCTTTTCTCATTTTATAACTTTTCTAAGTTCATTACGGACTTATTATGTATAAATTTATGTCATCTCTTCACCACACACATACGTCGTTACCACACGTTCATAATCATACTCCTAATACTTGACTCTCCACTAACCCATGTCTAATACCTCATTAATGACCACCACGCTAAATATAAATGCTCACAAGGCCATGCTTTGATCATCACTATCACACAAATCACGCACTTCCATTTTTAGTCACATTTCCTATAAACCACCAC
This sequence comes from Artemisia tridentata subsp. tridentata, assembly GCA_021014915.2. NCBI lineage: Eukaryota > Viridiplantae > Streptophyta > Magnoliopsida > Asterales > Asteraceae > Artemisia > Artemisia tridentata. The sequence goes on along the minus strand of CP139506.1, from coordinate 116,893,828 downwards.
ACAACTTATTACATCCATTCGCCCTCGCTAAACTACCATAGCACACAATTACATAATTATATAATAATTACCGAGACAGCCCGAGGTGCACGGTAATCCTATCACTCACACATCAAGTCTCCCACAACATATATCACATAAGACACCTCCCTAAGTCCCCATCATTATACCCATATAGCAATCACATTATTCGTTTCAAACTCGACATTCATATCCTATAACTTACAAAGTATTAGCCCGCCTTTCTTAAACTTAAACTTAACGCGTCTACGAGTGGTTTAAGACTAGGCAACCTAAAGGAAACCTAATTCACTTAAACCGAAGCTTTGATACCAAGTTGTAACACCCCTTGACCACTTAGACCAAAAATTTAAAACTTTTTGACTTTTTACGAGGAAACGCTTGAACCATGACCCATACATGAACAAAAGACTTTAAATATCGATAAGACCATTTAGATTAAAGTAGTCTACCTTCTACACTAAAGTAGTCTACCAAGACCAAAAGTAGTCTACACAGACCCAAAAGTAGTCTACACAGACCAAAAGTAGTCTACACAGACCAAAAAGACCCGTGCTACCTTATATCCACCCCAAACTCACTCAAAGCCATTAACATAACATACAAAATCGTTTTCACACTCAATCAACCCGAAATAGTACCTTAAAATTAGACGGGTCATGCAAGTAACCCGTTTGACCCATTTACACCATAAACCACTTATACCACTTCATTTTTATACCAAACTTGACCAACTTCATTACATTAACATACCAAACATATTCCATTGACACTTGACCCGTTTACCACCCAAAATGGGTACATTTACCCTTTTGCCAAACACCCCCCTTAAACATTGACCATAAACCACTTAACGCACTTGGACACACCGTTACCCACCCAAACTTTACCAAAAGCATTACATTAACATAACAAACATGTTCCAAGGGCACTTGACCCGTTTACAACCCAAAATGGGTACGAACACGCTTAAACCAAACACCCCATTATCATTACTCAAAAACACTTAAAACACATTTTTGACCCATCGAAAGACTCCCAAATCGTTATGACCTTTCTAACATACAAATTGACACTCGACTACACTTTACAAATCAATAAAAGACTCTCGGGGGTACAACCTTGACACTTGAGCTCGGTATTCTACCTAGCTCCTAATGCTTGTTATCTTCCAAATCCATTCCAAACTCTTATGCTACACTCCAAGCCTTCCATTCCGCCGCACTTAAGCCTACAAAAACATTGACAACTAAAGAATAAGCTTACGCTTAGTAAGTAACCCATCATAAAACATATATCATACACATACTTTCACATAAGCATCATAATCACATAAAAACCTCTAAACTACCACATACCACTCATATCATATCCGACTTCATTACGTAATCACATCCATTCATCATAACCATAATCACAACATACCTTAACTAGTCCAAAGCCGATAACTAACATACTCTTATCCAAGGTCACTAGCCATCCATCCTTAGCTTACAACCATACTAACCCAACTCCTATGCTCTTACACCACCACAATACATACATGATAAATACATACATAACACATGTTTTAGGGAGAGTTACTTACCTTAGTCCAAGCTAACAACATCAAAGTCATCATCATCACCAACATCATCCATCATCATCATCAATCTTCTACAACATATCAAACCCTAATAACATAGCAATCAATCACATAAACAAGGGTTAATCTAACCCATAAAACATACCCATCTTTATTCCTACATCATCATATGACCATATCTTGATCATATGATGAAAACCCACTTTCTCCATAATCTATAGCTTCATTAATATTAAGAATATAGATACTTACATGTGATGATTATCACTAATGAAGGCTACCAATACTTGATCTTCACCTATTTCTTCTTGGATCATCATTTAGCTATTTCCCTCCCTTTTTCCTTCTCTCTAAATCCGGACTCCATCACACACCTCAATAATTGAGGAAACAACTAGAATAAACTAGTTATAGCTAGTTAGGTGGCTCTTTGGCCCATTGGCAAGAATAGCCCCTCAAGTCCCATCCCTTCTATTTTAACCACAACTAACTTATAACACATAATTAATCACTTGGCAACTTAGGTCCTTCTAGTTTATACATCACATTCCATATTACTACATTAGTCATACTTTGACTATTAGTTTGACTACCGGGTTTGACTTTCCACGTAACTTTGTTAACCAACCAATCACATCCAATCTTAGCATATTTCATCTAGGGTGGGGCCTACTCGTAACCGGGATACGGGTCTAACACCTAGCAAGGTAAGGTACGCCGTCTACAAGCATCAGATCTTCCACGATTCGCCAATATTCCACAAAACAAAGCCATCATCGAACATACGAAAAATAAACACGGAACTGAAATGCTTCTAGGGAACTTAAATCATTAGAGGATCTTATTACTATATAACGAAGCTTAAGTGAGTCAATGGAAGTGAAAGTTAATCGTCAATAACTTCGGTCTTCACCGAATCAATTCTTCCAAACATGAAAGGTCTGTTTCTTAAATCCGTTCATTCAACACATTCAATCTCTTCATGTCCGGTTAATCTGTCTTCGTTTGTCCATTAATCTGGAAGTGAAACAAAATCGTGAACTTGTATCTGGTTCGTCAAGCCTCTGCAGTTCTTCTTGGAATGTGATGGAGTCATGTGAATTCCTGGCACGATCTTCAAATCCCTTCATCATCCAGTCTGCTTCCGCTCTCAATTCATCTTAGTACAACCAAGATGAATAGGGAAGTTAGACTGCATGTCTTCATCAGCTCCAGGTTCGCCATCTTGACTAGATTTTCTTCTTCTGCATCGCCAACACTTCTGTCTTGTAAGGAATGTCTTCACTCTTCAGGGTAGCCGCCGTTGTTGTCCACTCCAGGTCGTGCAGTGAAGTAATTCTCCCGATATGATTCTAGTTGTCTCAACAAATATCAACCTCCCAGAAGGTGCAAAAATGATTTTCTTGCTCTTCCTCGTCTCCGAATGTACTATTAAGTCATACAATGACCATTTGCCCAAGTACTCACGAGAACAATCATTTATCAAATTCACAAAACAGTCAAAGCTTTAGCTAATACTATTAGCGTCACTAATCGTCATAGCAGTCGTTACGAATACGGAAAGCGATTTCAAGAATAACCTCAATTCATACTTCCATCTAAAGGAAACTTTGCGCTCTGAAATTGAACAGATACATAGTCTTTTAGGGTGGAGAATTAATGGTTCCTAACAGCAATACGGTTCAACTTCCAACACATATCCCCTGTCATCATTCTTCTTTATCGTGAACGAAACTGAAACACGCCCAGAAGATACACTTAAGCAAACTCACTTCCTGGTCTTCGGTTGCTGCTCTTCCCGGTTGCTCAAATCAATTGGTATGATCTGAAAGACATCTTCGCTTGCTGGCTAGTGATTGCGTGGTTTTGTAACCTTACAACAGGTTTTACCTCTCGAGGGATCTCAAGAGGCTTACAACCCCACCAGGCAGTGTACCTGACCGATGTAGTATAGTGTAGTGGTAAGTACGGGGGATTGATCGTTCTCCACAGGGAATAGTGTTCGTTAGGTGTGAAAGGCTACTCTAATTAGGTCTAAGGGTTGAGGAAGATTCTTTTTTGTATTTTTATAGTTTTTATGAAAGCAAGTAAAATCTCGGTTTTGATAGAGTGGGCGGAATTAGTTGCTAGTCAACTAACCCAATTTACTACGAATGCAAATAAAATAAAATAACAAAAATGAAAATGTGGTGAGAAACTTATGTGTAGAGAAATGTGTTTACTTAGATTTCCTTACTCCCTAGCTATCTTTTACCGGTTAATTAGTGTGTATTAGTCGCGTGGATGACGGGTGTATTCCTTAATACCATTCGTGGGGTGGCGTACTTACTTCCCCAACTCTACAAGCTCCTACTTCACTCCTATGTCGAGCCGGCTAGGAAGCTCCTAACATGGGATCACTAGAATTCGCTTGTGCATTAAATACAACCATAAAAACCTTTAGTACGCGTTTGGTTCATGTTTCTTAAGACGTTCAAGCAAGTTACCGAATAGGAAGTTAGCCAGTTTTCTTAAGCCTAACATAGATAAACAATCATCCAATACAACTAACAACACACTAACAACCAATAATCAATAGCTAAGTTTCATTAGATCTAAGCAAACACAAGATAAATTTAGCCTAACATGTTAAACAAAAGACAAGAATAAGATAGAATCAAACAACACATAGACATATTGAATGATTAATTGATAACTTATCTTTCAATGAAACATGGAAGATCTCAAGGCAAAAAGCCCTGAAAAAGTAGCTAAAATCGTCTTAGGGTTTTATCCCAAAATTCCACACACTAAGCTCTCTCTAATGACAAAAAATTAGAAAACTATATATAGATTTTTGGATCTGACGGCGTCACCTTATGGAGTGTGACGCCGTCACCTCGCCGCTTTTAGGGTTCCCGGATGACCTTCTTGACGCCGTCCCTCTTTAGCTCTTCCAAAATCCATTCTGGCTTATCAAGGCTTGACGCCGTCAGCTCGTGAACGTGACGCCGTCCCCTTATGATTTAAGCCGTGACGCCCTTGATCAAGTTAAAGCGTGACGCCGTCAGAATTCACATGCTATTTTCACTGGCTTATCATGAGTAAATTTCACGTCCAACTTTTCTTGCCAAAGCATGACGCCGTCCAGAGTAAATTGTGACGCCGTCAAGAGTAACTTTTAGCCGATTTTTGAGACTTTGTCGTTTTCTTCACTTTTATGCTCCAAAAACGTCCAAAATGCCTCCTTTTCCAGATTTCTCCTCAAAAGTACCTAAAATGACAAAAGGAACGATTTAGGGCAATATTTGATCAAATAAATACGATTTAGGGCTTAAATGACCCCTTAAAAGCGGTACACTTTTCGCTTCATCAGCTAGACAATCTCTCAGTATCATGTCAAATCCTACTTCACACTCCGGTGGAAAACTTGGTGGTTCAACCAGGAATCATATTCAGAAAACTCAGGGTGCCAATAAATTTTCAAGATAAGGTTCATTCATTGGTGTACGAAGTGGGTTCTAGGGAAAACTTCATAGTCGCGAAGGTTACACACGAGTCTCCAGAGTAATAGTGATAGCCAAAAGTTTAACAATCGGTGATCATGGTAGGGAGTTCAAAATTGTTTCAAACGCCAAAGGTGAGACATAGGAGGATAGTTGTCAATATTTTGAATGCTCAATCAACCAATCCTTTATCAGAATAAAATCAAGGTTAACTATCCAAAGAAAGACAGATCAACAAAGCAAATCTTATCATTCAAAGTGAGAGGGAAACGTTCTTATACTCGTGGTTAAACACCACAAGACTTCTCATAGGGACAGAGATGGGTAAGACGAAATCAAATAGCGTCGGAAGATTCATAGATGCTTATCAAAAGCAAGAGACAAGTAACAGAATGTATCATGTACGTCATCGCCATGGAGATTCTCGGGATGCCCGAAGAAACATCAAAATGATTAACAAAGGATCAGAGGTCAGATATGGAATCTGAAGATGAGGATCAATTAGTGTCAGACAATTACTATGCAATTCTCAATGCCTTCAAGATTTATTTAGGTTTCAAATCTTAGGTGGTGCAAGGTATAAGCTTTCAATTTCCAAGAGTGATCTCAATAGGCTTTAACCAAAAGCAAGGCACGAATCAGAGTGATGCGGAAGCAATGATACTTAAACAAATGCCTTATAGTCTACCCATTCCTCATTGGTCAAACTTAAGTTCATATTAAGAAATCCTAAAGCAAGTTCTCAAGTGTTCTCCTATGTTCTTACAGTGGAAGCCTAATGGTCCAAAACTCACAGGTCAAGGGTAAATGTATTACGAGTCGCAGCCTGTCTCTCTGATACCATAAATTGTAACACCCCAACCCGACGAGGGTAGAGATGTCACAATAATGGTTTCATATCAGAACAAACACAAGCACATGACATAAATAATACAATTGAATTTCAAATGGTTACAATGGAAAATCTAAAGATACAAGGTTACAATGAAGAATACAATAATTACTAAGTCTGAATATAAGCTCTTCTAGTCATCTGATTCAAAATAGCTAATAAGGTCTTCTAAGTCCAAGGTACTCTCCACTCATACCCAGCTTCCAACTAAAACCTGCCGCAGGAAAAGAAATGCGGCTGAGCTTAAAAAGCCCAGTGAACAGATATAAAGGTAGCAAGCAGTAATAATGGAATGGTGGAGTAAGTGAAACAATGCAAGGTATAACAAGAGTTAGGAAAGAAGGAAAAATAAAAGGTTAAGCAGATATATCAAGAGTTAAGAACTAGTTACAATAGATAAGAGTAAAGGGAACAATAATCCCAACCCGAGCCCAAGTCAAGTCAAGTATCAAGTCAAGTATGTATCCGGAGGGGTGACCTCGGGATACTAAGTACAAGGTTATAAGGTAAAGGAAACAGTAATCCACTACGAGCCCAAGTCAAGTCAAGAAATCAAGTAGCAAGGTGTACGGAGGGGAGACCTCGGTACCAAGTACAATATGAGGGGATACCTCCAAGGGGTGGAGTCATGAGCTCCCAAGATGTGAAAGACGTGTATCGCACACACCATCAGTCACCAAGTATAACAAGTAATATAAACAAGTCAAGTCAAGTCAAGTCAAATCTAGGATGCATCCATACGCCCCAGTAGGCCACAATGTCTTCCTCTACGTAACAAGTCAAGTATCAAGTCAGGGACGGGACATGTCATCACTCTCCTGCCCTAGAGTCATGCCATCGGTGCATCAATGACATGGACATGAAACCCTCATGCCTAGTTATGGCTCGTAGTCTCAAACTGTGGGTCAAGGGTCAAGTATCAAGTATCAAGTATCAAGTTCAAGTTCCATATCAAGTTGTTCAAGTCAAGTTTCCCATTTCAAGTGGTTCAAGTCAAGTTTCCAATTCAAGTGTATCAAGGTTCAAGTCAAGTTTTCAATTCAAGTATATCAAGGTTCAAGTCAAGGTTCAAGACAAGAGATCATAGCAAAGGTTCAATTTAAAAGTTCATTTAAAAGAAATCCTTTAATAATGGTTTTAGTAAAAATGATCTTTCAAAATAGTTTTCACAACAATGGTCTTTCAAAACAGTTTTTCATAAAGATAGTTCTTAAAAGTTATTTTCATAAAACTTTAGTAGAATTACATTTAAAAGTGGTATCGCATCGTTTTAAAATAGCTTTTCTCAAAACATTTTCATATATAATTAAGAAAGTTTCCACATCCAGTTTTAATATCAAGTAAATCTTCTAGGTGTCCAAGGATTTGAATATTCAGGTCAAAGGTGATGAACGAAGTATGTCAAGTATCAAAGGAACATGGCAAGGTTCAAAATAAGAAATCAAGGCAAGGGTTCAAAGCAAGGTTCAAATCAAGTGGATCATATCAAAGGTTCACAATACAAGGGGAAACATAGCAATGGCTTGGGGAATCCTAATGAATCAAGATCAGAAGTCAAGAGAACGAAAACACCCTTACTGAGAAAGGGTAGAATATATGTACCTTATACCGCAAATGATAACACATCAAGAAATATAAAGATCAGAAACAAACTCCATCTTCAGCGAATCTACACGAATACATGGTCGTCTTATTATTAATATCTTATTTAAATCAGATTTCTCGTTTTAGTCGGCTTTCTATTTTTAGCAGGTTTCCAAAATTAGTAAGTTTCCATTTTTAGAAAGTTTCCTTATTTAGCAAGTTTCCATAATTAGCAAGATTTCCAAAATTAGCAAGATTCAAATTTTATAATTTAAGTTAAGTCATTAAATAAGTATTATTATGGAAATAGGGTTCATTTTAGCAAGTTATAATAGTTTAGGGTTAAATATGACAACTTTCCATATTTTAAGGTTTTAAATGCAAATATGTCAAAGATAAGGTCTAAAGTGCAAATATTACAAGTTATTCATTTTAATCCATAAGTTATCCATAATTACAATTCCAATCCTTTAACTTTACCAATTTTACAAGTTAAACCCTTTAGTTATATAAATTACAAATTAGACCTTATAATTAATTAAGTTACAAATTAATCCTTACTATATTCATAATTACACATTAAGCCTTCAATTATTCAAATTTACACATCACACCCCTTATATTAAATATTATACGAATCACCATTCAATTTCCAGAATTTACAAAACAAGTCCCTCCATTTTAATTATTTCCAATTCGATTTAGATAATTAACTAATTTACCAATTAAACCTTTTATTTACAAAATTAACATGTAATACCCCTATATTATAATTTTTACGAGTTACCCCTGGTCCAAAACACATTACAAAAATATCCCACAAGTTTATAAAATTACAAAACATACCCTACACTTTTAATTTCCCAATCGGTAATAACCAAAATTTCATAAACACAAACCCTAAAATTTCCCAATCATTACCAATCATTCCATCATCATTAAAATACATTAATTACAACAAATCAAGTACCAAAAGTCCAAACCCTAATTTATTCGACCGTGTTCTATATTTTTAAACCTTTTCTTTTTCGACCCGGTTTGAACAAAAACTCACCAAGCGTGATCTAGGCTTCGATAAATTCAAGTAGCATTTTTCTAGTGTTATATGACATGTATAGGACCTGAGAAAAATAGTCTTGGAGGCCACAAAATTTGTAAAAACCGATTCACCGTTTATTTGGTTTTTAGGGGTTCGATTCGTATTTTAATTCAAACGACCTGAGTATCATGCATGGATAATTATAGCCATTTTATACAGATCATATATGATGTAAAGAGTGTTATAAAAATACCATATAGCCTTTAGAATGATCGGATGAGTGGTGTAAAATTCATACCTCTCGGTAAGGATAAAACACGAGCAAAAACTCAAAACCAACGAACCAAGCTTCAAGAATTCGAACACCTATTTTTCTAGCCTTCCTTGTACTTGTAAGAACCCAGGAAAAATATCCAAAAACATTGTAAAAATCGTGGAGGCCGGATGGGAGTTTTGTGTGTGTTTAGGGTTTAAAGGATGAAAAATAAAGGGAAATAATTAAGAAAACGTGTGAGAGGGAGGGGGGGCATGATTTTCGTGATTGAGGCTGATTGAGAATCAAGTTTGATGATTTGATTACTTTCCTTATTCATTGTAGAGCTTATCTCCTTTTTATTTGATTTATTTAAATTAATAGAACCAAAAATACTTATAAATAAAATAATTTGGCCCATGTAAATGTAACAAATATTTTTAGGACATTTAGAATATTAAAATATTCATGCAAAAATTATCATATATCATATGTTGCTAATTTCCAAGAGTTTGGGATTTATTTGGTATTTTATGTACTTATTAATTGAAATTCAAAGTTACAAGGGTATTTTGGTAATTTTGCTCGTTTTGAAATTTTGACTATTACAATATTATTAATGCTTAAATTTGTCCCTCCGTATGCAGAAAAATAATAGTCCATAATTAAACTTTTCTCATCTATATATACATTAAACACGGTAAGAATGTAAGATAACGTATGGGTCCGTTGAGTTTAGAAAGACTAGATGAATACCCGCCAAACCGACGTTGTATAGCGGCAAATAAATATACTTGCAAACTTGTGGTTTTGGTGTGACCCTTGCGGGTTCAATTTGTAATCATTGCGAGAAAAAAGTTTATGGGTTAAAAACAAAAAATATAAAAGTTTGAGGATTAAACAATTTAAACTTTGAAACTAGTGGTATATGTTGTTACCATTTTTAACTAAAGGTGTGTAAAAAAGAATTTGAAATTTAAAAAGATATTTTGGGTATAACACATTATTCAACTTTAAGTTTTTAAAATTTTAAGAAAAAGTTATTCGTGCTTATAATGGCCTTTTTTTAAAAGAAAATAAAAACCTAAAAATACTTGAAAAATATAAAATGTGTCTTAATCAATTAGCTAAATAGTTTTTTGAAATGTAAACTTAGTTTGTATAGTCAAGGATATGTACGTTTATAGCTACAAGCTTTAAAGGGGCGTTTGAAATGAGCCCGTTTTGCGTAGAAACATACGCTTCTGCTTACGAAACTCATGTATAGCTATTATTTATTTTAATTATGAAATATAATATAGAGTTTACATGTTACCGGAATAGGGTTAAATTCACAATTCAGTTTTTTTGCAGTTTTCTGTACTGCAGGTCGATACAACGTATAGAGCAGATCCTATACGATGTATTCAATATTTTAAAAATTATGGGCGTTTCAAGTTGGTATCGGATCGATGATTTGAGAGATTTAAGTATCCACCATTAGTAGGGGATTCTTAGACTTGAACCGATTACTCAATATTGCATATGGAATTAGTTGCATCGCTTATTTATATGTTTATTGGTATATAGTTCATGTTTATCAGTGCATAGTTTATGTTTAGCGATGCATACCAGATTATGTGAATAGTGTATGACCATGTGGTGCATAGCATGTTTTCAGACCTAAGATAAGGATTTAGATCATGAATAAGATATTCACGATATAGAAAGCATATAGAATCAATATGCATTGATAGCATAGCAGCATGTAGTTAGCATTTAGATCAGATCATGTGCAGTTATGTGATACATTTTAGTTTTGTAACTTGGAGTAGATTATAATAACAATGAGTTCATGCTTATATGATGTAATTATTATGACATCTGATCAACATAATTTACATGATATGCCATGAAATTATTGAGAATATAAAATGTCCCAGGAAGCTTACTGGAACGCTTATGTGTTAAATGTTTATATGTTGCATTATAATCATGTACTTTAGTATGTTCAGAATTGAATCAATATGTAGGAAGATTATGGTATTGAAATGACTCAGAATATGACAAAACAAATACAGATCATGAATTTCAGTATTCCCAGAGTTGATCAAGCTAAAGGAAAAGGATTATGGAAATGAAGTGAAGACAAATCTCAGAGTTTAGATGATCACGAGAAAGGATCTCAACACAAGTACAGGTACCCTTAACTAAACTTGTAGATAACCGTAATCAGTATAGAGATGGTACTTAGATTTGAACCATAGTCCTATATTGGCCTTATAGTTTTAAGCTTTAGGTGCATATATGAATTATAATTATGTTTAGCATCTTAAGAATGTCGTAAGAGTATAAATGTATGATTAGAAATGCTATGATAATAGGATTATAGACGTAAACAATATGAATCAGGAGTCAGAATTAGATATAGTATATGCATTTATGTCATGACCAGTAGTAATATCGTCGCCCAGTAAGTAAAACAAGGTTATAATGCATAAAGGTAGTGCATTATTAAACCATGTTTAGTATCCTAGTATATGATAAGGATCAGAATTCACAAGTAGAAATGTATAGACAGTTAAATAATAGGAACAGAGTTGTGTAACCCATAATTAGTGAAAGAATTTCAGACATATATTATACCATGTTAGTAGTGTAGAATGTCAGAATTAGACATAGCATGCGTAGTATGCTATGATTAGCAACCATGTTATCACGCCAATATGTGATTGGTAGCATAATGCACGAACAAAAGTGCATATATAACAACAGATTAACCTGATAGTAACATATGCATATAAATAGATTGTTTTAGTTATGAATTGAGGTAAAATATGATAGCAATAAAGGCATGTTTATGTGATACAACTATTATGACGTCTGGCCAATGTGATAATAGTTACATCATATAACATGAATTTATTGGGATCATAGGATGTCTCGAGGAAATTTCTAGAACAGTAAGGGTAGATGAGACTCAATCTTAAAAAGACAGAATGACATTTTAAGTCAAAAATAGAATCAGAAAGTGTGCGACTATGAGCAGTGTGCACGAATAGAACAATTATAAGTCTTATCAGTCTCAATGTGCAGATTCAGTAACTAAATCTTAGAACTTAGATATCAGTAGAATAGAATAGTCGGGATAATAAAGCTCAGTGTAGCACAGTAAGATTGATTAGCAAGAACAACCTAGAGTCCAGTAGAAAACTAGTATAGTATTATAGTAAAGCCAATAAGAAAACTTAGAACTGGTCCATGGAAAGTGGACGACATGAGAATAGATAGACAGACTTAATACCTACTAGCAGAAACAGAAATATTATAGAAACCACCGAAATAGATAATAGTCTAGTAATGCCTTTACTTATAATTAGGCATGTGATATGTAGTAAACTCCTGAAGTTTCATATTCAGGCCCAGAGTAAGTGTATCATATGAACTTAGAAAATATTGTTACGAGCCTTATGGCACGGATCAGTCAGACAGAACATGTAAGATCATAAATGGATTTCATAAGTACAGTCTAAGTGGGGGAGACTTAGTTAGACAGATAGAACACTAGTCAGTATAGTCACATGAGGCAATTTGTGAGGACACAAACAGTTTAAGTGTGGGAGAGTTGTAACACCCCAAAATTTATAGATTTGATCATAAATATATTTTAATGCTTTTGGCATATTAGAAAGTATTTCTGTTAGTTTTTATCAGAAATAAGGACCTTTAGTGCAAATAGTTAACAGAAAAAGATTAACGTTGCAAATTATTTAACGACAGGGACTAACGGTGTAATGTAAAGTTTTAGACCATAAATTGCAAAATTGTCCTTGGGTCTTATAACTCAAAAAGTCCAAAATTTTCTCATAGTTAACATGCGTAACTATGTTAAAAATAAATAAAATAAAATAAAAAAGTAAAAAACATGTGTAACTTAGAAAAATGGAGAGAAAAGCATTTACTTAGCTTAAGGATGAAGAAATCATCAATTTGATGATTTATTATGGATTTTGGAGTAGCTATGTTAGATACAAGGTGATATAAGCTTTCTTAAAATGTTTCTCATTCAAGGTATGAGTTAATTTCAAGTTACGATTTTATGATTATGGAAGAAATTTAGGAGTTTTGATTAATAAGTGTTTTATTGAAGAATTTAGTCATGTTTACCATATTAGACAAATATTTAATGATCATAGACAATGTTAACATGCTTTTGTGGACTAGAAATGATTATGTTCCAGAATTAACGAAGATTATGTTTTAAGATGTGAATTAGTTCATGTCAAAGATGTTCTTGATGTTGAAGGTGTTTAGTTTAAGACTTTAAAAGGGTGTTTGGCACAAGCCAAACCAGTGACTGAATTAATAAAATTGCTTATAGACCAGTTGAAAAATGATGTTTAAGATGTATAATAAGCTGAGGATAAGTCATAAAAGTGTTTTGAATAGCTTATTATGGGTTTTGGGTAATTTTAGTGATGTTTGAATGATAATGATTTATTTGATACCTTTTTAATGGGTCATTTAAGCCCAAAAGTCATATGTATTTTGTGGAAACTGTAGAAACGGTAGGGGGGGGGGGTGAATACTTTTCCGTTTCAAACTAAAAACCTTTGTATCAAATATAGTATAAACCAAGTTTCGCCATTATTAGTCCGGTTTGTATTTCCTTTCTAAAAACATCCTTATGACAAATTTCCGATCAAGTTTGACATAATATGTATAGTGTCAATGCAAAGACAATCAACAATATAAAGCAAGAATAGAAGTAAAGCGATAAGTAAAAAGGATACGCAAACCGACACGAGGATTTATAGTGGTTCGGTCACAAGGTCACCTTCCTTGCCCTACTCCACTCCCCGAGTACCCAACTCGAGAGTTACTTCACTAGATCAACAAACTCCATTCTCGGCGGAGAAACCTTACACAACGTAGCTTACACTTTATCCGATACAAAGCTAGATACCGGGTCCTTAACACGGCGGACCAAACCAACACAACGTCGCCTACACTTTATCCGGTACAAGGCTAGATATCGAGTCCTTAGCACGGCGGACCAAACCAACACAACGTCGCCTACATTTTATCCGGTACAAGGCTAGATACCGGGTTTCATTACAAAGGAGGAACCACTACTCGATCAACACAACACATCATGAGAGACCAACACCCTACTACACCAATCTACACAACACAACTATGAAACCTGTTATGTTTTGTGGCCCAACATAACAAACCTTGTGTTTTATGGTATAAACACATAAACCAACTAATCTAGTTGGAGATACAAGAAGATGATACAAGAGAAGATCCAAGACAATGTGTCTAATGGATATGAATGCCTAATCTAAATAAACTTCCATTAGTAGAAAGTCTTCAATGAAGATCACAAGTTCCCTAAGCTTGTTGTGATAGATCTTCATGTATGTATGATGGTGGTGGATGAGGATCACTTCAGTAGATAAGGATGCAAGATCTTCAACCTTGCTTTGGGGGATCACTTCGGGAGTATGCTTACAATAATAATGAAAGTTAGAAGCATTATGATTATATGAGAAGAAGGTGTTCTACACATTTTCCTACTGATCTAAATGTGTTAGAAATGGTGGAGAGAAAGTATGTGAAAGATGTATTGAACAATAAAGAAATGGCCTTGTATTTATAGGCAAAGAGGTCACTGTTCACCCGGATCCGGTGGATCCCTTACAAAAGAGTTCGGCCAGTTATAACCCAAGGACCTGTCTATCTAGTATTACCAGTTCGGATCTTGGGTTACAATTCCGGGTTTTGGGTTATGAGTTAAGGTCCATGGGTCATGTGATGTCATGCATGATGTCAAAGACATCTTGGGTCATGGGTTATGGACTTTGGGTCATGGGTTATGGACTTTGGCTCATGGGTCATGGGTTTTACCCATTGTGATGTCATGCATTATGTAATGTGCATTAATGCACATGCGTCATGGGTTTTGGGTTATGGATAGTCCAAGAATTCACATTTAATGCATGATACATTTAATGCACATGGGTCATGGGTTATGGGTTGTGGATTATGGGTCATGGGTTTTGGGTTATGGATAGTCCAAGCCATTTACATATTTTATTTAACTATGTATTTTTATAAAAGTGTAAGTAACAGAAGTTACTTATAAGTGTTTTATAAAAGTGGTTTTGGCTTTATGTAAACTATTTAACTAAACATGTTTGATGGTTAATTTGGGTTTTGATCATAACACAACATAACAAACATGTACGAACCTGTGTTGTAGCATACAAGGACTTGAGACGTCGAGAGATGTTGAATGTATGTTGAGACAATATATGATTACGAGTAACTTGTACATTTTATGTTATGTATTACAAGTTACATGGTTTGTCATCAATAAAAAAAAGAGACTTTATAGATTAAATATCGTAATATTTGCACTAGCAATCTCCCCCTTTTTGATGATGACAAAATATATTTAAACGTAATAGATAGGTAAAATGTTGAAGTTACTTGTGTCCATACTTCCTTTGCATTACCTTGTCTATTTACACACTTCTCCCCCTTTTGTCGAAACAAAAAGGGTGTGTCTTTGGACTTATACTTTACTTCTCCCAAGAATGGCGAGCTTGCGTCAACACTAGTGAAGTTAAATTAAAACCCCCTTATTGCTCCCCTAAGTCTAGCAACACTTCTCTTGAAGCTTGGAAGACTTGTATAAAAGAATTGTGATCTCGTCTTGTAAGAAGAACCTTGAGAAACACAAGATAAAGAAAGCTAGAAAAAGCTATAAGAATGATCCTTGGATCTAAGGATAGAGAAAAATAAGAATAATAGAGATTAGAAGGATAAATGAGATGTAAAGTGATGCGTCTTTGTTCCCCCTTAACGAGTGCTTCCCCTTAGTGCGGGCGTCAAGTGTTTTAGGAAGGCTAAGACGAAAGTATTGCAAACTTTTGCAATGATTTGGCTTTGAAGAAAGCTCCCC